>JACMZG010000019.1:5324967-5394287 GCA_018340805.1 Microvelia longipes
CCACCTTGGGGACCTTGGGGATTTTTAAACTAAACGATAGACTGTAATTCCAAGATTTGCTAAACATGAACAGTTGACACAGTATGATTATGCGAGAGACATCTGGGAAATGTTTGCGTGCCAAGTATGATGGTGATAAGAGAGCAGCCCTCATCTCTAGTAAATACTTCACATTATATTCTTTGGAATTTTAATCGAAGGTCAGAGTGAGTTCAATCTCTGTCGGCGCCCTGATGAGTTAAACATAGCGTACAGAGTGGGACATGACATGTCGAGCTATCAATGATGACAAACGTCGAATGATGGAACAGTTCCTAGATGTAACATTGCATTTTGCTTGTTACATTACCTAGGTGTCTCTCGCACAATTATATTGTGTCAACTATTCATGTTTTGCAAAACTCAGTAGTATCAAATGATATATGTTTTGCTTGCCATGCATGATGGCAGTAAGAGAGCACCGCTCGTCTCTGGTAAGTACTTCACATTATATTCTTCGGAATTAATTGAAGGTCAGAGTGAGTTCAGGCTCTGTCAGTGCCTTGATGTTTTAAACATAACGTACAGAGTGGGACATGACATTATGTCGAGCCATCAATAATGACAAACGTCGAATGATGGAACTGTTGCTAGATGTAACATTGCATTTTGCTTGTTACATTTCCAAGGTGTATCTCACACTATTATATTGTATAACAATAATAAAATTCAAAACATAACCTGACTTTCAGTGTTGCCAGAGTAAGGATTTTTTTTGTTACTTAAAAGAAGGGATTTTTTTTATTAAAAAAAGAGGGTTGAAAGCATTGAGATTTTGGCGGGCTGTCAATTGATTTTAGCCGTGTGTCGTATTATAATAAAAGAGGACTCGTCTCCAATCTTGAGTTGAGTATTGTTATTGTGTATTTATCCATCATGTCATATGTCACTCAAGATGCCTCCCGCAGTGAAAGAGAAACATCAGAGTCATCATTCAAATTAAACCGCAACACCTAAATCTTCAATAACAGCAGTAATATATGGAGTTTAAACATTAATTCAAAAATAATAAAAATATAATAATTAAATATAACTTAGGAGGCTTGTCACACAAAAGTCAAGTCAGCAACTTGGAATTCCGCTCAGCTGACCTAAATCCCGCAGACTCAACTATTTTACACCAATTATTATTATTAATAATTAGTTATAATCAATTAGTATATGCAGTTTCCCTACTTGGTCTATAAATGACTTTGGTCTGGACACAGGTATGAATCTATAAATTACTGTACTGTTCCACAAAAAATGTCAAACTTAGGTCAGAAACAAAATTAAGATTTTCTAAACTCGTAATGAAAATTTTATCAGTTCAAGTACCGACGTCATCACATTCTTGCAAACAAATCAAACGTTTCAATTAATCACCTCATTTATTTGCCATCTTTTAGTTTCTTATAAAAAAATTAATTAAGTCTTATGGTAGTAAAGCTAGTGGAGTGAGGGGATGGGGAGTCGGTACCTCTGTTGTTGGGTCATGGGTCGCGACGTCGCGTGTCGTTGGATAGGTTGGTCAAGGCGAGATCTCTTGACTGGTATTTTATACTCTTCTTCTTCTAGTACTTCTTCCAGTAGGCCTAACTCCTCGTAAACCTCTTCAGAGAACTGAAAACATTAAAACTAAGAGTAATTTCACGTCAAAAATAAATAGTGACCCCCCCCCCACCATAATTTATTTCATCCTGAAATATGGCTGAAAGCAACTTGTTAACAACTTGAGATTCAAAGCCTCTAGGAGAGATAAAACCATTTATTTTCTTTTTTTAACTTTTCCTCATTAATACCATACGTATGTAGGAAATGTATTGAGTTCCAACTAAAAGACTAAACCAACATTTCAAGACCTCTTCGAGTGGTTTTCAAAAAATTGTTTGTACGTGTGTGTTTATTATAGACCAAGAGCCCAGAGGTGTTTTGTTAATAAAAAGTGTAATGGCTGGAATCGGTCTCAATTTTCCGTAAATACCTTTCCTAAACAAGGATCTGCAATTCTGCCGACTCGTATCAGATGGGCGTCCTAGGCAGAACGCACTTTACAGGTCCAATTTACCACCCAAGTTAACAAACAGTGTAATGGCTGGAACTGGTCTCAATTTTTCGTAAATACCTTCCTGAACAAGGATCTGCAATTCTGCCAACTCATATCGGATGGGTGTCCCAGGCAGAACCTTTGACCCCTAAAGTGCGTTCTGCCTGGGACACCCATCCGATACGAGTCTGCATAATTGCAGATCCTTGTTCAGGAAGATATTTACGAAAAATTGAGACCGGTTCCAGCCATTACACTTTTTATTAACAAAACACCCCTGGGCTCTTGGTCTATTATTACCATAGCTCCCAGAGTATTGATGCTAGAGAGTTGAAACTTTTTACTTTTTGTCATTTATACCACAAGTATATAAGAAGAGTATTGATTTTTTTTTAAATTATTCATAAAAAATTAGGTCTGACTGAGACCTACCCACCTGTTAATGATATTATTATCTGGACAAAGGTTCAGTTGAAGCACTTTGAGCCTCCGTCACCTTGACCAATCAGTAAAAATTGTAACCAAAAAATTAAATTTTTGCAAGTAACCACTCCCCCTCCCCCCAGTTAATTAAAAGTCAATCAATGTTCACATGGTAAGATTAAGATATAACTCACCTCGACACCGATATCAGTTTGTTCTAATGTTGGATTCAGTCTGGAGTTCAACTGTCTATCAAAGGGTTTCAGACTCGGTGGAACTTCACCTTCCTCGTCTACAAACAACAATAATTCTCAACAACTAATCACAACGATACACAACGACATAAACTAAGCACACGGAGGACTAGTAGTCAGCTCTAGCCACAGCGGTCACATCTTTCAAATAGATAAATATTTTATAATTAAACTTAATACAAAAATCAACCTTGTGGGTTGAAAAGGATCTCTGTTGCTGTGGCATCGTTAACTTGCTTTGCTTTCAAAAACTTGTAACAAATTTAAGGTTATTATTTTTTGCTGCAAAAAAAGGTATTTCCTTGGTTTGGGATGCTGAATCAATTGAACCCGGTCTTAAGTAGATAAGACCACTCTAAGTGATCAAAAAGTTGAAAAAAAAACAGGAAACAAAATAACAGTCTCTAACAACTTATTTTCAAGTAGAGCGTCTTTTTTAGTGTTTTTTGGGTGCGGTGCTTAATGAGTGCAAAGTTAATAATTCAAATCTTGATACTGGCACTAATTTTTCATTGACTTATTATTATTATTATTATTAATGATTGGGGTTGGAGTCGAGGATAAGACCCCATTTGCACTGCGACTGGAAGTCTATTGTACAATCCCCTCAATTGGTCCAGGTCAGAATAATCCTTTTCCCCGGACTAGGTCTAGGATCTTTTTGACCAGTGATTTATTGGTAGAGTCAAACTTAGTGAGAGTGCTGCTACCAAAGTTGGAGAACCTTAGAAAGGCTAGGGCTTCACATCTCAGAAGTATGTGAGATGCAGTTTTGGTTTCCGATTCACAAAGCCTACACACTGGGTTATCTTTAAAGATACCAATGGTATGGAGATGTTTTCGGAGGTGACAGTGACCAGTCAGTAGTCCAGTTACTGTTCGACTTCATTGACTTAGTCAGAGTATTTAAATGTATAATTTCAAAATAATTCTGGCTCCAAGGTCAGTAAGCCGGGTGAATTTTCTTTGAAATTAAATTCAAAAAATTGCAACTTAATTTTGTTTTAAGAGAAGTTTCAATTTTATAATTTAAGTTTTAGTGTAATTTAAGAGAAAAGGTTTTGTTTCGTTTACTATTTCACTTTTATAAATACTTGACTCCAACTAATTTGCACTTGGTATTGATTTTCTATCAATTATTCATTTCTACACCCAATAGAATATTTAAATTAAAAAGAAAATATATAATTAATTCATATTAAATATAACAAAAATATTTATATATAATGCTAACAAAGTATGCTACATTATTTAAATGTTTTATTTTATTTTTAAATATGATTATTTTATGATATAAACTATAAAACTAAAAAAATAATAATTAGACATTAAAACAATAATATAAAAAACCAAGTTTGCAAAAGATTTTTTGAATATTTTTTGATAATTTTGTACTACAAATTGGATTAATAATATTGATTGATTTATAATTGAAATATATTAAATAAAATTAATTTAAATAAATATAATTATAAATTGAATAATATTAATTAAATTATATAATGATTATCTATAATTTTATAATAGAGTCAGTATTTTAATTTTGGAAGGAGTTATTGTTTATTTAATTTAGAGATGTATATATTTTTGTTTGTTTGTTTTAATTTAAGGTCATTAATATTATAGTGTAATCCAGAGACTATAGATACTTAAACAGTAAGACTGTCGACTCAATTGTCGGAAAATTTGGATTCCGGTCGACGCTAGCGTGCGGCGGACCTACTTTCAATTGAGTGGGCGTGTCTTAATTTCCCGCTTTATCCCACAGTCAGTTTGAAATTTAATTTCTATACTTTGTATAGTTATACTTCAACTAACCCTACCACTTTAATTTTACACAGAACACTTGTGATTATTTTTAAGTTTTTCATTTAAGTAATTTATTAATTTATTTGATTCAATCAGGTAATAATGAAATAGTGGCTAAAGTTTTACACGTGCTAAAAGATAGCTTTTGGCATTTAATGCAGCCTGTATTTTAATTACATCGGCGAGATGCGCACATGTGATTAAATGTAATTACCTGATAAAATCGACTAAATCAATAAATTAATTAAATGAAATATACTTATCTGCCATCATTAGCGTTCTCTAGAAGTTTTAAAAAGGTTTCTATTTACTTTTAGTTTCTGAATTTTGGAAATACAGAATATGCAACGGTGAACCGTTTTTGTGAAAAATACATACAGAAAACAATCAATTTTATAATAATAATAAATGTAGCTGTCATAACCAAGAATTGCCATGGTATTCATAAATTTAAATATAAAAATATAATCAGTAATTTTTTGAAAGCTATTGGGGTTAGTTCATAAGTTCTCCGCACCGGTCCGCCGCAGCGTTATTTTTAGTAGCTTGCGATAATCGAGTCCAAACTTTTCCTCATTTAAGTTAACCCCCCCCCCTAGTGTAATCATAGGTATAGCTGATATGAAATAAAAATAAACAAACTAGAAACATTGTCAATAGAATGACTTTTGAAATAAATTAAAAAATACATACATCAGTGTGCATGTTTTGTATAAGTCTTATGCGTATGTATATGAATGTGTGTACATATGTATGTAAGTGTGTATTTGTAAGTATAATTTTTAGCAATGATCAAATAATACTAAAATGTCGTGGCACTCCGACGGCCATAGGCCATAAGATTTTATTGGTTTATTATAAAATTTATTTTTGTAAACTTTTTGTTAAAGAAATCAATTTTTCATTCATTCTTTGTAATGCGAGCAGAGCATTCTTGCTTATTAATCCAAGCAATTATCAATACTTTACTTATTTAATTTCTTCAAAGTAAATGGGCTTAAAAGTATAAATAAACTCTAAATAATGTTGAGCTGTGTAGTTTATAATCTATGGGATAAATATACATTTTCTTTAAAAAAGTAATAAAGAAGTTGCGGCGCTTCTACTCAGGTTATTAAATATATACCGAAGAAGTAAACAAAAATTGCATTGATAAGCAAGAAAGCATGTATTTAAAAGAAACTCACCCAGCTTACGGACCTCCCCGCTACAATTTTTTGAATTAAATAAGTCAAGTAAATTAGGATATATATAAAATATAATATATTATATATATATAATATATATATATATATATATATATATAATATAATATATATATATAAATTAATATTTTAATTCTGTTTTTTCCTATAGTTTTGTTTCTATTTCTTTTGTTGTTTGAAAACGGTTTGCTTTGAGTAAACAACTCCTCTACTCTAATAATAATAATTCTTTATTTGTTGATTTGTTGAGACAAATTAGTCTCTACAAAGGAGTGGTGATACAAATATATGGCATTAGATAAAGTACATCTTTAGCTTAAAGGAGGTAGTGGATGATTGTAATAAAAGCAAATCAACATTTCTTATTTAGAGACAATAAATAAGTGAATAAATTAAATAATTAAACTTTTAAATATTTGCTTAGCAAATATGAGACACAAAAGAATTAGCTAAATTAACTTAAATCCTTCTTTAAAATGTAACCAAAAAGACTTAATTTTATTTTAAATTGATTCATCTTAATAAGAGAAATTAAACTTGACCTTACTTTAATTTTAAAATAAAAAGATTTTTTGTAGAATAAAAGAAAGAGACAATTAAAGTTGTGTGGAAAATAAAATGATCAAACATTCTTCTTGTTAAAATTGAGCTTAAAAGATAATGAGGGAGAAAAGGGAAAGAAAAAAATAGATAAATAATAAATACTAAAGTAATGTAGACATTCATACAGTTGGGGTCGGGGCGGGGGACAGTGGTCTAACTCCCTGGTTTAGGTGGCTCCGAAAAAAAACTGAGATTAGTTGTATCAACTACCACACCGAGTGCTAGTTTTCACATTGTTCTCTTATCACTATTGTTATCAGTTTAAATCGATACTTCTATTTATGTTTATAAAATGTAAACAAGACAATTTTTATCTTATTCATTGACTTTTTTTAGTAGCTTATAAGATATTTTTTTTAGAAAATAGGATAACGTGTTAAAGATGTTTATAATGAGATAACGAAGACGTAAAATTAAATTTATAATTTCCCGGTTTGATGTTTGTTTACAAACATTTTTGATGTTTGTCTACAAATCATGGTTATCACGATATCAGGTCTACTTAAAATTAACACAGTGTTTATATTTTATAACATTTTATGAAAATTATACCTTTAAAATAATTAATACAATTTTTAACATTGTTAAAGACCCTTTTAAATAATTTTAACCTTAGAATTGAAGAAATAATTATTTTATATATAGGGTACAAGGTGAACTGACCCGCCACTAGCGGAGAAAAGGTGAACTCAGGGCAGGTCCATCTAAAGCAGCTTATTTCGGGGGAGTTAGACCACTGTGTCCCGCGCCCCAACCCTACTGTATGAATTTTTCTACATCACTTTAATAAATACTCTTGTGCCCTTGGACAATGCCAAGTCTATTTAGTCAGTTTTTAACCCCATATTGGGGACCAGGTAATTAATAGAGAGTCGAATGTGACAGTATGACTCTAATAAGAAAACTCAAGTCATTATTCACCAAGTTTACTTTGTCTCCAGGTATGAAAACATTAAAAAAAGAAAATGCCGACTCACCTGACTGATCATCCTGCTCTGATTCCTCAGACATATCTTCCTCTTCCTCAATAAGCTGCTCCTGGTGAATATCTTCCTGCTCTAATTCTTCCTCTTCTTCTTCTTGTTTCAATATTATATGCTGTTGTTGCAGCAGAGCCAATTCGTTAGACCTGAACAACCGTAAGATAAACACCTACAATCTTAGAATAATACTTTATATAGAAGGAGCACTACTGATAACACGAGAGCCGGTTCACTGGTGCAACTAAGTAATGCTGCCACCCTAACAATATACAATTTTCTAAAAACAAAGTTGGCAATACTTCCGGTTGCTGAATTATTATGTTCTATTATTAATTAATGATTGATTATTCATAAAATACTAATATAAATATCGGTGCATTACAATATTTAAAGCATTTTAAATTGTAGTTTAACGTATTTATTAAAATTATATATAATAAGTAGTCCTCGTCAACTAAATGTAGATTCTTGTGTTCCGCCACCCTTTTGTCATCTAAGACCAGTTTTATTAAATACTCAGTAGGTGTTTTAAGTTACTATATTTGTTCTTTACAATCTTTCTTCATTAATAGATATTTATGACAAATATTTAAAATAATGTTTTGTTGTCAGGTTGGCAGTATTACTTAGTTGCACCAGTCAACCGGCTTTCGTGTTATCAGTGGAATTACATTGTGTTTACGGTCCTGTGCTCCTTCTATGTATAGTATTATTCTAAGCCTACAATTAAAATAAAAACAAACCTTCTTCAGTAGAAAAGGTGTTTAATATAATACATATATTATAAAATCAGGTACAGGGTACCTCATAACATTTGCTCATCACATCAGATTCACTATGCTCATCCTCCCTGCTTCGGACTCGTTTCGCTCGTACCATCTTTAGATGGTAAATACATCTGTTTAATTCTCAGCGGTCACCCATACAGCACTGACCACGATGCTCCTTGACTTTTATGGTCCTTCAAGAATCATAGCTATACTTGTCATATTGGAACAAAATTAGGTGTACTTTATGTATATATTACGTAAAGTTATATACTTGTACTAAAGTCTAACTCAATTGGATGATTTTCTAAATTTTGTAAAAATCATACACAAGCCATTTGATAAAAATTTAAATAATACTGAGAATGAGATGAAACTCGGCACATATGTTACAGAGCTACATGTGTGCTAAATTTCAAAGTAATCACAACATTTTTCCACGTTTTATGATTTTCGACATTTTTTGCTGAGTCATTATTGCGGCTAAGGTCATGCACTTTCACATTATATACTTTAAAATAATCGTAAACTATCAATATTTTTATCAATCTGATGGGAATATTGTTTTCACCTTTATAAATTTACATACTTCAGGGTCTTTATTTTGTTTGCAGGTTTGTTTATAAATAATTTGTTCATTTTTATGCCAACAAAAACACATGGGTGCATAATAAGGTGCATTAGATGGGTAAATGGCGTAAATATAGTGTTATGGTCAGTCAAAATAAAACTATCAATATTCTTAGTTCTAAATATCTCAACTAGGTAGTGCTAGTAGTTAAAATGTTTCATTGGTTAGAAAAAAATCGAGGTTAGAAGTACCTTTCATATTATTGTAACAATAAATAATAAAATTAAGTTATAACTAACCTTAATGTAAGTTTTCATTTTCTTTTATGTTATATTAACTTTTTAAAAAACTTTTTACCACAAATTAATTTACGTGCAATCATTCCTAGGGTTGATTTTTTAAAAGGTAAGAGAAGGCTAGGAAGAAGCTAGGAACGACCTAGGAGAGTTTTTTAAATTCTGAATACAGGCCCTACAGTCTATCGTTTAGTTTAAAAAATCTTGACATGTCAGTTTAGGCACCACTGATTTTTAAGAAAAAAAATCCCTGCAAGAAGGGAGCGGGAAAAATTATGTAACAAATCAGGTTATTTTACCCGTATTTTCTTGGCGATGTTTTTTTAATTTCTTTTGTGTAGTTTATTTTAAAATATCATTCTTAAGATAATTTGAAAGTAGTTTTCAAAACGATGTAATCAAAAGAAGAACCACAAACAAAGTGAACGATTGCCGGGAAGAAGGTTCTTTACTAGCGGTTATTGTGGTAGGGATTTTTTTTCTTTTTTTTAAGTGAGAGGTTGGCAGCGGCTTCTTGATTGGTCAATCCCAAAATACTTATGACCTTGGGGATTTTTAAACTAGTTCCAAGTCTAACACTCTAACCATACAACCACAATACCCGAAACTCAATGCCCTATACAAACCTATGTATTGTATCTTCTTCTTCATCCTCCTCTTCATCTTCTTCTTTAATAACTAATTTAATTTTCATTTCTCCCTGTTCCAGTCTATCCAGAGTCTCCGGGTGAGCCATAGCTTGCTTTATGGCTTCAGGATCCTTCTTCCTCCACTTAGCAACCTGATCAAATATCATGTATTAATAATAATAATAATAATTCAAAAAATTGGGTATAGGGTACGTCGGAACTTTTATTGGATTCGCTACTCTAGTCCTCCCTGCTATGCTTTGCTCCCTTTACTCATGCTCACAATATAAAATTAGCCAAATATATACTGCAACAGGTCTTCAGATAGTAAATTCATTCCTTTTATTCCTCCTGATCACCATCCTGGCACTGACCACACTCGATGATGTTTGACGTTTATGATTCAACAAAAGTCATAGATATACTTATCGTATTGAAACAAAACTTATATACTATGTAAAGGTATTCACTTTTATTTATTTATTTTTGTCAGGTTTTGGCATTGGTTCTAGGCGTTGCAAGTTTTCTTACTACACCGGGACTCACTATAAAACTTTGACAAAAGGGGAAGTAGGGGGGGTAAGATGGGAGGGAGTGGAAGGCTCAAGACTTAGCCTGAAGTAATGTGAATAACGGTTCCAGGCTAGGTTCCAGGGGTTTCATCAAATTGTTTCCATTTTTCTCTCAATTTCAACTCAATTGAATTTTTTAACAGTTTTTAAATGAAATTTATACTATATTGATGATTGGGGTTGGAGTCGAGGATAGACCCCATTTGCACTGCGACTGCAAGTCTATTGTACAATTACACTATAACAAATACTGATAATTAAATGAAAATTGGCACATAGGTTAGTCTTATACATGTGCCCGTGCGCATGTATATAAAGTAAAAATGTTATGATAAGATAAAATAAACTCACCTCCTCATCCATCTTGGCCATCCTGACGGGGTTGAGAGCCCACAGGCAGCCCTTGCGACTTCCTCCGTGGATTGTTTTCTCAATTTTCTCAAAGCATTTGTTAAGGGATAGGTTATGTCTTACAGAGTTCTTCCAGCCAGAGGGAGCAGTCTTGAAGTATGGGAAGTGCTCGCTACAACAAGATAACCAAGTATAACTAACTTTATAATTAAGCCGACCACAACAAATGGGAGAGTAAAAAGAATAACTACCTCTACCTTCTGCTAATCATTCAACATTTAGATAATCTATTGGACCAGCTTGCACCAAACCCATAAACTTAGTTATATCAGGTAAGGTATGAACAACCTGATAGTAAAACTGTAGAACAAGTTTCTAAGATGAAACAAGATAATAAACATAACTAACTCTACTTTTGCTAATCATTCAACATTTAGATAATCTATTGGACCAAACCCTAAAACTTAGTTATATCAGGTAAGGTATGAACAACCTGATAGTAAAACTGTAGATCAAGTTTCTAAGATGAAACAAGACAATAAAACAATAACTACCTCTACCTTCTGCTAATCATTCAACATTTAGATAATCTATTGGACCAGCTTGCACCAAACCCTAAAACTTTGTTATACCAGGTAAAGTATGAACAACCTGATGGTAAAACTGTAGAACAATTTTCAAAGAAGAAATGAGAGAATAAAAACAAAAACCACCTCTACCTTCTGCTAATCATTCAACATTTAGATAATCCTTTGTTTATTTATAAAGAACATTGGTTCACTAATGCCAAACAAGAAATGGTTGGAACCAATAGGTTGATAACTACTGTTACCAACCAAACTGTAACTGATACTTGGCCACAAGGCAGATAGTACAGAGCAGGGGGGGTTAACTTAAATGAGGAAAAGTTTGGACTCGATTATCGCAAGCTACTAAAAATAGTGCTGCGGCGGACCGGTGCGGACAACTCATGAACTTACCCCAATAGCTTTCCAAAAATGACTGATTATATTTTTATATTTAAATTTATGAATACCATGACAATTCTTGGTTATGACAGCTACATTTATTATTATTATAAAATTATTGTTTCTGTATTTATTTTTCACAAAAACGGATCGCTGTTGCATGTTCTGTATTTCAAAAATTCAGAAACTAAAAGAAAATAGAAACCTTTTTAAGACTCCAAGAACGCTACTGATGCAGGTAAATAAATTTCATTAAATTAATTTATTGATTTAGTCGATTTTATCAGGTAATTACATTTAATCACATGTGCGCATCTTGCTGATGTAATTAAAATACAGGCTGCATTAAATGCCAAAATCTATCTTCTAGCATGTGTAAACTTTAGCCACTATTTCATTATTACCTGATTGAATCGATTAAATTAATAATTACTTGAATGAAAAACTTAAAAATATCAGAAGCGTTCTGTGTAAGATTAAAGTGGTAGGGTTAGTTAGAAGTATACTATCAAAGTATACAATTAAATTTCAAACTGACTGTAGGAAAAAAGCGGGAAATCAAGACACGCCCACTCAATCGAAAGGTAGGTCCCCGCCGCGCTAGTGTCGACCGGAATCCAATTTTCCCATTGAGTCGACAGTCTTACTGTTTAAGTATCTATAGTCTCTGGTACAGAGGAATTAGCATTATCTTCATTACTTGATTCCTCAGAACAATAAATGAATTCAGATAAGATGAGACATAGTTATTAGAGAGAGGTGATAGACCACCTAGCAAATAGTGACCCTAAAGTTCTTTTAGACAGAAGATAATGCTGTACCTTATTTGCGATTCAAAGTCCATGGCAGCGCCACCGTCGCTGATAAGAAATTGATAACGAAAGGGTGATTGTTGTTAAAGTCCTTATGGGGATTTTCTGGTTTTTCTTATTTGTGACGTATTTCTTTAAATTTTTTCTCTAAGTGCTTTAATTTAACTAATTTTAGGGCGTATGAACTCAGTAGAATCACAATTTCACTGAAAAATAGCGTTTTAATGGGTTGTCACGAGTATTTAATTTGAGTGATAAGAAGATGAAGATCATAATATAGTGTTTTATTTTATTTATTGTTAATTGATGTTACTTTTAAATAATTTTAATTTACACAAACACATAAAATTACCTTTTAATTGCATTGAATTGTTTAAATTAGTTGTTACAGGTATTTAAATTAACTGATAACAAGCCGATTTTCACCGTAATGGTGTTTTAATTTATCAATCAATTTTATTTACACACTAAAATAATAAATAACTCAATAATTTCATGTTTTTGTAAAATTTTTGTTTAAATTATCCGTTTAGGTTTTATTATTTCTGGGTTAAATCGGACGAATCCAAGTCTGTAGTGATAAGAGCCTGATGCTATATTTGAAATCCTGGAATAATCGAAGTATATATCTATGAAATATTGGCCATTTTTTTAGCACCGATGGTCGTTCTATTAATTTTTGTCTCATTTATCACAAATTAACGAACAATATAGGAATAAAAGAAGAGTTTTAAACGGCTCCCATGCCAATCCTATGGTAAAAAAAATTCGATCACCCTTTCGTTTTCCCGCCATTGATATTGCCAACCTTACAACTATCTCATTGAATCGCGAATAAACACTTTGCAAGATGAAGGTGCTGGGCAGCAAGATGGCGGCTAGGATTCTAGGGTTAAGGCGGAAATTCTAGTGCTCTAGCAAAACACGCTACAAAATCGAGTATGGTCAATACGCTTCATGTCACTGCATACTTATCAGTGACTTTTTATCTATTGCAATTTATTGTTGTATTTTTATTTTATTGTATTAACATTATAAATTTTATTTCATAATAATTCAGCCATTTTCATAATTATTCATTAAAAATGAATATAAGATAACCAACCTCCATTTTGAAAACATTTAAGCGAGATTATCGCAGCGGAGGCAAGATTGAGTGAAAGCGCATGAAACAGCTTCATTTTGCAAAGTGTCGTATGAGTTCTAGAGAAGGCATTTTGTATTTAATCCAAATAAGACCTGTGACTTTACTACAAGTTTCTATAGCTTTGACTAGAAGCAACAGGTGCCACACCGCAAAACTAAACCTTTCAGCTCTTGAAACCACAAGGCAGAAAATAATATTTATTTTTAATACATAAGCTAGTAATATTCCAACTATAATTCTTGTATTCCGAATATAACTAGCTTTTATGGAGGGTGATGATAATTGCGTTGGAGCTTTCAGTATAGACACACGTGCCCACTGGTTTGTTTCTATGGTTCTCTTGTAATTAACTTAGGCCACTGTAATAAATTATTTTTTTAAAAACTTCAAATATTAGTCATTTCATGTTATTAATTACTATTGAGTCCTAAATTTTGCCTAAACCCAGGTTTATCATGGGTTTTTTAAAACAAAAAAAAGTGATAAGGGTTATCCATGGTGCTAAATAAAGGGATCATTGCAAACCCATCTTCAAAAAATTAAAAATATTAACCTTTTACTGTCTATATATCTACTCGTGTCTAAAATTTATAAAGCTTAGTGTTAATGAATTTAATAAAATTAATCACAAACACGACACTAGAAGTAATGGAAATAGTAAACTTGTTACTGTGGGGCACAGACTGAATAAATCCAGAACTGGGCATGGTTATCTAGGAGTCACTTATAGGGAGAACTTCCCTATAACCAGTTCTGTGCTAGAATAAAATCCTTTCTTATAGATAACCCCTTGTATAGTATCTCTAATTTTTTCGGATTAAACAACCTGAAAAGTATTTAATATTGTAAAATTTATTTGACTTTTGTAAATATTTCTTGTTAGAAATTTCATGCAATTAACATATTTATTTATTATTACGGATTAGGAATCTTTTACAAATTCCTGACATCACACAGGCTTAACATCCCTCACAGAGGACAGAACACTGTCCTCCGTGAATTTCCATCCCTCTCATGAAAATCCTAGAGTCCCAAGAGAATAGTTTGGGATGACAAATAAGAAAAATATGCAATAAAACAAATCTAGGGACTTACCACATAAAATTGTAAATTTCTGAGACAGGCAGGCTTCCCGATGGTGAATTCTTCAATGCCATAGCGATAAGACACGAGTAGCTATAAGCAGGCTTAGGGTATTCCACCTGTTGATATCCTTTCCTGTACGAAGGGCTGTCGGGAGATATAGCTTCCGGTGATCTTACGCGCACAGCTTGTGACAGAGCGTTTGGCGCCCGCACCGTGTTTGTACTTGGGGATCTGACACTATGAGTACTTGGCGACCGTATACTTTGAGTACTTGGTGAACGTATGCTGTGAGTGCTCGGTGAGCGACTGTTGATACTCGGTGAGCGTATACTATGAGTGGATGGAGAGCGTACGCTATGAGAACTAGGAGATCTGGTTAAACTCGGAGACCGAACTTGCTCTTTCTTCACTTTGATTATGCCGGCATTGAGACCCTTCTGAGCCATTTTTTTGTTTACCATCTGTAACATTAACAATATATAACTATAAGCAACAGCAACAAAAAAAAAGTAGGAAAATAGTCAATTCAAAACTGTTATTGATGAAAATTAGCCAGAAAAATGAAAAACCAATTTTTACCGTGTTAAAATCTCTCATATGAGAGTCAGATCTAACCTAGTCTATCGGGTAGATAACTATAAAAAATTAATGAAATGGCTCTTAGAGCCACCTCATTTCTAAGGTACAGATAGTCTGTGCATCTCACCATAGTCCACTGCTGAGTTTTCTTTTTCTCTATAGACTCATCATCCCTCTGCAGCATGCTGATCCTACTGCTCATCTGACTGTTCATCTGCAAAGTCTTCTTAATAATAATCTTATCTTCCTCTTCATCATCCATCAAATCATCTTCTTCTTCAGATGTCTCTTCAAGTTCAACTCTCAGTTTGGAGTGGGATATGATGTCGGGCAGGATGTATTCTTCTTTCTGTGACATTCAATAAAAATCATTATCAATTTTTTTAAACTATTAAGTTTATATTTTTTAACTATCTGCATTATAATATGCAGATGCATTATGATATACTATAAGATTATAAGATACTCTGCATTTATACTATAAAGATTACAAAAAAGAAATAATAGAATGGATTAACCCTCTACCACTAGACAAACTTCTTAAAAAATAATTATATATTTCCATCTTATTTATTAACTTTAAATTTTATTCAGTTTATTTTATTTTATATGTATATTTATATTATTTTATTTTTTTATTATTATTTTTTTTTATTGTTTATTGTTATTTATTTATTATTATTTTATTTATTTATTATTATTTTTTTTTAACATATTCTTTTCTTAATATTTAAATTTCTATGTATGTATGTGTGGATATATGTATATGGACATGAATTATGTATAAATGAATGTGTACATGCATACATATGTGGATTACATATTATTATTATGTGTCTGTATATGGGTCATTCCATGCAGAATCAGCCAATTTTGTGCGGTCAAAATTTAAAAGTGAATGATACTTTATCTATTTATTGTCTTTTGCTTATTCTAAAAGGAAATGGTCGAATTTTCTCAATATCTTAATCCGTTTCTGACAGTGCTTGTTTGTTTTGAAAAATGTAATTTTTTTCAATTTTTTGATAAATTTTAAAATAATTGTAACTTGTTTATTAGTTGAGATAATTGAATGAAAAAACAGCTGTTGTAACCAGGAAAGACTATATTTTTAACTAATACCTGGTTTTTGTTTTGGGTGTGAAGCGTGCAAAGCTTATTTTTAACCTAAATATGCATAAAAATAGGCAAATTTTGGCCAATTTTTATGGGAAAAAAATATATGAAATAGTAATAACACAATCTTGAATATTTTTACAGTGATGACCAAAGAGTGCCCTTAACATAAATATTATTAGGTTTTAATATTTACAGCCCTTCATGATTTTTAAGTGTGCCGGAAGTAGTATGTATTCAATTTTTGCCCTATTTTGACAAGCTATAACTCTGATGGGGCAACTTTTGAAAATCTGATATTTTTACATTAAAACACTGCATACTAGTGCTCAATGCTCAAAAAGTTTCAAGGATGTGATATCTCTGATTTTAGAGAAATTGGTATTTATATATACATACTTTTATATGTATAATCATATACTAGGGAGATTTATCACTATTTATGAGGAAAGTACGACTTATTTAAATACTTATATTATCGCTATTGCAATTCTAGGGTGGACAGGGGCTTAACCCCTTCCTCCAGCTTGGTTTGAAATTAGCCCCCTCAAAAAATTATATTGCTCTCATATAGTATAAGAATTAATTTGAATAAAACTGTTTTTTATTTTTTGGAGTTTTTAAATACTTATTCACGCTATTGTAGATAACTTATTTCATAGCAGTATATCGTATTTAGCGAATTTTCACTGATAATTTTACCTATGAGATGGTTTCATACATACAGTATCGTATGTGTGAAACTGATCTGACACCAAATTGGTCTGCTTATTCCAATGTTTTATAACCATGTTAGGACTTGGCACATCTTAAAATGATTGTATGTTATATTTTAAACTGACGAAGGTCAATTTCTACTTATTCTTAATATTAAAGAAATTTATAGAAGTGATACTTCATGTATGAATGAAGGTGACAATTAAAAGATAAAATAAGAAAAAATAAAATTTAATTTAACAAAATAACGCTGGATTTCCTACCTAGATAATGAAGTTCTTTAAATATCAATTTTTGCTTCCTTCAGGAACTGCAGTGCATGTCTCTGATTCCCTGATATGTTTTTACATTCGCATACCTTTTTCTAGTCTTTTTTGAGTATGAATCATGTCTTCTGTGCCAAGATAAATAAATGATATCCCTTTAATGGAGTTGGAACAAAATGCATGAAGGGATATCGGTGTTAGAATACCCACATCATTTAACCACCACATCAATAAATAGTGATAAATCTCCCTAGTATATGACTATACATATAAAGTATGTATATATAATACCAATTTCTCTAAAATAAGAGATAAACATCCTTGAAACTTTTTGAGCATTGAGCACTAGTATGCAGTATTTTAATGTAAAATATCAGATTTTTAAAAGTTGCCCCATCAGAGTTATAGCTTGTCAAAATAGGGCAAAAATTGAATATACTACTTTCCGGCACACTTAAAAATCATGAGGGCTGTAAATATTAAAAACCTAATAATATTTTATGTAGGGCACTCTTTGGGGTATCACTGTAAAATATAAGATTGTGTTATTACTATTGGGTTGACCATATGTATTAGAATTTTACCTCCTTTTAGAATATTTCATATGAACTAAAAGAGAAAACGATTTATAAAACTCATTTTTTTTATTAATTAATTCATTATAAAGTACTAACAAAGTAGAATTGAGAATAAAAATTTAAGGAAAAGCTAGCCACGCACAAGCCTTAAGCTTATGTGGCTAGTAAGATCTTATTTTAAAAAATAACATTATGAATAGATGTAATAAGACTTTTAGAGCCTTTTGTATGATTGTATTGTGTATTATGTAATTTTTTTTTTTTGAGGTAGTACATAATTGAGCACTTTATTGACCGTTTTTGGATGAGAAGCCAATCATTATTGTTATAGGAGGTTTTAGTACTTTTTACCTCCGAGGACAATAATGATGTAAAAAAACTCCTAGGACGTAAAAGTAATTCATATTTGCCGCCATTACTGTAATGAAGCGTGTTCAAAAAATCTGTGTTAAACCTCATGAGTTTTCTTTAAAAACATTCATTTAGTTTCTGTGTTTATTATTAAAAGGTGTTCTATTTGACAATTTTTGTGTGTTTATTTGTAAAGCTTGTACAGTTTTGAGTAAAAGTGTGAAGCTATGGATGACTTTAATGACGACGATATATAGAGTTAATATAATTGGACGTTTTGTTTTTTTTCAATTAGTATATAGGCAGTTTAATGAGTGCTATTTTTGATTTTTTAATGAGTGCTTTATTTAATGAGTGCTATCAAAAAAATAGTGTATGCCATCCGGCTGAGAATGTCTTGGCAATTTTTCCTGACTCGCTTTGCTCATCGGTAAATCTAATTGCCGTGACATAAAGACACACTTTCAGCCTTATGGCATAAATAACTATTTTTTTTTAAATAAATTATTAATTAAATAACAGCAAACATAGATTTCAGGGCACTGAATCCCATAAATAAGTAAAAATAGGTTTTGTATGTATATGTATGTGTGTATAAATGCATATGTGAATATAATATACATATATATATATATATATATATATATATATATATATATATATATATATATATATATATATATATATATATCTTTATTATATTTTTATGAAGCATAATTTTTAGTTGAAAAATGATTTTTGTTGTCATTTACACACATGCGCAAGGCAATCTGTAGACATACAGATATATGAAGTATTCAATTAAGTTGATTTGTTTTAGAGAAAAAAACCAACAAAACATAAAAACACTTACAGTGGGAGTAGGTTTAGAGAGGTGCTGATGCTCCGTCTGTCTCTTAGGTACGACAACAGCGGGGTCTATCATGATACCAGCATCTAACTGATCCAGGCT
The DNA here is from genome assembly GCA_018340805.1 of Microvelia longipes. Taxonomy (NCBI): domain Eukaryota; kingdom Metazoa; phylum Arthropoda; class Insecta; order Hemiptera; family Veliidae; genus Microvelia; species Microvelia longipes. Next base: position 5,344,068 of record JACMZG010000019.1, read on the forward strand.
GCTGTCCAGAGGACCTATGGGCCAGACTAGATCGGGGAACAGAGGACTGGATCCCAGAGATGGGTAGTAAACCGAGTCATACACTGAGTCCTTCATATCCCTCTCCATCATATCAACTAAACTGCTTCCAAACAACTCCATATCCGCATCTAAACACAACATAGACACTAGTAGTAGTGACAGTGACAGCCTTAGGAGACCTGCTTCTCCTTGCCAGGCCAGTTCTAGTTTACTCAGACTAAAACACTTCTACTCTTAAGTATCTAGGTAAGTAGTTAACCTCCTGTTTCTAATATTAATACTTATTATTATAAACAAGAGGTTATGCCTCCAACTAAAAGAATAAATAAAGGTAATAGTAATAAGGGAGGGATGAGAACCAACTATGCCTCAAGAACACTTGACACAGTCGTGCACTAAATGGCCAGACAATCCCAGATAGAATCACAGAACATAGCTGACTGATCATTCATTTACCTGGGGCCATCCACCATTCTATATAGGGATTAGGGTTCCTTATATACCTCTCACAACCTTTCAAATACGCCATACCGAGATCTTTATAATTTATAATCCTGCCTTTTTAACTCTTTCTTGAGCATTGGTATCCATATTGGACGGATACCAATATAGTACATAGAATATACAAATACACTTGATCATTGATACTTGCCTACTTACCCAGTTTCAGATATTTTTGGAAACACAATACTTTTCCTATATACCTACAGTAGAAATGAGGGGAAGTGAAAATACAGGCTTTTATTAAGGCTGTACAACCTTGCAGGCTACAGGGCCTCAGTGCTTTGTGGCCCAGGGTCTTTCTATGGCTACACTGTTATTGTTTCATATCATTTCTTGTTACATGTATTTATTATTATCTGTATTTAGTCAATTTTCCTCCCCTCGCAAAACAGACCCATAGAGTAGGACTGTCTACTCTATGGGTAGAGTAGAGCCCATAGCAAGCCATAGTGAGGCTTGCTATGGGCCTTTTAAGACCACACTGTTGTTGCTTTAGTATTTTTTTATTACACACATTTATTAATATATATATATATATATATATATATAATATATATATATATATATATATATATATATATTATATATATATATAATATATATATATATATAATAATATATATTATATATATGATATATTATTTAATATTAATATATAATATTTTATATATAAATATATAATAATCATATATAATATATATATATTAATATATATATAATAATAATAATAACATAATAATATAATAATTATGATTATATAATATAATAATTATTATAAATATATACATTATATATAATTAAATTATATATAATAATAAATAATTATAATATAATACTATATAATAATATATAATATAATAGATATATATATATATATATATATATATATATATATATTAATATATATAATATATAATAGATATATATATAATATATATATATATATATATTATATATATATATAGATATATATATAGATATATTATATATATATATATATATATATGATATAATATAGATATATTTATATATATATATTTATATATATAGATATAGTATTTATTATTATATCTTATATATATATCTATATATTATATATATATACTATATATATATATATAATTATAATATATCTATATATATATATATTATATATATATTATATATATAATATATATATATCTAATATATATATCTATATATATCTATATATATATTTATATATATATATATTATATATATATATATATATATATATATATATATATATTATATATAATCTATAAATATAAATATATAAATATATATATATTATATCTGTGTGTTGATGTCTCAAAAGATGCAAGATGCAGTAAAATTCTTTATTTGGAGATAAGTAAAACAAATTTTGAGCTGCAGTCAAAAGTATAAAATATAATTTAAAAATAAAATATGGAAGCTTAGAACAGTGCTCCGCACAAGTCTCTAGCTTCAAATGGTGAGAATATATTATTTTATTCATATACATTTTGTAATTTAATTATTGTAAAAAAAGGTATTTAGATATAAATAAACAATTTATTTATTATTATTATTTATTCATTTAACCCTAGGCAGTATGTTTCAATCTGAAAAAGCAGATGGTCCATCATATTTTTTTTTTAGAAAAAACTACAAAGCAGGTGTCTATTGTTTAGTGTTTGCACCCCTATATAATTTACATACCCAATCTAAATTGTAATACAACTGACTTATATATGTAGATGGTTAAGTCAAATTGAATCTAATCATTGTTTAGACTCAGCTGGTTGACTTTAAAACATTTTGAACCAGTAATTATTAGTAAATTAATTATTAGTTCTTCAGCAAATCAGACTTAAAATTAAGTATTGATAATTAATTGGTACTTTGTAAGTAATAAAAGTATAACCCTCGAATAAACTAATTTTAATGGACTAATAAGAAAATTCAAACTAAAATTGAAGTAAAAATAAAAAAATTATAAGCTTCTCATTAAAATATAAAATGAAAAAGGTACAAATTAATACCTACAAGTAGTCCCTTTGAAAAGGAACTTTAAAATCAATACTTATTCAAGCCCCGCCCCCTTTCAAAATGGACCAATAAGAATTAAGAAAACCTATGAAGGGCTTAACATAACCTATACAGCAATAATAAACAAATCGAAATAAAAACAATAATTTAAATAAATAAACAAACTAATAAATAATCAAAAAAATATTAAAATGGGTTTGATAAAATAATGATAAATAGATGTGGAAAATAAATGAAATATGAAATTGTGAGAGAAACACAAAGAATAAAAATAAGACGTAGTTGAGAAAAGATAGTCCACGATCATTAAAGCTGGATTATATCTAACAGAACTGGATTGTCCTATAATTTTTATTTCCTACAAGAAAATAATATTGAAATTAGCAAAATTAGTAATTAAATCGTCATTTTAGCGGGTAAATTATGGTTTCTAGGGGCAACGAACAGTATGAAGGCGACCTTGAATTAATACAAGATCAGAATCCTAAAAAAATCAAAAAGTTATATGTCGCTAAATAATTTAATATTTAAAAGCAATATAAATAATTTTAATATAAATTATGTTTGCACTATGGTAAAACAAATTAAACATACCATTACATACAATAAAGTAACTATTATAAATTATGATGACATAATATTAACCGTTATTAGTTAAGTTTAAATTCCCGCTAAGAAGAACCAGTAACCAATAAACATATATCGTAAATATACGTACTTTTTAATTAATTTATTTAATATTTATGGAAGTAATAAGTTTATTAAATAACAATATGGAGTTTATAATACGGAAAATATATGTTTAGAAGGATTCTACAAGAAAATAAAGGCTAAATCGACCCGGTAAAACTGACTACACCGGAAGAATCTAAATAAATGTTTTTGGCTAGTTTTAACAAATATAATCATTAAAGATTAATTTCTTAAAATTTAGACTTACCAGTATCCAGTTTTTAAAATTTAATAAATTACCGCTAATTTTAACATAAATTTATTAATAATTTTGATGAAATATAAGAGAAACAAGCACTAGAGAGAACAAGTCGTCGAGCCACCTTGGGAACTAAAATGGCGCCCGATTTCAGAGTACGTTAAACCGACCCCCGTCAAGTCATCCCTTTGCTTTTTTTAAGTTTTTAACAACAATCACATTCGCATTTGGCCTTTCCCGCCTCTAATTCTGTAACTGATTGTCCAGAAATTAAACCCGGTATAGTCTTATTTCTAAAAACATTTGTGGAAAAATGAACAAATAAAATAATTAATCAAAAGAAAGACGTATCCAATCATTTATAATACTTAAAACTAGTTAAAATGTTATTAATACCTTGGTAATTGGTTTGTTATAAGTATTTTTATACTTAAAATTAATTAAATGCCGGTTTTTAATTTTTATGTTTTGACATGTAAACAAACATTTGTAAACATCCCCCCCCCCTAAACACCCTTCCCTTTTAATAATTATTATACAACTAAACATTTAATTATTAAAATATTTAAGTGAAAAATAATTAAAATAATAAAGATAAAACACTATAAATATAAAAAACAACATAAAAATAAGTCATTAATAAAATTGGATAATTATTATTTTTGTTTTTTATGTTGGCTAAACTGTTAATATTTGTTTAATTTTCATCGAGCTCAGAGGTAAGGGGGGCCCCCCTCTACGCTGCATCTCGATGTTTTATTTTGTTTTTTAAATGATTGTTTATCAAATCATTACACGTTTTTTTGTAAATCATAGAATAAAGAATACTAACATAAGTTGTAAATGCAACTTATATATTTTAACTATTTGATGATTATTTATTAGATACATCTTTTTTTAAATTTATTGATTGTGTAACTTATCTTGTAGGAAAATGGTGAGTTTTAAATCATTTTAATTTTTTGAGTCTAAAAATTCTTTAATAGGCTATGGTTTATTAATGTAATTCGGGAGATTTTGCTGTTGTAAATTTAAGTGTTAATAAATTAATTAATGATTGTTAATAATACTTTTGCCAGCTAGACTAGGGCTACATTAGCCCCAATCGAATCCTGCTTGTCTTTTGATTTACCTCTAGCTCACCAGTGGGTGGAATTACATTACCCAGGGATTTCATGTCAGTCTTTTAATTTGACTGTGGTGTTGAAAATGAAATGTTTTGTATTTTCTCTATAGTAGAATAGAATCAACAAGCACTGATACCATAACCCTACACGGAAAGATTGTCGACTTTCCTCTTCTTCTACCTTTAAAACTTTACTAGCGCTGCTCCCTCAAAATAGCGGTGAAAGACAGAAACGCAAGTGACTCCCTTCAGTCTTTTTATGAATCTTAACTTGATATTTAGGAAACTAGCATAGAAGCTTTACGAGCTGTATTGGGACATCCCCCAACGGCACAGAGCACCATGATTTCTTTTTTATTTTCTAATCATAAAACAATTTTTTCTTAACTACAGAGTTAAAAAACTTGGCTATCAGCTGTTTTTTAAAAATGTATTGTATGAAGTTATGTAACATAATTAGTAAGAGCCTAATTAGTACTTATGCCTCATTGAATTCAATAAGCATAATGAATAGGAATTAGAACAAATTTCAAAAGGAAAAACTAAAGAAATTTTTCAAACCTACACACAAAGTTAAGAAACAAATTGTCGTAACAAATGTCAAACAATCAAATTAAAATTGTGTTCTCTAGTTATCCTGTCACAACAAGATTACTATTTTCTTCACTATCTTGGGGGATGGTGCTGCTACGGAACAAAAAATCTAAGTGATGTAGAAATTCATACTTTAGGGGATGGGGGCACGGGACACAGTAGTCTAACTCTAGAATTAAGCTGCTTTAGATGGACCTGCGTAAGTTTACCCTTTCTCGCTAGGGGCAGGTCGGTTCACTTGTACCCCATATAAAAAAATAATTATTTCTAATTCAAGATTAAAATTATTTAAAGGGGTCTTTGACCAATGTCAAAAATTGTATTAATTATTTTAAAGGTATATTTTCATAAATGTTATAAAAATATAACGCTGTGTTGTTTAAGTAGATCTGATATCGTGATAACCATGATTTGTAGACAAACATCAAAATGTTTTGTAAACATAAATCCAACAATGTTTGTAAACAAACATCAAACGGGAAATTTAATTTAATTTACGTCTTTTTTGTCTCATTATAACACAACTTTCTTAACACACGTTATCCTATTTTCTAAAAAAATATCTTATTAACAACTAAAAAAGAAAAAAAGCTAATGAATAAGATAAAATTGTCTTGTTTACATTATAAACATAAATAGAAGTCTTGATTTAAAACTGATAGCAATAGTGATAAGAGAACAAGGTGAAAACTAGCGCTCGGTGCGGTAGTTGATGCAATACCCTGTTTTTTTTAGGACCACCTAACCAGGGAGTTAGGCCACTGTGTCCCCCGCTCCCACCCATACTGTTTGAATTTCTACATCACTTTAAACAAATCCTTGAAGCCAACCCCCCACCCCTGTCAACAAGTAACTTAACTAACGTATTTCGAGCTGTCAAAAGAAGCAATGTTTGGCCACTTCAGAACCTTGAGTTACTTTTGAGGAGGTTTTATGCAAATGTATTGTTGCTTGTTAATAATAAAGGTTATTTTGAATCTTTCAAAATTAAAGTTGGTTCACATGTTAACCAACATGTGAACCTTTTTCTCTATATTTTTTTCATTTAGTTGGCAATGGTATATCAGCCATTGCTATGGAAACTGGATCTTTATTTGTGATAATTCCTATCTAACTTGCTTGTTTTGGATTCTCCATAGAAACAAGTGTACAAAATGATTTTTTAAATTAGTTTGTGGATTCTATGTACTGAAGTTGAAGCTTACTAGTGACATTGGTATAATGTTCTAAATTGTTGTAGTATAGTACGACGTTATAATCATGTTGAGGAACCAATGAGGTTGGCCTGATATGAAATTTTGGCTGTGATTTAACATGCGAGACTTGTCTCATTGGCTCCCTTGCATTATATTCCCACGCTGTCAACTGATTATAACCATGTGTTATACTATAAACGAGTGAGTATAAGTTTTGAGATAACTGTGTCTACTTGGATTTAGTTTTATTTCGATGCCTACTGGGTCTCATTGAGTCACTGACCTCAGTCATGATCTGGATACGGACCCACCGATCAAATAACCTGCGTAAAGATGGTGGACTAAATAATAACATCTGGTCTACTAGGGAAAAGACTGCAGCGCTGGATGGCCACTACGGACAAATAAGTAACTAACGAGTTAAATTCACCTGATAATGCCGCTTTTAGCGAATTTCCTTTGGAAAAAATTCGCCAATGGGATAGGCGGCATGGCGGAATTCGAACCTCGGACTGCGACACAAATCCGTTTCAGAGGTCCCTAATGATAAAAAAATCCGTTTCGCGAGACTTTATATATTAATATATATATATATATATATATATATATATAAATATATATAATATTTATATTATATATTTATAATATATATTTATATTATATTATTATATTTATATATATATATATATATATATATATATATATATATAATATATATATATATATATATATGTGTGTGTGTGTGTGTGGTCTATTTCTAGGCATTTTCTTGTAAACACTATCTTTCGAACGGATTATTATTTTTAAATTAACTTGGTACAAAAATCAACCTTCGGGACACACAAACCCTATTGAAAACCAGGTTTTTGTGATGTCATTAACCCGGTTATAATAATAATAATAATAATACTTTATTTATTGAAAGCCTCTTAAAGAAGATACAACACGTCACATACAACAATTATGAACTAAAACTAATATACTAAATTACATGTAAACTTTAGCAACAAGTGAAAAAAATACATATAAAATAAAAACCTAATACTAAAATTCTATTAAAAACTTAATACTATATCATCAGCAAATCATCTAAATCATCTGGTTTGCTGAGTCAGCAAAATTTTAAAAAAATCGGCAAAAATTTAGGGTTAATATTTTTGCCGCAAAAAAGGTGAATATTTATGTTTTTTGAGACACTGAATCAAATGCTTTAGAGCCTGAGCAGTTACTCGATTTTCAAGCACTGCTCGTAACTCATTTTGTCTGTATTTTCCAAAGGAAATGCGCATAACTATCCAGTTGGTTGCACAAAACTATGCCTCTAAAATTAGAAGTACGCTCTATTATTGCACTAGTTTAAAGCTTAGTTACTTATCTTTAAGCTTAGTCAGTTATCTTTAAAGGTTTTAGCGCATTTCCTTGGAAAATACAGACAAAATGAGTTACGAGAGTGCTTGACAATTGAGTAACTGCTTAGTTCTAAAGCATGAACCGGAACCACGCAATGGGCATGGTTCTTGCATAAGCAAGAAATGGTTGTTTAGCACGGAAACACGTATTCTAAATGAAATTCGCCCGCAGCGGACCACCGCGCCGAAATTTAATTTTAGTAGTTGTAAACTTATATAAAAATTCTGGCGCGGTGGTCCGCATGTCGGCGAATTTCCTTTGGATGCGTGTTTCCGTGCTTTTACATTATATAAGTTTTACAACTACTAAATAAATTATTCCGCCGCGGTGGTCCGCTGTCGGGCGAATTTCATGTAGAATGCGTGTTTCCGTGCTAAACAATCCATTTTTGCTTATGCAAGAACCATATCTATAGCGTGGTCCCGGTTCATGCTTTAGAGCCTGAGCAGTTACTCAATTTTCAAGCACTGCTCGTAACTCATTTTGTCTGTATTTTTCAAAGGAAATGCGCTAAAACCTTTAAAGATAACTGACTAAGCTTAAATATAAGTAACTAAGCTTTAAACTAGTGCAAATAATAGTGTGTACTTCTAATTTTAGAGGCATAGTTTTGTACAACCACTGGATGATTATGCGCATTTCCTTTGAAAAATACAGACAAAATGAGTTACGAGCAGTGCTTGACAATTGAGTAACTGCTTAGGTTCTAAAGCAATGAACCGGAACCTTAAGCAAAAAATGGGTTTGTTAAGCACGGAAACACGCATTCTACTGAAATTCACCTGACAGCGGACCACCGCACCGGAATTATTTATTTAGTAGTTGGAAACTTATATAATGTAAAAAGCTAAAAAAATGATCTTTCCAGCCAGGATTGTTGTTAAACACGGAAACACGCATCCAAAGGAAATTCGCCCCACATGCGGACCACTGCGCCAGAATTATTTTATTAACTCCACACTTATTCTAATCAAATATATTAACTTCATTTTGTAATACTCAAAATAAAATATACTATAAATATACTATATTTACTGTGATTGGCACTCAACATGCAAATATAATACGGTACTCAACATGCGAGTATAGTGTGGAACTCAAAATGCAAATATAATACGGTACTCAACATGCGAGTATAGTGTGGAACTCAAAATGCAAATATAATACAGTACTGCAAATGCTTACTTGCATTTAAAATTCTGTTTCCCTTTCTAGTGATGTAATATTCTATTGTTCAATATGGTCTATTTTTGTTTCAGGCCAGGAACGCTGAGAAAGCAATGTAAGTACCGATACACAATTTTTTAATCAAGTTTCATTTCCCTTGGATATTGGGAGCCACGATGATAACAGACACACTCACACTCAGACAGACAACTATGTCAGAACCACTTAGGAGGCCTTAAAACCCCCTGAAATGGATAATTCCGGAGACACCCTGATTTAAAGGGGGGGGGGTCTCAAAATTATGGGAAATAGGATACTGTACTATTGCCTTTTTCGAACACTGCACTGAATCTTAAAAAAAATTACACTAATATCACTATATTCCAGTAATTTCTCATTTAATTATTATTAACAATAGCAAGATGAAAAATTACCAGAATATAGTAATATTAGTATGAAATTTCTTAGGATTCAATGCTTTGCAATATAGGCATTATTATGTATGGTGTGGTGTACGTACGGTATAACAAGATACCAAAAGTAACAACAAAATTAACAGATTGAGCTGATAGTTACAAAATAATAATGGTAAATTACAATTGATATCAACAAGTTGTTTTTTAGAATTAAATCAAATCAAAAATCTTTATTTTCTTAAAATTGACAAAATTATGAAATAAAAGTTACAAAAAAAGATATGCTTAAAAAAGTAAATACAAAAATGAAAGAGATGAAATGGAGTGTTAAGAAAATCTCACTGAGGTGAAAACCTGTGTGTGAGTAGTGTCTGTGTGTGAGTAGTGCCTGTGTGTGAGTAGTGCCTGTGTGTGAGTGGCCTGTGTGTGAGTAGTGCCTGTGTGTGAGTAGTGCCTGTGTGTTAGTAGTGCCTTGTGTGTGTGCAGTGGTGCCTGTGTGTGGAAGTAGAAGGAAAGAAACACATTTCAGCTAATTTTCTAAGAAGAATGAGCTTATAAGGTTAGGGTCATGGTGGGGGGGAGGGATTATTTGGAAGGGGGGGGGGACTCACTCGTCAGAATATATATATATATATATATATAATATATTATATATATATATATATATATATATATATATATATATATTATATATATATATATTATATATATATATTTATGACTACAAACATTTTAAAATTCACAAATCTTCATTAAGTGTATAGATCAAGCTGCTGGAAGTTTCTGTACACGTACTACTATGTATGTTACATGTACTATGTAAGTTTTATTATAAGTATTAGTTCTGATTTTATTGATTGACATATATAACATAATGTAAACAAATCATGTTTTTTTATGTATACATTTGAAAATTCATGTATATAATAGCAGTAACATAAACTACTACTACTACTAGTTTGACTAGTATTATGTCAAACTGATATAAGACAACAACTATGTGGCATTTTTACAATTAGGAGGCTATCTGTTTCACCCCAGAGGGGGGTAACATTTAATCCCTCCTCCAGGTCCCCTCTTAAAAGAAATTCTGGTAGGTAAGGCAGGAAAAGTGCTGTGATTCCCCTCAAAAACCAATATTACCTGCATTATGGAATTTCATTTTGTTGGTTATTTATTTTTTAGGACAACGCTGGCTCGATGGAGAGCGGCTCATTTAGAGCAAGATGCCGAGAAAGTTAAAGTGCGGAGACCTTACTTAGCCTCGGAGTGCACAGATTTGAGGCAGGCAGAGAAATGGAGAATGCAGATCATCAGAGAGATAGCTCGAAAGGTCTCGCAAATACAGAACGGTAAGTTTTTATTTACTTAGCTCGTAACTTCTCTTAGATAGAGTACAGTGATTATTTTAATAAAAATCCAATCAAAGAAATTCATATTGAAACTAAAAATTACCTGACATGAAGAAACTGTATTGTGTAGATTGAGACTCGGACACACTAGACTTACGCACAGCTATTTATTTACAAGAGACAGAGAGTACCCCAAGTGTAGACTCTGCTATGAGCCTTTGACAGTAAAACATTTTTTGATAGATTGTTTCATACTCCAAGATTCTCTCAAATTTCATCATATACCATCTACAATGGAAGAAATTTTAGGCAATGATGAACTCATTATTCAAAATCTTTTTAATTTCCTCCTTGACAACGAGTTCTTTAACGAAATATAACCATCCCTTAATAACTAAAACCTTTTTAACTAATTTTATAGAACTTTAAAGCATTTTCAGTATATACTAATACTATTACGCACTTATAAATGCGTAATATAATTAATATAAATAAATAAATAACAAATAAATAATACACAATAAACAATATATTAAATGAAATAATAAACAAAAACACTTACACAATATACTTGTACCAACCCTGTATTTATCTTATATTTAGTTTACCTTTATTCTATATTTGATTTACTTAATTTATCTTATTATGATATTTAAGCATTTTGACCTGCTCATCAGTGTAGTCTTAGTCTATTTTATCTGTTTGTCTATATAGAAGAGGTGCTGATGACCTTAGTGTTAAGCACCTTAATAATAAATAAATAAAAATTACCTGAGTATACAATTTTTGAGGTCCAGTAAGTATAGACCAAGAGCCCATTGCAAATTTCGTGACCACCGAGCCCCAAAGGCTTAACCCGCTTGATTAATTAATTCTGACTCCCTGATAAAGGATCAAGTAGTCTTCCATTTCAAATAGAAGAATTTTGGCCCCTAGACCCCTTCAAAGTAATAATAATAGAGTAATTGCTGCTAAGACTTTAACAAAAAAGGCAAGGTCTTTTAGCAAACGTCAGACAAACATAAAATAGCAAAAGCATTAAAGATTACATTCTGTAAAGAACTCAGTTAGAGAGTAAAAGGCTTTTAAAAGCAAGTAGTTTTTAAGCTCAGAATTAAACTGTTTGGAGTTAAGACTTTTAACTCGGTCGCTTGTTGGAAAAATAACCCCGAAATCGGTTATATCTCTGGTTCTATTTAACCTATATCATTTGATACTACCGAGTTTTGCAACACATGAATTATATTGTGTCATCTATTTAACCAATTATATTGTTAAAAGATTGATTTGTGAAAAATCAATTTAAAAATCAAATTTAAAAATGAATTTAAAAAAAGACCCTTTTTCCTTTGTTAATAAAACCAGTAGAAAGAGCACTAATAGGCAGAACCTGATTTTGAGTCATTTTTCAGACTTTAAAAATAAAATAAAATACAATTATTGTATTTTTAATTTAATTTATTTATTTTTAATTATAAAATATATTTAAAATTAATTATATAATTACTTATAATTATAGTATGGGTTGCTATAATAAGTATAATTTATGCCTCTTAAAACTATGGCAAGCAAAATATAAGTGAATTAAGTCAAATTTTGATTACAAGTATTTACTTATACTTCTCTTAGATAGCCTTAAGTTTTTACTTGATATTTTAAGGTTACTAATGTTTGTTGCTTTTTAATAATAAACTTCAGTATTTTTTTTATTAAAAGGGGTGTGGAAGAGCAGGCTGCCCCCTCAACTTCCCCCCTTTTTTTTAAAAAAAAATGTATATTATAAATAATAGGTTAATATTAATCTTGGGATACAAACAAGTGTATCCATAATTTTTGTTGGATCATAAAAGTTGAGCATCATGGAGCTAGGTCAGTGCCTGGATGGGTTACTGCTGGGAATGAAACAGATGTATTTACTATCTGAGGACAAGGCAAGGAAGTCTTAATAGGGAGGATGGGCTTAGCCAATCCAATGCCATTCCAATGCCATGCTCTGAGGTATTTTTTAATTTGAAAAGGTTTCTTGTATTTTCTAATATGTATTTTGTGACAGCTGGGCTAGGCGAGTTCCGTATCAGAGATCTAAACGATGAGATCAACAAGCTGATGAGAGAGAAGAGCCACTGGGAGGTTCAGATCAGAGACCTCGGAGGTCCCGACTATGCTGCTATCGGTCCAAAGATGCTGGATAACGAGGGAAAAGAAGTTCCTGGCAACCGAGGCTACAAGTACTTCGGAGCTGCTAGACAACTACCTGGTTAGTGCCTCGGCAATACTCAACAATAATATACAGTTGTTACAGTTTATAAGCTGTAACAATAATATCCAGTTGTTACAGTTTATAAGCTGTAACAATAATATACAGTCGTTACAGTTTATAAGCTGTAACAATAATATCCAGTCGTTACAGTTTATAAGCTGTAACAATAATATACAGGTTGGACCACAAGTGTACCCTCCTTGTAAATTTTGAACCATCAAACCTAAATTAATGGAACTGAGGCTACTTATTTTGTGTAAAGGGAACTTCTTATTGGCGTAACTAACTTGGGGTGTCGCATGCAACACTGAAATTTGTAAATAAAAATAAATTGGAAGGAAAAGTTTTATTGGGCTTGTTGTGTTCTACTCATAAATATAAGACTTAATGTGACTTGCATATTTTTTTCTAGGATCACTATTTTGGTGGGAATAAGGGCTCAAAATTGTACCTTAAGCATTGACATTAGAAATAATTTGCTTTGAGAAAAAATGCCATCTTTTGGCCAAAAAACACAAGTCACTCATGACATGTTCTTATATTAAGGAAGTTTTAGTCCCTAATACTGCTAGATTTTGAGAAAAATATCAAGTCTACATCTTTTTAATTAAAAATGTAATGAATAAAGTGTTCTTCGACCAAAATATGACATTTTCATTCTAATGTAAATACATATGGTTCTATTTTAAGTTAAAATATGCAATTTTCTTACAGTTTGGGCTCTTATTCTTGTCAAAATAGAGGTCTTAGACAAAAATATGCCGGAGGGGGGGGGGAGTCAAGTTAAACAATACAAGTTTACCTTCTAATTTGCTCTTTTCTATTTTTTTTTTACAAAATTCAGTTTGAGTGCAACACGCTAAGTTGACTACACCACCAGAAAGAGCACCCCAAGTTTTATTAACTTATGTTTAATGACAAAATTTGTTGTTTCGACCGAGATTTTGTGATAATTGCACATTTTATATAATTAATAAAACACAATATTTAAAAAAGAAAAACTTATTTATTATACTTTGTCTATCACAATATTATTACAATTTATTCAGACGCGTTTCGGGACGTTTCCCATCTTCAGTGTATAAATAAACTGATAAATAAACTAGTTTATTTATACACTGAAGATGGGAAACGTCCCGAAACGCGTCTGAATAAATTGTAATATTGTGATAGACAAAGTATAATAAATAAGTTTTTCTTTTTTAAATATTGTGTTTTATTAATTATATAAAATTATGTTTAATGGTTTGAAATTCAAGAGGGGGAAGAGACTTTTGCCCCACCCTGTATATTTAGCATCTGACTAAACCTCAAGAATAATTTCTATAAAATACTTTGCTATGCCTCCACAATAATATGAAGTGATTTTAAGAAACTTGTATTTTATAGTATTAAGGAATACCTAGTCAAAGGAATTTCAAATAATAATTGTCATATAAGTGTGTTTTTAAATTTTTGTTTGTTCTGTAAGCGTGGCTCTTTGTATTTAGTAATAAGATTTATAATGCAATTTAATGACTGATTTCTATTGTTTTTATGCTAAGGCTAAACTTCATAATAAAATAATAAAGGGTTATTATATGCCTCAACAATATTATAAATATAGATTCAATAATGCTTGGGTGGTCCGAAAGTTTTTCCTCTCTTAATTTTTGAATGATTTAAGATTCATTTTTTTAAACTTGAGGAATCTTTGTTATATATATAATACGACACACGGCTAAAATCAATTGACACCCCGCCAAAAATCTGTGAGGGAAAGAATTCTATTGGCTCAGACCGACCCCGCTCTTTCCCCCTCCACCTCATGCCAACCTCGGTATAAAAAAATACCTTTTTCGTAAATAAAATCATAAAAAGGCAACACTGGTTGTAAATATTTGTAACCTCGTGTCGCTTTTATTTCCCTCATTGTGCATATTTATCTGTTCGAGTTCGTTTCGTTCCATTCCAATCTGTTTAATTCATCCAATTATTTCAGAGTTGTAATATGATCTGAGTGCCTATATTTGACGCTTGGACATTGATGTATTCTTCAAGCATTTCTTGCTATTAGAGTACAGCGCAGGGTCTGTGGTCTGTCAACCAAAAGACAGCATTTTTTTTCGAAAATGCCAATGTCTTTCAATAGATGACATTCTTGACTTTTTTAAGTCATGATTGCATATTGTGTCATATTATTTTTATAATATGAAACAATACGCATTCAATTATAGAACAATACAAAAAAAAGCAGTTTATTTTGGAAAAAAGTAATTATAGCTGACAATTTATTAAAATCGTCAAACTTTTATCATAGAACTATTAAGAATAAGAATAAGAATAAGAATAAGAATGCTTTATTAAAACATAAAAATTTACAGAACTTGTAAAAGAAAGAATATGTAATAAAGCCTCTACTCCAGGGTCAAGGAGACCGTTAGGAGGAGGGTTACATTATCGTTTTAATTGGCTTTCTAGTTATTTATTAATTAATATCTGCATATATATACACATACACAAATACATATATATATACATATAATATATATATATATATATATATATATTATATATATAATACATACATACACACATACTCATACACACTAATACATACATACACACACATACATTCATTCATACTAATACATATATATATGCACACATGAATACTTTTGAGTGCATTTTCATGTCTCACTTTTTTGTGAAGCTGAACATTAGCTTAATTATTTATATTAAGTCGTTAAAATAGTTTATTTTTTATTATAGAAACTGAAAAAGAAGGTTTAGATTTTTATTGATAGTTAAATTCTTTAATAAGGTAGGATCTGTATTTACAGATTGTTTTTATAAATGAGGACAAGGTAAAACAGATCTCCAACAGGGTTTATCCAACAGTTTTAGATATTCACTTTCAGTGAGTATTTTTTCCCTAGTGAAGCCAATCTGAATTCAGATAGCACTGGAAAAACTGCCATAAAATGGAAATTATCTTCAAGTGCCCCATATTGCATAGTGAGCATCTATGATCCAACCTACCATATCTGCAGTTTACCGGGAGTAATTGGCCCTAGCTTTAATAATATTACTTATAATATATTTGTCCTGGATAAGAGATAAATATTTTGGCACTGGTTTACCTTGTACTAATAAATAATAGTGAGAGTGAAATAGTGAGTTACTGGCTTTTTCAAATGCTTCCTGTCTATGAGCCACTTCTACCTTTGTTACTAAGTTAGTAAGTTGACTCTTGAGCTCCTCCACTCTGAGTCCATTCAAGTCCAGAACCACATCATGCATATTACCCAACGTCTCCCAAGCCTTACCAGTATATTTTTCTATTGAATATTTCCCTGGCTAAGAAGTTAGTTAACCTGTGATCCCTTGATCCAAGATTTTTAAAATGAAATCAAAATGAAGCTTTAGTGTGGTGGCAAAAATGGGGGGTAACCCGGTTTCTAAAGTAAGAACATAATTAGGTGTGTTAGGAGGTAATAGGAATAGTTTTTTAACAAAGAATCTTAATAAGTTTTCCACCTGCTCGACCTGCTGGTAACCCCAGAATTGAGCACCATAAGTTACAATTGATTGGGATACTGCTTTAAAAACCTTTAACTTTTGCTCAAAGGGAATTTTTTGTGAAAAGAAATTCTTCCAAACACTGTTTATTGTTAGTTTGGCAGCAGACAGCTTTTCCTGAAATGTGTGTCTAGAGAGAGACTGTGAGAGATGGTGACATCTAAATATTTGTAGCTTTTAACAATCTCTATCTTTTCATTTTTGTACCAAAATTGTCATTTTTTGTAACTTTGCCTTTACTACCAAAAATTACTATTTTTGATTTCAATAAGTTTACTGACAGGCTCCACAGGTCACAGTATCTCTCTAGGTCTAATATCATTTTTCTCAGGGATGCAATGTCGGGAGCCATCAGCACAAGGTCATCTGCGTACAGTAAGACTTTAATTAACCATTTACCAATGATGCCCCCGACAGCGCTCCCTCAAGGTCATTGATAAATAAGGAAAAAAGCAGTGCTGAAAGTAAACAGCCTTGTCTGAGACCTGAGGACGTAAGAAATATTCTGTAATCCCTCCATTACACCATACACAGGCCTCAGTCTCGGACAAAAGACACTTGAGAATATTAATAAACTTAGAGGACACACCTAAACCATAAAGTTTAAAACAGTGCTTTTCTTTGAATAGTGTCAAATGCAGACTTAAAGTCTACAAAAAGACAATAAAGTTTTTTTCCTTTTTGTGAAGTATGTATCTTAACAATATTGGCTAAATTAAAAATGTTGTCTGTGGTAGAATAACCTGATCTGAAACCCGCCTGACATTCAGTCAATATATTGTTACTTTCAACCCAGTTTTTGAGTCTTTCTAACATCATGGATGAAAAAAGCTTAAGTATGCAGTTTAAAATGAAATGCCTCTATAACTTGATGGGTCCAAAGTATTGCCCTTTTTATACAATGGGTAAATTATTGCTCTCTTTAGATTAGTAGGTATCAATTCTTTAGACCATATCAGGTTATAGAGCTTAAGAATATTTTCCTGACAGTTGAGAGGGGTATGTTTAAAAAACTCATATGGTACTCTGTCTGGGCCAGGAGCTTTACCAACTTTGCACTTATCTAAGGCCATTGACAGTTCATTAAAAGAAAATAACTTATCCAGGTCTTGGTTAATTATTAATGGTTCAGCAAATGAGATTTGGTTAGAAGGGGTGGAGGAGTCAAGAGATTTCTGAAATGGTTAAGCCAGTCATCTTTCTTCAGATGTGGATTAACCATTCTATATTTATTTTTAAACTTATTAACCGTATTCCAGAAATCCCTTGTATCTCTCACCTTAGAAATATCTTCAAGCATTTTAAGTTTATAAATTTCTTCTTTTCTCTTCAGAAGCAACTTGAAAAACTTATTTGCTTCAAATACTTAATTTTGTCTTCATGCAAGTTAGTTTTTGAGTGAGTGTTAAGGCATGCATAAGAATTATCCCTGGCTTTCTTGCACTCAAGATCATACCAGGGTTGCTTAGGTATAAAACTAGGTTTAGGATTATAAAATGTTAACTTACCTTTTTCAGCACTGTTATGAATAGAATCCAAAATAAAATTATTTGACTTCTCAATATCAGAAAAAATAAATGTACTTTTCCCAGTTAATTCATGCAATTTTAGTTTAAACATAACATTATCCACCCCTGTCCAAACAAGCTTAGGTAGAAGAGGCATTATTTTATTTTCAGAATTTAAGTTAGTTATAGATTGCAACTCAAGTTCAAGAGGCATGTGGTCAGAGAAATGTTGTTTGCCAATTTTAAAATTAATGAAACGGTTTAAGGCTTCGAGTTGCACACCACACAAATCATTGACAGAACATCCCATGACACCAACAAAAGTCCAGTTACCATTGGCATCTCCCTCCGATCTGCCATTCATAATTATAGTGCTAGAACTCTCGCAAAGGTCCAGCAGTTTTTTACCTCTAGAATCAATTTTTTTATCCTTTGAAACCCTGTGAGAACTAATATTCAGACCAAAACTTTGTAAAACATCCTCAGGAACCACCTGCCTCTCGCCTATACGGACATTGCAATCTCCTATCAGTATAAAATTATATCACTCTTATTTGATATGGCATCACTTAACATGGTAAAATCGTCTTCCCAATTATTAGGATTAATATAAACTGGGAGAAGGTTTATAGTCTGACCTGTATCTGAATAATTGATTTTAACATAGTTAAGGTTATCATCAGAGACAAAGTCAATAGCGCTGTGAGAACACTTTATACCATTAATATACCTCCAATACAACGACCAAATTTAAACTTTTTAGTTGCATTCACAAATTTGAGCTTATAATTATAGAATGTTCTCACAATGCAATCAACAAACTCTTCACCGAGCAAATGAGTTTAACAAAATAAACACATCAGAAGTTTTTTGTAGTTAATAAAAATAATCTTTTAACTTAGACTTAATACCATTAATATTATAAACTATTATGATATATGAACTATTATGATCCATTGCATTACGTAATCAAAAACTTTAACTTCACTTAATTCATACTTCCCGAACAAATTTAATGCAACACTTAGGTAAATTTATAGATACAACGATATTCCTACTTAAAAAGTAAATAAATAAATTTTAAAAATAAAAAATACGATATCAAATAAAACAAATCATAAAATTCAAAACATAACCTGACTTTCAGTGTTGCCAGAGTAGGGAATTTTTTTGTTACTATAAAGAAGGGATTTTTTTATTTAAAAATAAGGGTTGAAAGCATTGAGATTTTGGCGGGGTGTCAATTGATTTTAGCCGTGTGTCGTACTATAATCAAAGAGACTAATACTTAGAGGTAGTACATGGGCAGAATAGCACAGTGATAAGGGGTCTGGAAGGTGTCATAACTGTACTTATGCCTACTATAGTCTCCCAAGATAGAGACTAGATACTCCCCCACCCCTCTACAACCCCTATTGTAGTAGGCACTCTACAAAAACAGCAGGTACTTTATTCAACACAGATAATTAAAGAGTATATGCAATAAATAATAATTCAAACTTATTTTAAATTCATTATACTTAGTTTAAGACAAAATAGTCAAAAAACAATATAATATGTAGGTGAAATTGTAATTATTATAAAAAATCAAAAATGACGTCACCAATGTACAGTTACGGCACCTAGTACCCAAGGAATGATAAGAGCTGTTGTATCCTCCCTCTAAGTATTAGTCTCTTTGTCACCAATGTACAGTTACAGCACCTAGCTACCCAAGGAATGATAAGACTGTTGTATCCTCCCTAAGTATTAGTCTCTTTGTCACCAATGTACAGTTACAGCACCTAGCTACCTAGGAATGATAAGAGCTGTTGTATCCTCCCTCTAAGTATAGTCTCTTTGTCACCAATGTACAGTTACGGCACCTAGCTACCTAAGGAATGATAAGAGCTGTTGTATCCTCCTAAAGTATTAGTCTCTTTGTCACCAATGTACAGTTACGGCACCTAGCTACTAAGGAATGATAAGAGCTGTTGTATCCTCCCTCTAAGTATTAGTCTCTTTGTCACCAATGTACAGTTACGGCACCTAGCTACCTAAGGAATGATAAGAGCTGTTGTATCCTCCCTCTAAGTATTAGTCTCTTTGTCACCAATGTACAGTTACAGCACCTAGCTACCCAAGGAATGATAAGAGCTGTTGTATCCTCCTCTAAGTATTAGTACCAATGTCAGTTACAGCACTAGCTACCCAAGAATGATAAGAGCTGTTGTATTTCCCTCTAAGTATTAGTCTCTTTGTCACCAATGTACGTTACGGCACCTAGCTACCAAGGAATGATAAGAGCTGTTGTATCCTCCCTCTAAGTATTAGTCTCTTTGTCACCAATGTACAGTTACAGCACCTAGCTACCCTAGGAATGATAAGAGCTGTTGTATCCTCCCTCTAAGTATTAGTCTCTTTGTCACCAATGTACAGTTACGCACCTAGCTACCCAAGGAATGATAAGAGCTGTTGTATCCTCCCTCTAAGTATTAGAGTGTACAGTTATGATAAGAGCTGTTGTATCCTCTCTCTGAGTATTAGTCTCTTTGTATATAATAAAGTTTATTTTTCTCAGAGGCCAGTACCCATATGCCACCCTATGACACCTAATCATGTATATTTTCTTGCATATTTCCATTCTATGAGCAAAAATACGACTATTTTGTTCTTTGTTTTTTCCTGAAGTTCCTAAAGTTTGCCCTCTAGGAAGATACAAAACTCTAGAAGGGCGCAAAAAATAGTTAAACGTTTTTTATGGTGGTTGAAAAGTGTCTAAATTACAGCTTAAAAAATGACAGTAAAAAAACCATTTTATTGCAAAGGCGATAAAACATGGATTTTACTTCCACCTGCTACACATACAGCGGTCACGCAAATTTATGCATGCGGCCATGCAAATTTATACATATGACAATTTATCATGCCATGGCCATGGCGTCCCATGGGGCATGCATGCAAAATTTATACATGCCATGGCCATGCAAATTTATACATGCGGCCATGCAATTTATACATGGGGCCATGCGCGGCATGACAATTTATACATGGGCCATGTGCAGCGGCCATGCAAATTTATACATGCGGCCAATTTATACATGGGGCATGCAAATTTAACATGCGGCCATGCAATTTATACATGCGGCCATGCAAATTTACATGGGCAATGCAATTTATACATGCGGCCATGACAATTTATACATGGGGCCATGCAATTTATACATGCGGCATGCAATTTATAATAATTACATGCGGGCCATGCAAATTTATACATGCGGCCATGCAAATTTATACATGCGGCCATGACAATTTATACATGGGGCCATGCAAATTTATACATGCGGCCATGACAATTTATACATGCGTCCATGATAATTTATACATGGGCCATGCAAATTTATACATGCGGCCATGCAAATTTATACATGCGGCCATGCAAATTTATACATGCGGCAATGCATGCGGCCAAAATTTATAATGCGGCAATGCAAATTTATACATTGCGCATGCAAATTTATAATGGGTTTATACATGGGTTCAAATTTATACATTTTACAATTTTATACATTATACAAATTTATACTCAGGATGCTATTAATGCTATCACAAATGTAATTTATGAAGCTTTTGAAGCCAAAGAGGAGGTCATGACGTTGTCATGCGATCTCTCTAAGGCTTTTGACTGTGTCAGTCACGAGTTATTGTTGGAGAAATTGTATCACTAAGGCATTAGAGGAACTCCTTTGGCTTTAATTGATTCTTATCTGAGACATAGAACTCAAATTACCGTTTTCAACGGAGGAACTAGTTCTATGGGGGAAACTATGTATGGGGTGCCTCAAGGCTCGGTCCTTGGACCTTTACTTTTTATAATTTATGTCAACGACCTCCCGATAACGGTAATGTGAGTCCTAGGTTTGCAGACGATTCCACATATGTAGTAAAAGGGCTCGATCCCACAGTAAATAAACAAAATACGGAATATAATGTTACTGTAGCTCAAACATGGTTTATTGCTAACAAATTAACTTTAAATAAAGATAAGAATCAATTAATAACCCATACCTTAAAGAGTAGTGGCAATAAAAATAATAAAGAGTCAATTAAAATCCTAGGGTTATCAATTGATCGTTTTAAATTGGAAAATTCATATCAATGATGTAAGTAGTAAACTCAGTTCTGTTTTGTTTATGCTTCGAAAGCTTAGCACTACTGTTGACTTGAAAACCTGCAAGCTGGCTTACTATGCTCTTTTCCACTCACGATTATTATATGGCATCAGAGAATGGGGAGCTGCCCCGAGTGCACACAATGTTTTTCTATTGCAAAAAAAGCCATTAGAATTATTACAAAGTCTAAATATGATGCACATTGTGCCAAACTTTTCAAAGAAAATAAAATTTTAATGCTTTATTCAGCATACATTTTTTCAGTTTTAGTATACATTAAAAATAGACACCATGAATTAGATAATAATAAAAATCATGGTTATTCCACTAGATTTTATACAAATATAAATTTGCCATTCTCCAGACTTAGTAAGTCAAGTCAATCTCCGATGGTGAATGGAATCAAATGTTTTAATAAGCTGCCTACTAGTATTGTAGATCTTCCTGTGGATTCCTTTAAAAAGGTTATTAAAGAAATATTGATTGATAAAGCTTATTACTGTGTCAATGACTTCCTAAATGACAGTATAGTGTATCCTGAAAAATTGTAAACTGGTACCTTTTTAACTTAATAATATCTTACATAATTTTATTTATTGTAATTTTTTTACGTTTTAATTTGTATTCATGAATTGACTATTGTGAGGCCTTTGAATGTAAGGCAACCCAAGCTTATAATAAATAAATAAATACATGCGGCCATGACAATTTATACATGGGGCCATGCAAATTTTATACATGGGGCCATGGTTTATTCATGCGCCATGCAAATTTATTTGCGGCATGCAAATTTATTTTTCTGTATTTTATATTAATAGTATACGCAACATGGCTGTAAAACAATTTTATTGCACTGGAAATTAACACATTTCCACTGTATTACAGTTATCTCATTTTACAGTCTAATACTCCTCTATTATTATGAGTTATTTGGGTGAAATAAATTGTGTTATTTATTTGTACATTTCTCTCCGTCACTAATAGTTAGTCCCCTATGCATGAACTATAACAGGAACAGGGACCCAAAAATAAAAGCAAATTATAAGTGATATCTCAAGCTATATTTTGACCAATATTTTGTCATATTTTTTCTATTAACAATTGTCCCTGTGTTTAAGGTGTGCGAGAGCTATTTGAGCAGTCAGTCCCTGCGCCGCCTCGCAAGACTAGAGGAGAACTGATGAAATGTATAGATGCTTACTACTATGGCTATAGAGATGACGATGACAACATATTGATACCTCTAGAGAGGCTACAAGAGAGACAGGGTAAGCATAACAGTTGTACCTTGATTGTAAATCAGAGAAAGTTCTTTATCAAATCAGTCAGCTTTTAAAAGCTATTTCCTGTATACCTTCTCTGGTTAAGCCTCTACAATAATATATATATTAAATAATTCAGCTAAGCCTTTACAATAATATATATTAAATAATTCGGCTAAGCCTCTACAATAATATATATTAAATAATTCGGCTATTATTATTATTATTATTATTATTAAAGATTGGGGTTGGAGTCGAGGATAGACCCCATTTGCACTGCGACTGGAAGTCTATTGTACAATCCCCTCAATTGGTCCAGGTCATAATAATCCTTTTTCCCGGACTAGGTCTAGGATCTTTTTGACCAGTGATTCATTGGTAGAGTCAAACTTAGTGAGAATGCTGCTACCAAAGTTGGTGAACCTTTGAAAGGCTAGGGCTTCACATCACAGAAGTATGTGAGATGCAGTTTCAGTTTCCGATTCACAAAGCCTACACACTGGGTTATCTTTAAAGATACCAATGGACAGTGACACTGTACCACGGAGGTGACAGTGACCAGTCAGTAGTCCAGTTACTGTTCTAAGGTCCCTTTTGCTGAGACTCAGGAGGTCCTCAGTTACTTTGGGACTGGGTCCTTTTAACATAAGTTTACTGTGCCTCATGCCTGAGGATTTGTTCCAGTGGTGCAGGTGATTGGTTAAGAGCCAATCTTTAATTACACCTTTAGCTATAGCTTTCGGTATGGCTACTATGGGTTCAGGGCCCACAGGAGAGGTCTCAGACCCTTTTTTGCAAGGATGTCTGCTTGCTCATTACCTTCAATTCCCTTATGGCCAGGCACCCATCTGATTGCTACATCGTTGTTGAGTGACAAGGTCAGAAGGTTTTGTAAGCACTCCCAGACAAGCTTGGAGTTGACTTTGTATGAACCAAGAGCTTTAATGGCAGCTTGGCTGTCAGTAAAAATATTTATAGAAGTCTTTAGGATTCTTTTAATATTTTCTATTAGACAGGCATTAATAGCAAATATTTCTGCCTGAAACACTGTGGCATACTTTCCTAAAGGAAATGAGGTTTTGATATTTGCATGAGCCTCATATATGCCACTCCCAGAGCCACAGTCCATCTTAGATCCATCTGTATACCATACAGTGTCACCAGAGGATTGAGGTGGTTCCCCATTGAAACTATCACAACTGAGTGTGAAGGGTTTTTCATAGGAGTAGAGGGTGGTCATGTAATCAGAGTTCATAGATAGCATGGGACTCTGAATTACATTCACTATTTTGGAGTGACCTCTAATGGTAGGGATCTTCCAGTTCCCACTGTTCTGCAGTCTGTAAGCCGCCAACCTAGCCTCACTCTTTATAAGATCAAGGGGTGGAAGGCTCAGCATGACTTCTAGCAGTAGTTGGTGCTGAGTTCATGGACCCTGTAATGGAGAGACAGGCTAAGCGCTGAACTGAGTTCAGTTTGATAATTGCGGTGGTTTGATTGACTTTAGGCCACCACACAAGGGCACAATAGGTAATAATAGGTCTGGCCACCATTAAGTAAAGCCATCGCAATACTTGAGGTTTTAGTCCCCAGATTTTACCTACAGCTCTACGGACTGTCATTAAAGTCAGTTTGGCTTTATTAATTATTTTATCCAGCTGTTGATTCCAACTTAGCCTCTTGTCAAGGATTACTCCGAGATATTTGACCTGGTCAGATAGCTGTAGTTGTTCACCAAACAGTATAGGGGGCCTCACAGAGTGAGGTTTTGTTTGTTTGGTGAAAATTCGGCTAAGTCTCTACAATAATATATATTAAATAATTCGGCTAAGCCTCTACAATAATATATATTAAATAATTCGGCTAAGCCTCTACAATAATATATATTAAATACTTTGGCTAAGCCTCTACAATAATATATATTAAATACTTTGGCTAAACCTTTTTTGCTGGCATGAAAAAAAATTTTGATAAAATTTAAACTTTGACCATTTGAGTTACAATTTAACACAAATGAGCTGTAAGTGATGAATTAGTCCACCGAAATTTCATTTTGGTCGCCATTTTGAAAATATGCACTTTTAATTTTATTAAATTTAAGCACCTGTAATTTTCAATTGTTGAATTGTTTTTTGATATTGTTAGATGTGACTCAAGTGGTTGTCAAAAATCAAAAGCTATTTAATTGTAAGATATTGGCTAACTGGGACATTTTTATTTCTGTTTAGCTGTGGAAGAAGCTCTTGCAGAGTGGAAAATGAAGAAAGAATCAGGGGAAAATGAAATGGAAGGAGAGGAGGAGATATATAGGGATAAAGATGACGAGAATAACCAGGAGACACCTGTATATGTAAGTTTATCTCATCTTTTAATCTGCCTTTTCCCTAAAAATAGCTTATGTATTTATAACTGTTGTCTTTATTTTTATGGTACTGATAATTACCTCATGTATATATATATATATATATATATATATATATATATATATATATATATATATATATATATATAATATATATATATATATATACATGTTTGAAAGAATCAGGAGAAAATGATGGAAGGAGTAAAAAATAATATTTATTTATTCTTCTTTGCAAAGTATAATATAAAAATGTTTATAAGTTATTATTGTTTACTTTATTTATATTTCTAATTTATTTATTTATTTGGTTTGTTTATGTTTATGTTAATTTTCAAAGAAAATTGGCTAAAACTGGGCTTGCACTAGCATTGTGCTTGTGTGGCTTGTAAGATTTCACTCAGCCTATGTGCTGGGTATCAATTAATAAGAATTGAATATAAATGAAACATTTTTACATTTTTGTTTTTTTGACAGAATACTATAGATATGAACGAACCTGAGGATGAGAGGAGAGATAAGTTTATTGCCTATGTTCCTGTTCCGAGTCAGAAGGACATAGAGAGGGCGCTGCTAGAGAGAAGAAAGACCGAGTTGCTGTCGAGGCTTGGTATTATAGACATTCAGGATGATGATATGGAGGAGGGTGGTGGTGAGGGCCAAGGCAATGGTGATATGGACCAGGGTGATAGTGATAAGGAGAGAGATACTGGTGGTGAAATGGATCAGGCTCGTAGGGATACAGATCAAGGTTGTGATGATAGTAACAACCAACAGATGGAACAAGAACAGTAGTGTGATTGGTACCTGATATGGACCAATACCAATATCACCTGTATTTATCAGCCATGGAGAGTAATCAGTAAAAACATAAAATTTCTCCTAAGACTGTTGGTCCTTGAAGACCATCCATCATCCATGCAATGTCTTTAGAACCAGCTCTTTTCTCATTTTGAGGAGAAGGTAGCGTCAGTAGACTTGCTAATTAGTGTGAAAGCCGAGTGGCCTGACTGAGATTTGAACCTGGGCTACCTTGAGGGTATCTCAGGTAACCTTTATACGGCCTGACACCCTTAACAACTGAGCTATCAATGAACCCTTTGTAAGCTGTAAATGAGGCAAGTTATCGGGATAATCCTAGAAACCAAAACGCCTGGTAACTTAAGTTCTTAGTCAAACTAGAGGGGGTGATAATGCATTGATAACGTTGCCACCTGTTTGATTTCAACCTCCTGTCATCACCATAGCAACTAAAGTAATTTGTTTTTGTTAATTTGTACATTTATTTTGTATTATAGCTTTATTTAAGATTTGTTGTTTATTTTTAACCTGTTGATCTTTCTTTTAATTCATTTTTCATATTTTTAACCTGTTGATCTTTCTTTTAATTCATTTTTCATTATTACACTACATTTATTATATGGATGAAATTGACAACTAATTACAAATGGTGTTTGTTAGATTGCTTAGCTTTGGTGAAGATTTTTTGATAAGATTATTATAACTTGAGTTACTTGTTAGTTACTTGATCCCATCTCATCTGTTCAGATTGTGTTTTAATTCACTTCAGCTCACTGTAGGATGGCATTATGTCATGTAGCATTTCACGACTTTCTTTACCTTTTTTTCTTTCTTTTTCTTTTTTAATATGCTTTATTTAATAAATATAAATACAAGTATAATAATAAAAAAATCATTATTTATTTATTAATACAATAACAGGCAAAATTACCCTTTTTAATATTATACCTTCGTACTAAATATTAATATAAGTACAAATATTAATATTTAATTGGTAGTTGCAAGATTGCATGAAGCTTGAGTATTGGTTTCAGATACATCAGGTTTCTAATGTCAAGTTCATGTAGTACTGAGTCCATGTTAGACCTCTATTTCCATGGTAAGACTTTGTAAGGGTTGAGTATTGGTTTCAGTTACACGAGAGTTCTCAAGGACTTAGTCAAGTCTACGTAGTACTGAGACTGAATTAGATCTCTATTTCCATGGTAAGACTTTGTAAGGGTTGAGTATAGATTTGGGGTCCATCATAGATTTAATAGATTTCATCAAATCGATACAGTGCTGGGACTTGCCATAATGAAGGTAGTTTGCCTTTTTAAAGCCGATTCCATGTTCGGCTGATATAGACCCTTGGTTCTGTTTGGTCCATTCAAATACGTAAGGTTCTATTCTTTCCAACACCGTTCGGTCAAACTCGGCAGCTTGTATATTCAGATGAATGTTACCGTCACCTGAAAAATAAAAAAAACAAGCTACCAACCAAAGAACAAGGCTAATTGGTAGGGATAGGGTTCCGAATTTTCGCGGTAAAAACTATTTAGTGCATACCAGTGGTAAAAAGTGGTAAATAACGGTAAAAAGTGGTATAAAGTGGTAAAAATTCTTAAAACCTTAAATATTTACTTAATCAGCAGAAATAGCAAAAGTATCAATTTAATAACTGTTCAGAAAGACTTTTATCCAGGGCCCTGTTTATAACACTGAATGGAATCATGTAATGATGGAATATTGGTTGGATAGCGAGATTCCAAGATCAAATTCTCAACATCAAAAATGTGTTTCTAAAAATAGTCGGAATGAATTGGTTGAAATCTATTCACAAATTAAAACAAAGCTATAATTGTAGCTATTTTTTCTGGATACTTTATTTGAATGATTAATCTAAATTAATTTAATAAAATAAATTAAATAGTACTTGGAAGATATAACTGAAAGGGTGGAAAAAACTAACTTAATGAATAACGAAACAAAAACAAGATAACGAATAACAAAAATACACAGATTTTGGGATGCAAATATGTAAAACACAGAAATCACTAGCTTCTTTATCTTCTTAACTTTAAAAATTATTTTAAGGACAAAACCTTTCTTTATGTTACTTTGTTGGTTTAGAATGAACCTTAACCTTTTTTTTTGTTTTTCTTAAACTTTTTTACTTTTTGCCACTTTTTACCACTAAACCAATAAAGTGCATACCGTTATTTACCAATTTTTACCACTGGTTTTTACCAGGTGGTAAATACCAGTTGGAACCCTAGTAGGGAACTACCAATTAGCTTAAAATTATAGGAGCAAATCCTAGAGAGTTTTTAACAATCCATTTTTTGTTAAATTAAATTCTTTTTTCCTGGATTTTTCAAAGAAAATGGCATATTTATCCCATAGAGTCATTATTCTAAAGTCTGCACTGCACAGTTTTATTCGAACTCATTTAAAGCTCCAGTAAAGTTATTTATAGAGATAAATAAATAAAAATCGTGTGGCAAATAAATAAACGTGCCAATAAGTAAACAAAAATATACAATAGCTTGAGATCAAATAGGTTACAATATGAAACCATTAGAATACTCAGAACAATCCCTGACATAATTATTTATTTTATTATTAACTCTGATAAATAGTAAATGGATTTTTAATGAGCAATTGTTAACATTTTGATTTAAAACATTTTACTTCAGCAAAATCTTTAATGTCTTGTGGTAAAGAGTTGTACAATACTACCCCTGACTAATCTAAACTAAATTTATATTTTGTAATTTTATGTTGGTGAATTATTATTACATTTGTACTTTAGGTATTGTAGATTTGCTTATCTACATTTTTTTGTAAAATTGCCTAAAAGTTTCTTTACTCGAACTAGCTGGTTTAATATATATATTGTTAAAACTTCAAATTTTTGAAATAATGCCTTGCGAGATTTCCTTAAACAAATAAATAAATAAAATAAATCTTTATTTCTCATAAAGTTACACCTGTAAACAGCAGAAATCGTCAAAAAATTTAGTTACCATTTTAAAGAAATTACAATTTTATAAATAAATAAATTTAAAATTAAGGAGAGCGTCTGGAAAAAATAACAAAAGTGAAATTAAAAAACAAAATCAAGATACTCTTGAAATGAGTAGAAGGCCTTGCTTATTAATTTCGCTTTAATTTTTTCCTTAAACTCAGCAAAAGGAAGTTGCCTTTCTTCTAGTTTCAGTTTATTAAAGAACTTTATTGCCAAAGTCTTGTGGCCACCTTCTGATTTGCTGAGTCTATGCTTAGGAATTGTCATATTTCCATTACCTCTCGTATTGTAGTCATGATTAATTTTTTTTGTTCTTTTTCCGTACTTTTAATATACAATAATGATTGTAGATAAAGATATTTACAATGGTCATAATTTTAAGTTTTCGAAGTGCTTTTTACATGAGGTTTTAAAGTTGAGTGATAGCATTATTCTTATAATTCTTTTTTGTAGCACTAAGTGTTTAGTTTTCAATTTCCTTATAGGCTTCTCCATGCTCTCTTCACTCTATGGCTGGTTGGGGGCGGGAGTTTCTTTATCACATCATGTGACCCCCTCCTCCCATCTCGTCAGGTGTGAGAGTATGGATGCCTAGTGTGTAATAATCCATGTCCTCTGAGACACCATAAATCAACCTGTTTTCTTTCTTTTCCACCATAAAACCAGCGACGTCGGTTGTTCAACAGAAAGGCCTTTCTCAACGAGCAGACCGGCGGTCTTCAAATTATACACCAGGATTAATGAAGGTAGATTTTCAAATTTTCTTTTAAATATAGTCTGGTTTTCTATACATCATTTTTGGTACCTTCTGAGCGGATATTTTCTAATGATTTGCCTCCTTAAATTTCTAATTTTTTCTTCCGAAAATTTACGTAATTTCTTACGAAATTATTTTTATGATTTCTGTGGTAAAATTTAAGTTAAATTTTTCACTTTCTATCGAACCTGTGGTTATTAAATTTTCTAAAACACCTTTTCTTACATTTCTAATTACCCTATGTGTTTATTTTAATAACTGTGGTTTATTATTTTTGTGTAAAATTACGATTTTCGTCAATTTTTCCACATACAAACTTCTAAGTTCTGAATTAAAATATTTATTAATTTATGATTATATGTTTAATTTTTCTGTAAAATTTATGTTAAATTTATGCTTAAATATCATTTGTCTTTGATATCTTGTTGTAAAAGACATAATATTCTTTATTTTTAGAAAAATCTCAATAAAAACGGTCTAGTTTTTAAGTTTGCCGTAAGACGGTTTTGTGATTGTTTATTAAACTTTTCGCTAAAGTATTCTATTCTAATCAGTTTTCTAATTTTCTTAGCTTATTTAATTATATATTAGATAAAATTTATCGTATAAAAGTGCCGTTTTCGATCTATACAACTCAAAATAATTTTAAGAAATTTTTGTTTCCTAAAAAGAGTATTTTCGTTTGTGTTTCCTGCCATAAAATTAATGGTAATTTCCCTTATCATCAAGGTAATATCTTTTACGATTTAAGTATACAAATTTGTATTAAATCATTATTTTAATACGCTGTTAATTTAGCGAATTTTTCAAGGTAAGAAATTTGATTTATTTTCGTTATTATTTTAAATTTAAATTTGATTATAATTTGATTTTTTTGAGTTGTATGATTACACGGTATTTATTGACTGTTTTAATTTCAGTATTTTTTGTGAAAATCTTATTTAAACCTCTCCCGGTTAAAATTCTTGAAAATTGGACTTTGACCTCTAGTAATTCAGCTTACACCTGGCTTTCTTATCTTTTGTTTTCTTTAGCTACATAATTTCTTTAAATATTTTCTTATATTCATACAGTCCTTTGCAAACATTTTTAATTAACTCTGTACTATTAAATTACAATAATAATTTAATTTGTATACTTTTAACTACGTATTTTTCGTACGTTATATTTCTTCTTAAAAATAGATTTCAGATTTTTTTCAACATTTTCTTTATTTCTCCAATAAACTTTTGTTTGAATTCTTTATATTTCAATAAAAAAATAATTAAAAATGACTGATGAACAGCAGATCACTCTTTTAACTAAAAAAAAGAAACTTATTTTCAAAGAGTTCAACAATGTTATGACTTAATTGGTAAATTTGATAAACCTGAAATCGTTAAAAATTTTAACCAGAGCTCGAAATATGAAAAATACTCGTGCTGAATTTATAGAACTTATTGATAAAATAAATTATTATAAACTTAATCAAAACCCTGAATATGTTCCGAATTACGATGCTATTAACGCGGTCGATCAGTTGATCGATGAAATAAATGAAGCTATAGAGGATTTAGACATAACTCATCCTACTTCTTCGATTTCTATGAAAACTTCTTCGTCTTCTAATCAATCTTCTATCTCTAATAATAATAATGTTTTACCGAAACTTGATATTCAAGTTTTTACCGGTGAGTTATCACAATGGTGGTCATTTTACCAATTATTTATCAGCATGGTTCATAATAATTCTTCTTTATCTAAAATACAGAAGTTATCTTATCTTCATTGGTATACCTCTGGGGAACCAAAGAATTTAATAAAGCATCTTCCTATAACAAGTACTAATTATGAGATAGCATTAGATACTTTAGTTAACAGATACCAGTGTGTGCGTCACTTAGGTACTTTTCATATAGAAAAATTATTTAATGTGGAAAAACCTAGTAATGGTTCTTACGCTAAATTAAGAACATTTTATGAAACTCTTAACAAGAATTATTCTGCGTTACAAGCCCTTAAAATCAAAGATTTAGGTGATTTTGTTTTATTTCATTTAGGTTTTCGGAATTTAGACAATAGTACTAGAAAACAATTTGAAAGTTTTTTCCTTGATATTAAGCGTTCTAATAGTAAACCTGACAGTGATGGAAAGAAAAATGTTGAAGTTATTCCAACATTTAAAGAACTTCTCAAGTTTTTAGAAGAACAATGTAAACTTCTTGAAACAGCTAATTTCGAAACTTTCAAAGAACCTCAAAATACATATTCTCAAAGTAAAAATACTAAAAATAAAACCGATAACAAATCTAAGTCTGACGTAAAAGGTGCTTATGTATCTTCTAGCGAGCGTAACGGATCATCTTCGAATTCTTCTTCTAACAAACCTGGACGACAAAAATCACAAAATGCTTCTAATAATTATTCTTCTAAACCTTCTAATTTTCAGTCTAAACCTAAATTTTCATCTTCTAATACTTGTGTAATTTGTAAACAACCTCAAACTCATTCAATCTACAAGTGTCCTCAAATTCTGAATTCAACACCTTCTCAACGCTTTCAACTTCTTTCTTCTTTAGGTAGGTGTACAAACTGTTTTGGTAGTCATTTACTGGCCAACTGTACCTCAAGTAGCAGATGTTTCCAGTGTAATTCCACACATCATACACTATGTCATCCAATGGACCCTGGACCTGCACCAGTAGCTTCTCCAGCCCTTGCAGTACCTAGTGTATCTGCTCAACAGTCTTACAATCATCTTTCTACTACATTAGCTTCTCAGTTTTCTGAACCTTCTGTTCTTCTTAGCACTGCAGTAGTTCACATCCGTAATTCTTTTGGCGAATTTGTTGAAGCAAGAATGTTATTAGACAGTTGTGCCCAGTCAGCGTTTTTAACTCATTCTTTCTTTTCTAAATTAGGTCTCCCTCTTCAGAAATCTGATGTCCTTATTTCAGGAGTAGGGAATGGTGTTCCTTTACGCCCCATAGGTGGTGCTTTTATTTCCATTAAGCCTAGGACATCATCAGGGCCTATCTTGAACTCTGAAGTTTTAATATTAGACAAAGTAGCTAGTAGACACCCTTCCTCTCACTTACCCGTTTCTATACAGGAACAATTTTCTGATTTGGTTCTCGCTGATCCTAATTTCACTTCTTCCTCTGAAATTGATGGTATTTTGGGTGCTGAACTTTTCCCATATATCATGACGGGCCCAAGCCGTACTCTTGGTGAAGGCTTACCTTCAGCAATGAATAGTATCTTTGGTTGGGTGATTATAGGTGCTGTTTCTAAGCCCTCTCCTATTAGTGTCTTTACAGCTACTGTCTCACTTGAAAATACTTTACGCCGTTTTTGGGAAACCGAGGAGATATCAACTGCCGTGCCTCCAGATCCAGACGACGTTAAGGCGGAATCGATTTTCTTATCTTCTTATAAACGTGATCAAGACGGTCGGTACTGTGTTCCACTTCTACTTCGCTATTCTGATAGTCGACTTGGTGGTTCCTTCGGAATTGCTATGAAATCACTTTTAAGTCTAGAACGTAGATTTAAAACCAATCCTGATTTAAAGGCAGAATATCAAGCCTTTATGACTGAGTACTTAGAGCTCGGGCACATGCGATCCTTGCAACGTGGTGATCCAGGTGCTGCTTATTATATTCCACATCACGCTGTTTTCAACCCTTCAAGTCCTACTACTAAACTTAGAGTAGTCTTCAATGGCTCTGCCAAAACTGATACTGGTCATTCTCTCAATGATTTTCTCCTTATTGGAACAAAACTTCAGGCTGATATTTCTAAGGTTGTAACTCATTTCCGGTGTCACATGATAGTGTTTACTGCAGACATTTGCAAGATGTTTCGACAGATTAAAATACTACCTGAGGACCTGAAATACCAACGTATCTTGTGGCGATTTTCTCCTGAAGACCCTGTGAAGGAATATGTGTTAGTTACTGTCACGTATGGTCTAAGATCAGCCCCGTTTCTTGCGTGCCGTACTATAAAGCAGTTAGCTGCTGATGATGGCCCTTCTTTTCCTCGTGCTGCAAAGATTTTAATTGACGACACTTACGTTGATGATCTGATGGGAGGAGAAAATAGTTTGCAGGCTGCTCTCGAGCTTCAGAATGAAGTTACTCAACTTCTAGCTCGAGGGGGTTTCAAATTACGAAAGTGGTCAAGTAACCACCCTGAACTTCTGAAAAACGTTCCTCCAGAAGATGTTCAGTCTTCTATATCATTTGATTCTGATGATAGTGTCTCTGTAAAAGTCCTTGGACTTCAGTGGGCACCAATTTCTGATAGTTTTTCTTACAAAATTGCTAGTTTAACTCCTTGTTTTACCAAGAGAGCCATCCTTTCTGATATTTCTAAATTATTTGACCCTCTTGGGTGGCTAGCACCAGTTGTGTTTCTGGCAAAATTTCTTATTCAACAACTGTGGTTGTGTGGTGTAGATTGGGATAGTGAGATTCCATCAGACCTTAAGCAAGTTTGGGAAAACTTTGTCCTTCAACTTCCAAAACTTGCTGAACTTTCTATCCCTCGTGCAATCATTTTGCAGACTTCTACAGAAATTACGCTAGCAGCCTTTGCAGACGCAAGTGAAAAAGGGTATGCAGCTGTTGTTTACCTTCATGTTTTTGACCATAACCTCAATGCGGTTAAAATTTCTATCCTGGTGGCCAAGTCTCGTGTGGCACCTTTAAAAACTCTGACAGTGCCGAGACTTGAACTTTGTGCCGCTAGTCTTGCCGCTAAGCTTGTTTCTTTTGCTGTGTCTACACTTCCGTCTAAAGTAACTCTGACTCGCACTGTTGCTTTTTCTGATTCATCGACAGTTTTAGGTTGGATTCGCACTCCACCTCATACTTTAAAAACTTATGTTTCAAACAGAGTAGTTCAAATTTTAGAAGTTCTCAACCCTTCACAATGGTTTCACGTTTCGACGTCGGACAATCCTGCTGATTGCGCCAGTAGAGGTCTTATGCCTAGTAAAATCATTGAACACCCTCTTTGGTTTCAAGGCCCGCCTTGGTTATCAAGTTCTTTTGATCATTGGCCTCTCAATAAGACTTTTTCGATGCCTCTTGAGCTACCTGATCTTCGTCCTCAAAAGGAACTTTCTGTTGTTGTTGCTACTTCAAACAAAGAATATCCTCTATGCAGTGAAACAATTCTTCATTTTTCTTCGTTTACTTTTCTACGTAGAATTCGAGCTCGCGTTACTCGAATTGCCTCTCGTAAACGTTTAGAACCTTTCGAAACTTCTGCAGTTATTACTGCTGAAGAACTGAAACATTCCACTTATCTTCTAGTCGCCTATGAGCAGCGAGCTCATTTTTCGGAAGACATAGAAAAGCTACGAGCTGGTGAATTACCTTCTTCAAGTATTCGCCGTCTACATCCTTTCTCGATTCATCTGGACTTGTAAGGGTGGGGGGTAGACTACGACACTCTAATCTTTCTTATGATACTCGACACCCACTACTTCTTCCTAAGAAATGTGCTTTAACTAATATTATTATTGATCATTTTCACATTAAATATCAACACGTAGGACCTCGTACCTTAGATTCCCTGCTCATGCGTATGTTCTGGATAATTTCAGCTCGTCAAGTCATCAGATCCAGACTAAGTAAGTGTCTTCCTTGTCTTAAAATGCGGACTTCTCATCTACAGCCGTTTATGGGGGATCTCCCTCTTACTAGGGTCAGACCTGCTAAGCCATTTCTTATTGTCGGGACCGATTTTGGCGGTCCATTTAGTATGAAGACATCTACTATTAGAAGTACGAAAACGACTAAAACATACTTATGTCTTTTTGTCTGCTTTGTTACCAAAGCTGTTCATTTAGAGGTTGTGTCAAGCTTATCCACCAGTGCTTTCTTGGCCACATTTGACAGATTTATAAGTCGTCGTGGCTTATGTTCTGATGTCTACAGCGACTGTGGGACAAATTATGTCGGAGCTAGTAGATACTTCACGGATCTACATCACCATCTGCAACAAAATTCGGCTAGAGACGAAGTAGTAACAACACTTGCCGAACATGGCATAAAGTGGCATAAAGTGGGCTATGGGAAGCTGGCATAAAATCAGCCAAGCATCTTCTAAGAAAAGTTATCGGTGAGAGAATTCTCACTTTTGAGGAGTATTCTACACTCTTTTGCAAGGTAGAAGCGATACTCAACTCAAGACCTCTCTCTGCAAAGTCTTCGGATCCTCATGAATTAGATGTCCTTACTCCTGGTCACTTCTTAACTGGTGGACCTCTTACGGCACCAGTAGAACATGACATTACTACTATTCCTCAAAATCGTCTGACACGCTGGGAACTCCTTCGTCAAGCTAGTCAAACCTTTTGGGATAGATGGCACCGTGAATACATCACAACTTTGACCCAACGCCACAAATGGCATACGGGCCAACCTAACATCCAACTCAACGATCTTGTTCTTCTCAACGTAAAAGATAAAACACCTCCTTTCTGTTGGAAGGTAGGCCGTATCATGGCAGTACATCCGGGACAAGATAATATAGTTCGCGTCGTCACGGTTCGTACTGCAGACGGAGAATTCGTGAGACCAGTTGTAAAGCTGGCTCTCATTCCAAAAAATTAACTTTTTTCTCTTATTATTATTATTTCTAGGAACATTTTCTTTTCTTATTTTTTCGTATATTGTAAATTAACTTAGAAGTTTGTTTCTTATTTTTTTCTGGTTAAGGTGAAGGTTGTTACCTATGACCAGCTTTTCCCAAGTTAAAGTTACTTTCTTTTTTTCGATTTTTTTTCTTACATTCCCTTTGGAAACCACAGGTTTCGGTGGGGGGTATGTTAGTTTTCAATTTCCTTATAGGCTTCTCCATGCTCTCTTCACTCTATGGCTGGTTGGGGGCGGGAGTTTCTTTATCACATCATGTGACCCCCTCCTCCCATCTCGTCAGGTGTGAGAGTATGGATGCCTAGTGTGTAATAATCCATGTCCTCTGAGACACCATAAATCAACCTGTTTTCTTTCTTTTCCACCATAAAACCAGCGACGTCGGTTGTTCAACAGAAAGGCCTTTCTCAACGAGCAGACCGGCGGTCTTTCAAATTATACACCAGGATTAATGAAGGTAGATTTTCAAATTTTCTTTTAAATATAGTCTGGTTTTCTATACACTAAGAGACTAAGGCAACTCAACAAAAGCCAGTAAGGTTTTAAGGGCACAGAAGAAAATTATTAGATTAATTTATAATGCACCCCCTAGAGCGAGTTCTAAGAAAATTTTTCCAAAGCTAAAACTATTGACGATAACAGGTTTGTACATCTATAGAAATTTAAAACAAATGCATTTAATTAAAAATAGTTGCAAAAAACAACACGAGGCATAAGAACAATTTTTTATTTGAAAAGCATCGTACAACTAAATATGAACAAAGTCAAAAGTACACTGCTATTAAATTATTTAATGCTTTGCGGGAAAAAATAAAAAGTATAGAGGATAAGGATGACTTCTCTGATGCATGTTATAAACTTTTAATTGAAAAACCTATTTATAAAATATCAGATTTTTTTAATGCATGAGTTTTATAAAAATAATTTTAGTATTGATTAAATATATAGTTTGTTCAGCGTGGAGGTTTATTTGTTTGTATTGTTTAAAAAAATGTTTTATAATGTTGTGACGCATTGCTATTGTATTGTCAAATACTTATTGCAAATATAGATATTTATTTATTTTATTTTATTTATTACTATTTGTCTTTGCATGCCCCCATAGAAGAACAGCATAACTCAGTCTACTCTCTACCATCGCTTTGTAGAACATAATTAAGGAATCTATAGGTAAGTACAATTTAACTTTCCTAATTACATATGTGTAACCGCTTATTTTTGTTTTTAATTGATCTATATGGTTATTCCAACTTAGTTTGGAGTCTATTACTACTCCCAGAAACTTAACTTGATTGGTGGTATATTGCCTATACATCTAACAGAAAGAGGTGAGATCACCTGGCAAGTAGTTGAAGGGAAAAAATGCAACATTTGTAGCACAGTAAAAGGGAAGAAGAAGTCCCTACAGCTGCAAGGGGGGCGATGTGTAGGTGGGGGTAAGTCAGGTTATTTTACCCACCCTGCATCACTTCTTATCTAACTCTTCTATTCAAAACAAACTATTTTTTAACTAGATTTTTATCATTTCTTTTTATTTAAAATGGTGTCTCTTCTGATATTGGTATTTCATAGTATTCTTTCATACTCAATCTGAATTATATAAATATTTATTTAAATTCTACCTGGAAAAACTATAATTAATAAATATTATTATAAAACATAATATTATTATAAAACATAATATTATTATAATATTAAATTTATTATTATAAATAATGTTTATAATAAATAATTATATAAATAATTATTAAATTAAACTTATAAAAAAGAAAATACTTATATATATGTATATAAAATATATGTGTGTATGTATGTGTATGTATATATGTATGTGCGTATGTATATGTGTGTGTATGTATGTATGTATATGTGTGTATGTATGTGTGTGTGTATATATATATATATATATATATATATATATATATATATATATATATATATATATATATATATATATATATATATATATATATATATATAATATATAATATATATATATATATATATATATATATATATATTATAATATATATATATATATATATATATATATATATAATATATATATATATAATATATATATATATATATATATATATATATATATATATATATATATATATATATATATATATATAATTAAATTATTAAAATGATAAATCTAAAAAAAAAAATAAAATAATAAATATAACTAAATATTAAATTGAAAGTAAATTATTTTGTGTAGTTTACTAGACAATAAATATTATTGTTGATTTAATTGAATTAAAATAACAAATAATAACTATTTTTTAACCTCCCTTCAGGAGGAACCACAGCTCAATGCTGATTTCCATGGACTCTTTGAAAAAAGAATATGTCAATTTTAATTAGTAAAATCAAAATTTGCAATAAATGGTGATATGATATGATGATTATAAAACAACAAATGTATTGACGTAGAGACAGATGAGAAAGTCTGATATACAATTTTTCTCTAATCTCTAAATCTTCATGGCAGTCACCTTCATACTGGATCCAAGATGAAATTTATTGACCGACAATAAATGAAAGACATTTATCTTTCGTAACGTATCATTCCTAATACAAAAATAGTAAAAAAGTTATGAGGTTTTGGTCATGATAAATAAAACAACATTTAAGCTTTCGACCGTATGATTAGGTCTTCATCAGAAAGTGTTTAATAACACTTTCTAATGTTATTAGAAACCGACACCAATAACTTAAGTAATATTTATAGAAACTTATTATCAAACCATCTTAGTTAATTGGTTTTATAACTTAACTTCCTTTTTCTTCAACTCTAGTATTGTTAAATTTTATTTTTAGTTTATATTTTGTTAAATTTTAATATTTTATTCTTGTTTCCTTTCATTACTAGTCAAAATTATAAATTTTCTATAGTTATTTTCTATAGATACAACCTTAATGTTAAGCCCCGGGGCTAGATCTTTGTTTAGTTTGTAGTTCATTCTTCGATAGTGTACACAGCTAGCTATGTTTAGATACCTTATCTGTTTCTTTCTGTTAACGGCTTTAGTTTGTTATTAAACACTTTCTGATGAAGACCTAATCATACGGTTGAAAGCTTAAATGTTGTTTTATTTATCATGACCAAAACCTCATAACTTTTTACTATTTTTCTATACGTATGGTCAATAAGTGCTATTTGTTATTATTCCTAATACATTTAATAAACTGACAAAGTTTCGTCTTGATATTAATTCATTACTATGTCAATGTCATTTAATGTTAGTTTTTAAATGAATCAGGACACGTGTGTTTAGAGCACACCCACCCAGGGTTTGCACTATGGTCATCCTGTTATGACACTCAAGTACCTGTTGGTATTTATTTTTTCTGAAGTTGGATACCTGCAGTTTTTTATTAAAACAGATGTTTTTGCATGTAAAAAGATACAGCCCGAGAAAAATAAAAATAGATTGTAGAGCTCTATCGATTGAAGAGCACGGACGAACAACTAGAACAGAAACTCAAAGACTTTACGGACTGCTATATAGAAAGACGACAGCAGGACAGAGACACTGGATGTATCAGGCAGCACTACTACACAACAACCTACCTACACAACTTAAACAAATCACTAAACTGACCATTTTTAAAAAATAATTAAGGAATTCTTAGTGGACAGTATAGAATAATTTACAAAATACTCATACTCACCAAAATTCTTCAATGTTTAATATTTTAATGTACATAACTATTAACACACTAACAAAAATACTAACCCACTAACCTTACTAACCACATTGTAAATAATAACTAACTCCTTAACCATATCATTTTGTTTTAAATTTTTATTTTATTTTATAATAATACGATAACCAACTTCAAATTCACTCCTTATTATTATTTTAGACTATTTTCTAATTTATTAAAAATGTAAAAATCTTTCCTTATTAAGTACATTAATATTTAAGTTTGTATTATAAGCGCAGATCTCCCTCTGCAGCGCAGTTCTTTTTAAGAACTAAAGCAGAGGGTACTTTATTGTAACAACTTTGTGTAACTCTTTTGTAAAAAAATTTAAATAAAGAAATTAAAAAAAAAAGATAAATCAATTAATTCTTATTTAAGTAACTGAAACCCTTACCTAAGTGTCCAAAGCCAGTAACACTTTTAATACCCGGAGTAGAATCCAGTCTCTCCCTCATAGCTCCAACAATAGAGTAGAATTTAGGAGTGGGTAGAGAGATGTCATACTTGTAGATATAGCCGCCTTTAGTCAGGGATTCCGTTATCCTCTCTCGAATTTGCCACAGGGCCTGCAATCAAACAAACACTGTAAAACAAACAAAAAAAGAATGTAGTAAAAAATTTGAGTGGTATACTATGTAAAAACGTTTGTATGGTATACTAACTAACTAGATAACAATAACTTTATTTATTATTTTAAAAGCATTCATACAGTATAATATAAATAACAGCATAAAGCATTTATAAATAATATAATAATAATGTAAAAACTTACATTATAAGTTTTTACTATGTAAAAACTTTGTATGGTATACTATGTAAAACATATATAGTATATAATGTAAACATTATAAGTATACTATGTTAAAAACTTTGTATGGTATACTATGTAAAACATGTAACATTATATAGTATACTATGTAAAAACATTATATAGTATCTATGTAAAAATTTGTATGGTTATACTATGTAAACATTATAGTATACTATGTAAAACATTATATAGTATACTATGTAAAACATTATACTATGTAAAAACTTTGTATGGTATACTATGTAAAACATTATATAGTATGTAAAACATTATATAGTATACTATGTAAAACATTATATAGTATACTATGTAAAAACTTTGTATGGTATTAATATTTATTCTGAAAAATATTTATATAACTATTTATTAATTTTTATTATAAGCAGCATGGAGCGTGGTCAGTGCTTGGATGGGCGACCATTGGAAAAGAAATGGATGTATTTACTATTTACAGAAGCAAGTTTAAAGACATGTCGCAGTGTAAATTCAGGGATTTTTATATTTTAAAGATAAGCCAAGTGAGTCTGAAGTAGAGAGTATCCCTAATCCCCCTCCTCAACAACCTCAAAAGACTATTTTTTAATAGATATTTGCAAAAAAACTAGCTGAGTGTTAGATTTTTGGGTCAAGTTGACATTTCATGTTCACAGATGACATTATAGTCTTAGGACAAGGTGGTGTCGAGAGGAACGATGCTCACGTGTATCCTAGATGGTTCAGAAGCCATTGTGCCGTCTTTCACAAACCCCTTGTCCATGGCTTTCTCAAGAAACTGACTCATCTTCTCCTCGTCGTGATCAGTGTTGCTTCCCTGCAGTTCTATCACCATGTAGAACTGATGATCACCACTCAGTGGCGATTTCAAACCCAGTCTGCTCGTCACTTCCACCATACACTGCTTATCCAACATTTCACATGAAGATAACACTTCAGACAGATGTCTCTTAGCTAAGAGGAATGTTTGTAGCACATCTTCAAATTTTGATAAACCTTGACAAAAAAAAATAAAATTCAGAAATAACAAACATGAGTAGGGGTGGGGTGGGGCTATATAACTGTAGACTATATGTGGACAAAAACTTTAATTTTTAAATAATGAACAAAGAGTAAAGTAGGCTTTACTTAGGGAAAAAATTGTTTAATTGTCCTACCCCCCCCCCCCCCCAAAAAAAAATATTGCACTGAGACAATATTTCCATAAAATAATTAAAATTTTCAAAATATACCCCCTCCCCCATTATCTTCCAAATTTCTCTGTTTTACAGAAATATCTCAGTTTGTGTTACTTAAATCAAAGTTTAAACTTACTTAAAACAATACAACCATTTTTGTTCCACAGGTCAATTTTATTTTTTTCTATGGAAAATTGTCTCAAAAGGAAAATTAAACAAAATTATGAAGAATAGTTTTTTGAAAAGTCAAAATTAATCCTACTTTATTCTTTGTTCATTTTTCAAAAATTGCAGTTTCTGAGTCTAACGTTAAAAATAAAAAATAAAATCCCTACCACAATAACTGCTGTAAGGAAAAAACCTTCTTCCCGACAGAAGAAGGTCGTTCACTTTGTTTCTGGTTCTTCTTTTGATTAAATCGTTTTGAAAATTACTTTCAAATTAATTTTAAAAATTATATTTTGAAATAAAACTGCACAAAAGAAATGTAAAAAAACATCGCCAAAAAATAGGGGTAAAATAACCTGATTTGTTTACATAGTTTTTTCCCGCTCCCTTCTTGCAGGGATTTTTTTTTCTTAAGAATCAATGATGCCTAAACTGACCTGTCAAGATTTTTAAAGTAGTCGATAGACTGTAGTGTCTGATTTCAATGATAAATTTCCTGCATTTAATATTAAATGAAGAAGAGTAAAAAATAACAATAATAGAAGAAAGGAGTAAATCTTAAAAAGGAGAAATAGAAGATATTACCAAGGAAAGCCAAGTGAACAGAGGAGGGTTTGATGGGACACTGAATAGCTGCGGCCGTCACTACACCCAGAGTGCCTTCTGCTCCCACAAACATCTGTCTCAGATGGTATCCAGTGTTGTCTTTACGTAGAGTATTTAGATTATCTAAAATATCACCACTAGCAGTCACCTGAAAAATAATGGAATGAAATGTATATTTAGCAAAGCTACTTACAACAAACACAAACTAAATTCAATGTAAAATTGAAAGCAAATGACCAGAATATGGTGTTATTAGTATAATATCTGTTTAGACACTTGAGGGAGAATAATACACTCTACTACATCACTTGAAAACAGTAAAGAATCAGTAACGAGGTACCTCGGAAATTTCCCTCATCCTGCAATATGTTTCGCTTTGATCGTCCTCAGGTAGTAAATGCATCCGTTTCATTCACAGCGGTCACCCATACAGCACTGACTAAACTTTTTGTACTTATTTGTTAAGTAAAGGTATACACTTGTATTAAATTTCAACTTAATTGAACCATTTTCTGATGTTTTACAATTTTTTAAAAAACGTACACAAGTGATTAGATAAAAGTTAAACTAAAGCTGATAATGAGATGAATACACACTGATAAGGTTGGTCATATACATGGCTACATGAATGCTAAATCTCAATCAGATCGCATCATCATTATTTCGTGTTATATCAATTTTTAAAATGATTGCTGAGTCATTTTTGTTGGTCAATGATGTCACAAAAAACTGACACCTATACTGACTGACTGATTTTTGTACTCTGTTGCAACTCTCTAGCATAAATACACTGGGAGCAACAGGTGATAACAGACACACACACATACAGACAGTGATAACAGACACACACACATACATACACACTTAGAATAATACTATATATAGAAGGAGCACTACTGATAACACAAAAGCCGGTTCACTGGTGCAACTAAGTAATGCTGCCACCCTAACAATATACAATTTTCTAACAAAAAGTTGGCAATACTTCCGGTTGCTGAATTATTTTGTTCTATTATTAATTAATGATTGATTATTCATAAAATACTAATATAAATATCTGTGCATTACAATATTTTTAGCATTTTAAATTGTAGTTTCACGTATTTATTAAAATTATATATAAAAAGTAGTCCACGTCAACTAAATGTAGATTGTTGTTTTC
Organism: Microvelia longipes; assembly: GCA_018340805.1. Taxonomy (NCBI): domain Eukaryota; kingdom Metazoa; phylum Arthropoda; class Insecta; order Hemiptera; family Veliidae; genus Microvelia; species Microvelia longipes. The sequence goes on from JACMZG010000019.1 coordinate 5,388,780, forward strand.
CGCCACCCTTTTGCCATCTAAGACCAGTTTTATTAAATACTCAGCAGGTGTTTTAAGTTATTATATTTCTTCTTTACGACCTTTCTTCATTAATAGATATTTATGACACATATTTAAAATAATGTTTTGTTGTCAGGTTGGCAGCATTACTTAGTTGCACCAGTCAATCGGCTTTCGTGTTATCAGAGGAAATACACAATTTGCCAATTGTAAAAAATACAAATTTTCTAATTAACCTCAGCAAGCCTTGCCTTAGGAACCTAGTTAGTGTTCTGACCGGTCACTGTAGATTAAATAAACATCTTAATACTTTAGGCATAATCTCAGAGGCTAACTGCTTCATGTGTGGGCATTATGAGGAGACAGCCTTTCACCTGCTTGCAGAGTGTGAGGCCTATACATCTCTTCATACCCGCATATTTGGCGTAGGCCTCTTGTATGAAGAGGAGCTTTCTTCTCTTAGTTGGAGAGATATCCTACAATATATTAACCTTTCCAAGAGATTCTTGGTAGAGGTGGTGTAGACTAAGGAATCGGGGCTGGCAAGAAGGGCCCAACAACGTGGCCTATTTGCCTGGCTTTGCCTCCCCACCCTATTACTACTACTACTACTACATTGTGTTTACGGTCCTGTGCTCCTTCTATATATTGTATTATTCTAAGCATACACATAACTTTGCCGTAAAACACCTGAAATGGATAATCTTGATGACAATTTTGGCAAACACAATAATTTTGCCAGTTTATTAACTGGTTATAAACATGTATTATACTATAGTATACTTGACAGTAATAACAGAGAGGTGAGATCACCTAGCAAGGCCCATTTTGCTATCTCCTTTAGATAAAAGATATGGTTCTATCTCATGAGTGCTAGTGCCTAGTGCAGGAGGCATTTTACATCTAATCCACAGAAGAGATGTGGCTTTACTATAAATTTCTGTAGCTTTAACTAGAAACAACAGGTGCCTCACTGCAACACTAACCTTTTCTCCTCTCCACCCCGTAAGCAAGAAATATAAATAATTTTATATAAACTACTATTGAGGGTCCTAAATTTTGACTAAACCTTAGTTTATTCAGGGTTAAAGCTCATTTATGAGTACCTGACATCCCACAGGCTCGGAATCACTGACTTATCGTCCCGTTCGAAGAACGGCATGTGTAAGGATTTTCATCCCTCACATAAAAATCCTAGAGGTCCTGACCAGGATTAAACCCGGACTGTCTGGGTGGCAGGCTCAGGTACTAACCATAACACCATCATTACCCCCACTATACTTTAGTATACTTACAACAGTAAGACCTAGTGTGTTTGCTAGCATGGAACCGTATCTAAGGAGTCTCAGTCCCCCGGCACATGTGGATATATTACCACCTATCTGGCAGCTTCCCTTGGCTCCCAGATCAAGAGGCATCATCATCCCTTGCTCTGCCAGAGTGTTGTCTAAATTCTCCAGTATACACCCAGCCTCACACACCAGAGTTCCTGTAAAAGCAAAACACTCCGTTATCATGACTGATTTGCAGGAACTATACTCAGTCACTTACAAGAACAGCTCTCCCTGCGGCTGTTTTGGGGCCCCTAGCATGTCCCTGTGGTTGCTTTGTGGGCCCCGGGCCATCCTGAGGCTTGGCAGAAGTAGTAGCCTGCTTGAGCAAGACGAGTCCTCTGGTGATGAGGGCTCATTGTCCTAATTGAAATTAGAAGTTATTTACTGAAACAACTTTATGGTTGAGAACTCAAGTGTTGCCCAGCCTGCTGATGATGGTGATAAGCTGAAACGGGTCCAAGGATATTCATATCCAACAACAAGTATCCATGGTAGCTGATTCTTCGATATATTTATTCTCATGACACGTTTGTGCTAAGCAGGCTTCGATTGTGGTGAAACCAGTTACAATTGATTTAGCACCCCAAAGACGTATAGCACACCTCATTTAAAGCCCAGAGACTAAGAGAGTTACAAACCTGATAGTTTATCTACACTGATGATTCTATTCATGAGACTGAGAGAGAGAATAACCTCATCGAAGACAGGCACACTGCCCCCGACCAGTCCAGTATTGCCTCCCTGGGGGCAGACTGCCAGATTTTCCTCGTTGCAGTACCTTAAGATTTGAGACACTTCCTCTGTTGTCTTAGGCTTCAATACAACTTGACTGTAACCTATAAATACGGGAAACAATTAAGTAAAAATTAGTAATGATACTGCTCCAGGTAATTAATCATCAACAAAACATTTAAGTAAGATAAAAATTGTAGAGAAAGGAGGCTTGAAGACCTCCACGCCAGACTTTTATTTATTACGATAGAGGTGGGGGGCTAATCAATAAAATTAACAAACATTTATGTTCAGAAGAGAAATTGGTAGTTACCACAACACATCTTCAGCCAGTCCTCGTTGTATCCTCTGAGATCCGATGTCAGCACTCGATTTCTATCGAGGATTCGCTCAAAGTGAGACACATGCTGATCACTAAGCTGACTATAGCCGCCTCGCTTCACTTCAGGGTACCTATTCTTAGTTAGATGGCTCTCCGTACTGTACCATCGTCTCACAACATGCAGCCATCTCTTGCTGTACATCACCAAGATATCTGTAAACAAAGTCACCAGAGAGTTTGAGATCAAAGGCCAGATGACATCCATGAGGAAACAAACAGCTATATAAAAGTGTAATATTAAGTCAACGCCTGTTCAGCTCAGGCCTTGGGGCTATCATGAACAGGCTAATCTTTAAATAATTTACTTTGTAATTAAAAAGTTTCTTATTTGTGGACTTGTAAAACAATATATAAATAAAAACAGATTAGTTACACAAAAAGTCCTTTTATTTTTTAATATATAATTAAATAAAATTATTTAATATAATTTTAATATAATATAATTTTAATTATATATTAAAAAATAAAAGGACTTTTTGTGTAACTAATCTGTTTTTATTTACTTTGTAATTTTAATTAATTTATTTAATAAAGATAATTGAAAAGAAAAAAAAACAAACAGCTATTATATTTGTAGGAAGACAATGAAACGAAAGAAAGAGCACTATGCTCTGAGGATTACATCTACTCTAAGGGCTTTATACACCTATTCTAAGGGCTATAAAAATCTTGGTTTCTTGTTAAGGGTTTCTAAAGATTTCAGTGCCAGTAGTAAAATAGTTCTTTTCAATGCTCTGGTTAGACCTACCATCGAATACTGCAGTGTAGTATGGAACCCCACAGCATCAACTCATTCTAACCATTTGGAACGGCTGCAGAGGCGCTTTACCAATAATATAATGGGCTTTTCAAACAATGGATCAGCTCCACTAGACTATAACAAGAGGCTAGAAACCTTAAGTATGAAGTCGCTTCAAGAAAGAAGGCACCAAGCTTTAGTGATTTTTCTATTTAAAATTATAAATGGGGATTATGATGTTCCGGATCTGTTGGGCAGGTGCGATTTTCGAGTCCCGAGCAAAGAATTGAGGAGCCAGCATCTTTTCACCTAACTCTTTCATAGAACTCTATATGGGCAGAGCAGCACTATGTTCCAAGCGATGACCATTTTTAACCAGCACTTTTCTGACATCGACCCTTTAGGACTCTCCAGCAATTTAGGACTCATGTCAGCAAATTAACTTTATCTTAATTACTTTTTTTAGTAACTAAATTGACTGTGCTTATTTTGAATTTTTAAATTTGTTAGCACTAATTTGTAAATAAATAAAATAAATAAATAAATAAATATGCAGCATAATATCGAATCCTGTGTGTCTATTGCTCCAGGATTCCTTTCAAGGGGGGTCCAGGGGACCCCCCCCCCAGCAGGACAAATTAAATTTAACCCTTCTCTGGGGTTAGAAAATAGCCCCTTAATAGTAAAAATGTGTCTCTTGCCAAAAAAATGTAATTTACTATAATTATTTTGGTAAGTATTACCCAATTAGTTACCAAATGGTTCCCACAAATTTGTATGGTATTCTATTCTACCCAAGAGCCAGATGCTTATCCTTGTTGATTCTATTCTACTATACTATAAACTCACTTGTTGATTCTATTTCATTATACTATATCAAACAATCGCCTTGAAAGACTAAAACAAATAGAATACTTTTAATCTCTTCTCTACGACTGTGATTCAAAACTGACCTTGAATTTGTTTAATGAAAACGAATTCGAACAAAAATGAATCTAATCAGAAACTATAATCAATATCTAAGTTATAACATTAAGTTTACGATAAAAACAAATTAAATCAGTTTAACAAATTAACTTCATAGAGTAATTAATAGTAAATATTAATAACACAAGTAAGAAAACTTTTGATTAGAATTGAATTTGAATTTTCCCGCGGTTTCATAAATGATAAGATGTTTTTAAATTCACTTATGAGGTGTGAAATGCTAAAGCTGCTACGATGCAAGCAAATTTTTCACAAATGCAAACATAACACAACAACAACGTAGTTAGAGTGGCTATATAACATGTTATATAGCCACTCTAATAGTAGTTATTTATGTAGAATAAGGAAAAAGAGTTTCCTCTAGAAGCTTAGATAATACTATATATAGAAGAGACTACGATAACAACGAAAGCGGTTCACTGGTGCAACTAAAGTAATGCTGCCACCATAACAATATACAATTTTGTAATTGTTATTGTTTGCTGAATTATTATGTTCTATTATTAATTAATGATTGATTATTCATAAATACTAATATAAATATCGGTGCATTACAATATTTTATGCATTTTAAATTGTAGTTTGACGTATTATTAAAATTATATATAAAAAGTAGTCCTCGTCAACTGAATGTAGATTCTTGTCTTCCGGCACCTTTTGCCATCTAAGACCAGTTTTATTAAATGCTCAGCAGGTTTTTAAGTTATTATAGTTTTTTCGTTAACGATCTTTCTTCATTAATAGATTGACACATATTTAAAATAATGTTGTTGTCAGGTTGGCAGCATTACTTAGTTGCAGCCAGTCAACCGCTTTCGTGTTATCATTGGAATTACATTGTGTTTACGGGTCCTGTGCTCCTTTATATATAGGTTTATCTAAGCTAGAAGGGAGTAAAGTAATTTGCGCCCTTATTTTCAGGAAGGAAAACCCCGTATTTTTTCCCTGTTTGTGAATTTAAGGGAGGGAACAAAAATCAGGGAGGAAAGTGATTTACTTTCCGCCCTGCTGTTTGGCGCTATCGGTTAGACATTTGCTTGGAAATCTCAAGATTCATTGTTTGAATTTCATTTGTTGGAAAACTTTGTTTTTATCCTTTTACTATAAACTGGGGCATTAATTAATAATTTTATCAACACATCCATGAATTTTTATGATATTTGCTACTGTTTTAAATAAATAAATAAAACGTTTAATTACTATTCCAAACATAAATTAAACTTACAAAAAGAAACACCAATATATATTATATATATATATATATATATATTATATATATATATATATTATATATATATATATATTATATATAATATAATATATATATATATATA
>JACMZG010000001.1:0-18641 GCA_018340805.1 Microvelia longipes
ACTTGGTTTATTACCTTATCTTTAGCTATAGTAACATATAGTGAATACACTTTTTTAACCTCTTTTTTATTACTAGTCATTAGTCAATTCATAGATCTGAAGTCATTATTTCATTATAAATGTGAGAGTTCTAAAAACTTAAAAGCCAAACTAAGGAGAAAATTATTTATTATTATTTACCTTTGATCTATCCAATGACAAAAGTATAATCCAAACATTTGAAATAACTTTAATATTTAACAACAAAAATAAAATTATTTAATTATTTTATGTTATTAAAAATTAAAATAATAAAATATTGAATAATATTCAATTTAATTAATATATATTCCAATTTAATATTAAATAATATTCAATTTAAATATTAATATATTCAATTTAATCTTAAATAAATATTCAATTTAATATTAAATAATATTCAATTTAATATTATATATATTTTCAATTTAATCTTAAATCAATATTCAATTAATATAATAATCAATTAAATTTAATATTAAATAATATTTCAATTTAATATTAAATAATATTTATATTTGATTGAATTAATACTACATTAGGTATAGGCCACTAGTTTAGTATAAATCTAAATATTTGATATTTTAATTTAGGCGGTTTTTATTAACTATTTAAAGTTTATTTACATCAAGGAAAGATAAAATAGTAGTTAGGAACAAATAAACGGGAATGGAGGTATCTAAAACAAATAAAAGGGAATGGAGGTATTCCTAGTACAAATAAAAGGGAATGAAGGTATCCTAGTACAATAAAAGAGAATGGAGTATTATGGGAGGTTCCAGAAACAAATAAAGGAATGGGGTGCCTAAAACAAATAAAAGGGAATGGAGGTATTCTAATTACAAATAAAAGGGAATGGAGTTGATCCTAGGGGGGAAGAAATAAAAGGGAATGGAGGTATCCTAGTACAAATAAAAGGGAATGGAGGTATCCTAGTACAAATAAAAGGGAATGGAGGTATCCAAGTACAAAAAAAAGGGAATGGAGTATCCTAGTTACAATACTTTTGAGTTCATTAGTTTGTTTGACGGAGATTTTGTGGTAACTGTTAAGCATGATTATGGTAAAAAAATAAACACACTTACGTTTTAAAACCAAAATTATAATGCCAAACCACAATAGTAAAGTCAACTATTAAGGCTCTGACCGGTTTCGACATCTTTGTCGAGGTTGTCATCTCTTCATCTCTATAAACTTAAGGAAAACAAATGCCAAATTTAGAAATAAGCACCCGCATCTTATTAAAAAAAATCATAAAAAACACTTGGGTATTTAAGCTAAAATATCTCGAGAACTAAGCAAGGTCTTTTAAACTTAAATATCTCAAGAACTAAGCAAGGTTTATTTAAGCTTAAATATCTCGAGAACTGAGCGAGATCTTTTTGGACACAGAATATTCAGTAGGGCATTAACATTTTTTTTAGTTCATTTTCATTTTTAAAATTAAAGATGGATTCCATTTTAAGTCCCCGTTTTGGATTTTGCCATAATCAGTTCTTCTTAGTATGAGATAGAATCGATTTATCCAACTTTGACATGATTAGCCATTTGACCAGTATAATGTTCTCAAGAAAAGATCGGTCGGTGCTAAAAAGTGGATGTTAATAATAAAAAAAAAAATAGCGAGCGTCAGATTTTTTAGCTAATCTCTGTAAGGAAATTTGTTCCCCGTTACAATGCTCCCGCCTTATATTAATAGGAGATGAAGAAGCTACATAGATCCTACAAGTGTTAAATAAATATTGTCATATACATAACAAATTGGTGCATTTTGATTTCAATTATTTTTACATGTTAAATACACATCAGGTGGATTGAAAAATTTCAAAATATAGAATTTTACAGCCACCAGGCAATTATATACAATTTTCATTATATAATGTACACTTTGTCCTTAATTATAAATTATTATAATACAAATCAAATTAGAGGGATCAACAGGTGGTAATATTTCATACTCTGGCTCTTCATTTTGTTTGGTTTTTTTTACTCCTATCCAATAGCTTTTTAGGAAGTTAGTCATTTATTGTCAAGCTATTATTTGTAACTAGATTAGCAGTTTCAAGTTAGAGGCTTTGCTTTATAGAGATATATTACTAGAGGTCATACCCCTTAGAATAATACTAATATAGAAGTAGCATAGGACTGAATTCTATTGATAACACAAAAGCCGGTTAGCTGGTAGTCTTAAGTAAGGAACCAGCTAACAACAAAAAATTTTATAATTGGGTCATTGAATATTCACTAGAAAATACATATTTCAAAAGTATTTTAAAATATGACATTTTTATTTATTATCTTGTTGGTGGAAATAAAGAATTGATTATTTTTTTATTATTAAATCGGGCTTAATAGCAAAATTTGTAGCGGAATAGGAGATATTACATTTACGTGATGAGGTCTGTTTTAATATATTTTAAATTAAAAGCACTTTAAAAAGGCTTACAATGTTAAATGCCCAATATTCTGTAAGTATGTAGTAAAAGAAATAAAAGAAGTTATCCAGCAATAACTAAAATGGAACATAATTATACCAGAATGAATAACTATATTATAAAAATTATATATTAGAGTGACGCATTACTTAAGAATTCTCAAACATGACAATGTGATTTTCATTTCTGACAGAAAAATCCTAGAACAGCGTGGACCAGTATGGAACCCTAAATGTCTGGGTGTCAGACGCATCCCTACAGCATCACTAACGCACATTTTACAGACAAAGCCTGTTTATCAGCCTTGCATGAATACTTCAATGCAAAAATGAATGGAATTATTTGTAATAATAACATGTTTTGACTTTTTCTGTTGTTTACGTGTGTAACTTTATTAGAAATAAGATTTATTTATTTATTTATTTATTAACACCTATGGCCACAAAAACACCTTCCCCATCAGAGCACTGCTTCCTATTAAATTAACAAAACGAAGAGCCATAACATGAAATTGAAGTTTCATAAAACTCATATACATCACTCAATATCATTTATTTAAATTTTATTTATATAAATAATTTTTGGTTACAATTATGTACAGCTATGCTAATTAAGCACAACTATCGTTGTATTAATTTATCAAGTTTTACTTTCCATAATAAATTCATTCTATAGAAATAGATGGGACATTTCTATAATATGTAGCAATATTAAACCCTTTTAAAAAGAAAACGTCCAATAATTAATTTTAAAAATGGTCTCTACACCCCCCCCCCCCCCCCGGCAATCCTACTTATGGGATTTCAAATTAACCATAGAATTTTTTTGGTAACTATTACCGCAAATATGACCATTTTCTTACCACTTTTGGTTATCTTTAAAAGGTTGAATAGAAGTTTACATATTATTGACAGCTTTATGCAACCAATTTAAATCCTACTATCGCCATGACAATAATAATAATAATAGATCAGGTTAGGTCTGATGCAAAAGGGTAGGTTACTTTCATTTACTCCCTAGGCAAAGCTGAGGAAGATAATTGCTGCGAGGAGAAAAAAGAGCGTTTTACTATCAAATTTGCATACAAGATCTTTGTTTCCAGATGTTGACGTCATTAAATACAGTGTTATATTCTTACTTTCATTTTTTTGTATTATATTTTAAATTTTTCGGGTTTTACCCCCGAAAAATTAATAAATTTAGGAAGTGCCGCTCTCAAGAAAAGTCAAAAACTGTTTATTTCTCCAAACAGCTTCTTTAGGCTTAAAACAGATTTTAAGCCAATAAGAACATTTTTTTTTGGTTGGGTCCCTTTTATAAATTTTGGGAGTGCCACATCCTAGGAAAAGTGATAGGAAATTTATTGGTCCTCTTTATAAATTTAGAGGATATCACTCTAAAAAAAATTCAAATAATTTGCTCTAACCCCAATAATGGGAAACATTTATTATTCCCAAGGGGAAAAATTTACTTTTACTCCCAAGGGAGTAAAAAAGTAACTTTTCTCCCTAGGGAGTGAAAATACTTCTTGCTCCCTAAAAACTAGTCAATAAACTTAACATTATACACTGTCTGGAGATAAAAATATTTTTAACAATTATGATTATGCCTATCAATGAATAGTTCAGTGAAGAATTAGCAAAATATAGTGATGTTAACATTAAATTCTTTAGAGGTGTTAAAAAAAGTTTTTAAAAAAAATTAAATAATATTTATGCTCTTAATTTAATTTTTCAAAGTTTACCAAAAGGTAATTACCATAAATTGGGGAGAAGATACCAAAGCGGCAAACAAAATTACCATTATTGGTGAGTAGTCACTAAAAAAGGTAACAAAATTACCAGGGGGTAGTGACCAAAATAATTTACTTAAATTGCATACTTGAACTAAAAGAGACTTTTTTTTTCTCACATATATTGAAGGATTTAATATTATTGCAACTGAAATGTTTCAGGCGGTATCAGAATCATAATTAGAGGTAGACCAAAAATAGGGAAAACATGAGTAGGCCCACTGCATGGATATAATATTTATATATATATAATATATATATATATATATATATATATATATATATATATATATATATATATATATATATACATTTACAGAAAAAATAATTGTAATGTCAACAATTAGAAAAAAATCATTACTTAATGTCAACATTTGGAAAAAATAATTGCAGTTGTTGTCATTAAAAAAAAATAATTGCTTAGTGTTGACATTAAGACATTAAAAAAATAATTGCTTAATAAAGTGTCACATTTAGAAAACATAATTGCTTAATGTCAACATTTAGAAAACATAATTGCTTAATGTCAACATTTAGAAAAAATAAATTGCTTAATTGTAAACATTTAGAAAACATAATTGCTTAATGTCAACATTTAGAAAAATAATAAATTGCTTATGTCAACATTTAGAAAAAATATTGCTTAGAAACATAATTGTCAACATTTGAAGTGGCAACAAAATAAAAAAAATGGGTACGGAGTACCTCGGAACTTCCTCATTATATTGGATTCCCTACAGTAATCCTCCCTACTTTAGACTCAATTTTGCTCAATGCTTAGATAGTAAATTCATTATTTTCATTCACAGTGGTAACCATTCCAGAACTGACCACGCTCAATGATACTTAACTTTTATGACCCAACAAAATCATGATAACTTGTCGCATTGAAACAAAACTCCATTCCAGGAACTGACCACGCTCAATGCTACTTAACTTTATGACCCAACAAAAATCATGGATACACTTGTCGCATTGAAACAAAACTTTGTATACTTATTTATTAAGTAAAGGTAAACATAGTACTAAATTTCAACTCAATTAATTATTTCACATTTTTTAAATCTTTTTTAATAAATGTATACAAGTCATTTGATAAGAATTTAACTAATGCTGATAATGAAATGAAACTTGGCGCATACGTTGGGTCTTATATATGATTACGAGCGTGGTAAATCCAAACTGAATTTTCCTGCATTTAGGAATTTTCAATTTTTTTCTAATCATTATTGTGGGTTAATGACGTCATAAAAAAATATTTTCTAGATAGCATAACTACCCTAAGTTGAATTCGTACCAATTTCAACTTTCTAGCATAAATACCTGGGAGCTATGATGATAACACACACACATTAACAGAGAGAAAACCAACTTTAACGATAATTTAAGGGACATTCCGTTTTCAGATCATTTTGCAAACACAAACTTTCCTATATACCTACGTACAATGAGGAAAGTTAAAAAATTTGCTCAATGACAATATATAATATATACACTTGATTTTTTTTGTTAATTCAAAATGGCTACTATTTTGACTTTTTTAATGCAGTTAATATAATGCGCTGAGCTGTTTGTCTTTATTGAGTTAAAAAGGAAAGTGGACAAACATACATACAGACCCCAATTTTTTAAAATTTATTTTAAGGTATCTGTAGGATTTGGAAATGTGGACATCAGATAATAAGTGGGTGTCTAGTTCTCTTTACAATGTTTCTTTCTCCTTATTAAGAGAGATAAGAAAGCAAAATTAAACACAATTTTTATAAAAAAAAAGTTTAATAATATAATTAACTTCAATAAATAAATAAATAATAATCAATTAATTATATTAATTTACACAATAGACTAGATTAGTTTACAAAGGCGGAAACAGGTTTGGATCAGGTAAGATTAAAGTCTGTATAAAACGTGTACTGATAAAAAGTGATTTATCATCGAGCATCATACAGAGAGTATAAAGTAGATAGAGATGTCAGGGTATATATCATCACTCTCAGTAAAAAGTTCTGATTGTAACGTAACTCGTTTGAGTTTATAGAGGTATAAGTACATAGAGATGGCAGTGTCTATCTCATACCATATGATGGTCTGAGGTAGTCTTAAGAGGTTTAGTAGGACTGGTTGTGAGCTAACTTGTCCGGGTTCAAAGAGGTATAAGTAAATAGAGATGACGGTGTTATCTCATACCATTAGGTGGTCAGAAGTATTCCTAAGAGGACTAAACTACAAGTCCATGATGAAGGATCCGAGGTTTCGCAAACTCAGTTCAGTTTTGTAGAGCATGTTTCTATCCATATGTCCTACATCCCTGAAGATACCTCCCACAGTGGAAGCCAAATGTCCGATTCTTCATCATCTACTTGACGCGGTCACCACCGGAAGACCTAAATCTTCATGACAATAACCGCGGAAGCCTACGCAGTTTATTACCAAATTATTTACTAAGTTATACATTTTTTTGGTTCAGTCCATTTTGACTGCATTTTTTTATCATTATTTTCAGACACAGAGTCTAACACCACTTTTATTACAAGTTATATACAGACTACAGTCCCTGATCAGCAATAAAAATTAAATTATTTCTTTATAAAATCAATTCACTTAATATAAAGCATTTATATTTTAAACAATTACTATTATTGAGTTAAGGGTGTTATAACAATTTTTTGGAATGTATATTTATTTCTAAATGAGTGTCATAAGAGGAAGGTTTGCTTCAATTTTAGGAGTAAAAAATTCAGTCGAATTTGGAACAAAATTTAGAGCATAGAGCAACTTATGAACTACCTGATTAGTAGAACAAGTTTCTATTTTAAGAAGCCTTTGCCATATGGCTGCTGGCGGGTACCCAGCTTACATGTCTTTTACTCGCTAAGAAAAATTAAATTGATTATTTTATTTTTATTACATGCATTTTGCCATGTATTTCACAAATTTTCAGTAGAAAGGTTTTAATATGTATTAGGGACCCGAAAGGCCCACATAATGCATCTAAACTTCCGTACTTTTCTTCTATTACTGTACTGATTTTTGAATATTTAAAAAACGAATACAAGTCAGTTAATGAAAATTGAACTAATGCTGATAATGAGATGAAACTTAGCACATATGTTGTTCTTATATATGACTACATGGGTGCCAAATCTCAAATCAACATTTATGATTTTTTAAAATTTTGCTGAATCAATATTGCGGTTAGTAACATTATAAAAATTATATTTTTCGGACAGCACAACTAGACCTAAAAATTAAAAATGTACTGAATTTCAACTTCCTAGCATAAATACACTGGGAGATAAATGAAAACAGACATACAAACACAGGCAGGCATACTTTGTGAAAAATGCTCAGATCTTAAAAACGCCTGAAACAAATAATCAGGAGAAATACAGATTCGATTTTTTTTGGAATCAATAATTTCCAATATACCAATGATATAATAAGTAAATTGAAAAGATTTATAATTAGGATGCTGATACTATCTGACATACCCGTATATGATAGTTTTTGCACAGTTAATACTTTATTCTTAGTTATTTGTTAGTATATTTACATAATATAAACAAAACAAAAAGCAAACCTTTCTCTTTATTAAATTTTATCACATTTTTTTAAATTATAATAATTTATTTTCGTTTAGACTGTATACTCTGTTTTATTCTATCGTAATGATGAACTCTGTCAGGAATACAAGCTTGTTCTAGGGGAAGCATATCGAATAGTTCCGATAAACTTTCAACGTAAATTAATTTCTTATAAAATTTAGAACTAACGAATGGCCTAGACATTACGACGACAGTTTTTAACCAAAAAGTAGGATGAGTTATGTATAGATGACGTAAATTTTTTCTTAATCTGTGATCGATCATTTGGTAGCATCGTTTTAACCATGAGAATTTCGGTAGAGTATCTTTGGATGCTCCTCCGTGGAGGTAAACTAAAACATAATCATCCATTACTAACTGATCGAGAGTTGAAAGTACATAAAAAAATAGATTGTCCATGACGTAGTTGTAATCGACACGACCACGGTGCGGTAGGAAGCAAGCTGAGAAGACTATGATGGCGTTCTGTGAACCTGAGTTGATGTATCCTCCATGCGACAAAACTCGCTTGAAGGGATCTATTACCTTCATGTCTATTCTTTTATCTAACCCACCAACACTGCAAACCTGCCAGTTTCTACAACATAAAACAATAAATGGTAATAAGAGACAGCTGAGTAAGTCCCATCAGTTGGCAACATTGCCATGATAAGACAAAACTGTTCTTCATGAAAATGATTCATGAGTCTCCTTAAAATTTGGTTAAAATGAGGCACTTTGATTTGTTGTAGATAACTATATAAGCTACTTAAATAAAAGTATTAACTCTCAAAGAGAGAAAATCAAGTTTTTGCTCCGATGGTTCCTACGACCAAATACGAAAGAACCATATTATATAAATCCCAAGGCTTGCCTTGGGAGGTAAAGGCTTGCAACTTACGAGGCAAAGGCGAAGTTAACTAATGCCCACTACTGAGCTTATGATTGACTATGAGGCAGTCAGTTTTTTTATAAACTGCAAATCATTAAAACAGTGCAGTATATAACAAATAGTAATACCTAGATTCTTGCGATTCCTCCTCTGCGGATAGTTCAGGAAGAGGTTCTATAGGTGATGGTTCTCCTAACTGCTCCAATATAGAATCATCTATCTCATCTAAAGACTCTATACTTGGACTCATAATATCATCGAAATCCTCATGGCTTGATAAGGAATCTTCACTATCCTTTATAAAATAATCTGCAGGGATGGGGATGAGTTTGCGCTTATTCTCCGAAGGTGGTTCTTTTTTAAGGCGAACATCCTGCGTATCGGGAGATAAAATAGCTTGAAAAAGTGACTTGTCTTCTTCTGAATCACTCAAAACATTAGTATTTAATTGATTAGGTAAATTTCTCGTTTTATTAACTTCACTATCAGTCAATTTAATTTCATGTTCGATTGTTTCGGGCTTTCATTGATATTTTTTCGGTGGTAGATCCAAAACTATCACTATTTGAACTATTTTCTCTACTGTCGAGCGGATGCCTTATAGTAGGTGTTCCGTTACTTAGTTTGATTGCTACGGGACTTGGTCCTCTCGTCCTATCACAGCTGACGTTTTCAAGTTTTAAATTATTAGTTGAATTGTTAAGCGGCAGGTTATCTTTGTATAGTATAGTAGACTTTGGTGTAGAAGCTGCCTGAGTAATTCATAGTAACTGACAATAAATTTTAAATTATTATTAAAAGTAAGTCGAGGTGTAAGGAGTCCAGTGAGTAACAGTATATGACCCTACCACCCAGACACCCAAGTTCATTCTAGTAGGGCTCTAAGATTTTATGCTAAAGATAGTACCTAATCTGTATGCTAAAATATTCTTACGCCAATTGAACCTAGGTTAGAGGACTGTAATAAAAATATTATAAAGGAGATTAATACGTATCTCAATACATTGAGAGGCTTGAAACATCTTATAAAGTGTATGTAACCACATTGAAACCTCTTCTGAAAATGTTTATACTTGTTGAGTTGATAACAGAGTGTAAATAAAGCATATTCTTTCTGGTGTCATGAAGTCTTTAAAAGTTTCATGAAGTAAAAAATTTAACTTCTTTTAAACTAAAGCTAGTTTTTTTGCTTCCACTAAATTCTGACAAGTGCTGCAAGAGTCACACTCCTAGAGGTTTTGTTCTTAAGGTCATAAAATAATTTTTTATCGAAAAAACCTAGTGAATCGTTTAGATTCTATAGTTTGCATGCTGGGCGAGTTCGTTTGGAATGCATGTTTCTCACAGTATTCCGTTTTATGCTTATAACTAAGCATTACTCAATTATCAACAAAACTCGTAATCATTTCTGTATTTTTCAATGGGAATGCGCATAATTATCCTGTTTTCTTACAAACTAGCTCTTAAATTGGAGAGAACACCATTATTTTGTACTAGTTTAAAGCTCAGTTAGTGTTTATCTTCAAACGTTTAGCACATTTCCTTTGAAAAATACAGAAAAAAATGAAAGTTACGAGCAGTGCTTGATAATTGAGTAACTGCTCAAGTAATAAAGGATAAACCAGAACTTAAGGAAGGAATGGATTGTTTAAGAACAGCATCAATTCAATCCAAAGGAAATTTTGTCCAGCACCACACCGAATTATTCTTTGTCACAAACTTATATAATGTAAAAAAATAAACGGATTAAAAAGTCTTTTCCGGATTTAAAAAACTTGCTTAAAATACTCTGAGTACTAGTATCAACCAGGACAGTATAATGGGATTCCGGACAATTGACAAGCGTTTTTTTTGACTTTTTTGACACTTTTTTAGGTCATATCGCCTCTGAACCGGTTTAATCAACTATTGTACTGCTATCAATAGCGATTAAATATCTCCCTAGCAATAGCGGCAGCTAGTGCTAGGGAGATGGAATCTACATCAATATGGTACTTGTATCATGCAAAGAAATCACATTCACTTACATATATTTCTTTTTATTATTTTCCGGACACAGATGGGACGGAATACATATTTTTTGTTGTAAACTTCCTATAACCTAAGTGAACATTCCAATAAAAGACACGATGACAAGCAGGATTAGTAAAGACGTCGCCTGACTCAATTGACTGAACAAATACTGTGCAAGAACAGGATCGTATTAAATGAGTAATGGAATACAATCACCTGTTAAATACGCTATGTGTAGGTTTGGTCATAACTTTGTTATGGTCAATGAATTGTTTCTACGCGAAATTAGAAGTCATGAATAGAAAAAGGTGAGGAAAGTAAACCAAGAATAAACCAAGTTGTTGAGCAATTTTTTAAAAAGTAATATCTTAAGAACTGTTGATTTAAAAAACATGAAACATATAACTTTCTCTTCTCATATTACAAGTAATAAAAAATCTAGCTAATTTTAAAATTGAAAACTTTTTATTATCATAATTTGTGTACATATCAGCAAATGATCTCTAATATAAAATTCAACTTACAATAACAGCTTTTTACTTCAAGTAAAAGTTGAGAATTTGAATCTTTGACAAGACAACTAATACAAAGAAGACCCTTTTACACATCTGAAAGTTTTACTTAAATAGAACGATTCTCATCTCCTAATACAATCAATTTCAATAATTAAAAAGATATTTTCGCACGATAAAAATACAAACAGAGAACAAACTTACAAGAGAGCGAAACCAGCTATTTAAATTGTTGGACATTCAAAGATCACTGTATTTATTTCACTTAATACGTGAAACTCGAATCTTATTTGCGCAATAAATTTGATTTATTATTTATTAATTCATATATTTACTGAGATCGCAGGAAAACTGGTAAAACTTTACCTATATTCAAGAGCACAAACTTTTGATAACACAACTTTCTGAGGATAAAAACAAAACAAGAGAAAACATGAATGGCAACACTGATTTTAGTAATTCTTTGTTTAATTTTTTTAAATATAAGTAATGTTAAACGTTCTACTTCTTTCAACAAGGATGAATAAAGGGGATGACGCATTAAGGAACATTTCTGACCCATGAATTGTATGAGAATAGAGAATGGAGCAAACTTACTCCCTTAGGTTATAAGTTTGCCTCTAAATTTTAAGACCTGCGCTGTTAAGCATCACAGTTCGTACCAGCATGTGCAGTTGGTTTTTGACGTGTGTTTCGTGTTGCATTCATCTCTATGTTTTGATTTCCGATGGGTCACTTTGTTGAATGGCATTCGACTTAGTGCGTCATCCCCTTTATTCAACATCCTTGTTTTCAACCCGTAAGAAAATGATGTAGCGTGAATGTATTCTTTGAAAATACGCTAATGAATGTTTTCAGAAGATCCTTAAATAATTAGGCAATAAAAGCTTTTTTAAACGTGAAAGGAGATTTTGCAAAAGGTGAATCCTCCCTCACATAGCCCTAAATTTTTGTTAGTTATTTTATGTCATCTAGAGTGCACTATGATAAATATAGATTAATTTATCTTGACTAGTTATATGCATAATAATCTACTTATTGGTCAATGTATAAATGCGCTAACTATTTATAAATATCACTTTGATTGACACCCATAATAAAAGCAAAGGGAATGTTAAAAATAACACATCATTTTTATTTTTATTATTTTATAAAGTTAACATTTAAAATAATTAATTCAATTTTTAACATTGTTACAAATCCTTTGAAGAACTTTAATCTTGGATATGAAAAAAATAATTATTTTATATATGCGGTTCAAGTATGATTACATTTCACCGTTTTTTAACGGAAAAATCACCCATTTCAAATCCCCGAGATAAAAATTTCCCTTCTAATTTCTCAGAGTAGCCTCCTTAAAGGTTGTGAATTACCACTCCATTGGATTTGTTTCGCCCCCCCTCTAACAAGTTTTTTTAGGCTACGGTTTTGCACATCCTTAAATATATACGTAACTCTTTGACTTGCTCCTCGCACTGTTATATCCACGTTGTATTCAGTATCGAGTAGCTGTTTACTACAACGCAACCTGACGAACTATTATCATTCTGTGGGAGTAAGTAGGAGCAGTCTCGAGCATTGTCGAGGAACGGAAGTAGAAACTTTTGTTATGTTTAGCTGTATTATTTGTTCGTATTGTCATCTTCCGTACTCACAGCTACCGAGTAGTCGAGCTTGAATTTGTGTCGCGTACGCACCTCACTTAACAGAATATAATAAGTTGACTTTAAAATGACGTTTTAGATAAAGAAGTTGGTTCAATATTTGTACATTAATTCAATAATTTGTGTTATTTGTTATTTTTGTGTGTACAGGGTAATATTGCCCTTTATTGCATAAATAAATAATTAATAAGTGTTTTATGTGTTCAATTCATACGAGATATTTATGAATCGAAAGAGTGGTACTGTGTCATTTAAACTCTTACTTTTCCGCATAAATTAGAAAACTATTCCGCTAGGGGTCGCATATACGTTTTTTATTTTTCAAAAATAAAACATCAAGTACAATGAACAAATGTATTTAAATATAGTCATGTAGTTCCCTAGTAGTATCGATGTATTTTGCCACATGTTTTTAACATGTCTTGTCTACGGTATTTACCTATTATGTACACAGCATTTAAGTAAGAATTTACATTTTTATAACGTTTTTATATCCGTACTATCTATATTAAAATAGTAAATGGTTATTTATTTATTTCTTAACCAAAACACGGTTCATTCACAATCATACTAAACCCGCAAGGCGTTACTGATTGCGGGTTAACGTATTAAGAATATATTTCCAACCATAGAGATATAATTACTAGAGAGGACCTATTAATTGAATTTTGAACATCAAAATAGTCAAAGAGCGGGCCTGAAAAAATGTGACTCATTTTGTACTACTTTAAACCAATTTTTTTTAGCAAATATACCTTAAATTATGAAAAAAAACATAGTCTGCCTATCCAGAGTGGAGCCCTATCATATGATTGCGCATGCTCAAAATATTAGAAAATCGCATAAAATTCAGTTTTCTGGAATAAGTGTTTCTGTAGTGTGTGCAAAACATGAAACATAACATTTTTAAATTTGATAAATTGTCCAATAAAACGAGTGTTAATTATCAAAATCTGATAACAATACCAAGTTATTGCTGTTTCAAACCACTAAAAAAATGTTAATTCATGCAAGTCAGCGAAAAAAAAAATATCCATATTTCTAGTTGTAGTAATCCATTTGGCGAAAAAACTCGCTTTATAGTTATTTATGCAACAAGGGATGAAGTAGTTTTACAGCTCAAGTTAAAGTTTCGTCTAAGCAGCGCCGAAGAAGAGAAACTTCATTAGCTCACGAGGCGTGGGAGGGAGATAAACATTAGCCTCGAGCTTGCCGAGGGGGTTAAACTAACATTTTGCTCCCGAGCTTGACGAGGATTTAGATAATTTTGGCTCTCCGACGAGCGAGCTGAAAAACAACCTTGCATACCCTTGAAATGCATAAATAAAAATTTTATTACGACTAGCCAAGAATCCTAAAATTCACTACTACACACCTCTCCCAAACTATTTACCCTTGGAAAAATGCACCCTTCTTCAGCTTCATCTAATTGTTATTGTGTTAGTTAAGTTTAGTTTATTCTTATTTCATGTAATTACTCTGATATGAAGAGAGAAGAATAAAGCCACTATCTTCACAATTTATTAAGCTGTCAATAGAATAATGAATGTAATACTATATTTGTAATTTAAACATTAGCGTGTGTAATAATTCTACCCTGTAGTACCAACAACAACACCAAAAAAATCCTAAAAATTTACTAAAGCATTCTGTCAACTTACTTGGCACTAATTTCACGTTTCCCCCTAGGTGAGTAAAAGTCAGCATTTACAGTGTGAGATAAGCAAAGACTGTAAGTGGAGAACATTACAATACAAGGAGTAGATAATAGTCAACTTTTTATCGCAGCTTTAAAAAAATGTTCTCGTCATGTTTGCACACGACCTACGGAACCACTTAATTACAAGAAAACTAGAAATGTCTGCGATTTCTAATATTTTGAGGGCGAGCGCATCCTACGAAGATCTATTTAAGCAGTATATGAGAGGCAGACTTATGCTTTTCCCTAATAATTTAAGGTATATTTTCAGAAAAATTAGGTTTGAAGCAGTACAAAAATGAATCACATTTTTTAGGCCTGGTTCATTGGACAGATAATGTAAACCAGAACTACTTCTATTAGATTTTAATCTAAACTAAAAAGTTCAAAAACTACATTAACTTATATATAATAGAAAAACATTTTAAAATATCCAAGAACACTAACACCTAGCGATGCACAAAAAGCGGACAATATTTGTTTCATTATAACCCTTAATGCATTCCTAGAGGAGGTTTCGATAAGGTTACACAAGAGTCCCTGAGAGTGCCTAAAAAGAGATTCAAACTCAAAAATGAATTAAGAGAATAGATTATGCCTCCTCTAGTAATTATATATTTATCAAAATTAAAAATAGTCATAGAAATATAATTTAGAGAGATGGCTATCGTTGAATTTCGAAACAACATCTTAAAGGTAACTTGAAAAAAAATTTATTATAAATCAAGTCAAGTAAAATCAAAAATAAAATGAAATTCCCGTTTTAGGGCCTTCGGCCCATCCGGGTATTCACCTGCGGGAACCACCTCAGGTATAGAGAGGTTGCATCTACTACACTCTAAGTGTTTAATTAAAGTTGAGCGAAATCTTTTTAATACAAATAATAATAAATGCCCGTTTAGGGCCTTTCGGCCATCAGGGTACTTCACCCTCAGGAACCACTCAGGTGGGTTGCATCTACTACACTCTAAGAATTAATTAAAGTTGGCGAAATCTTTTAATACAAATACTATTCACTAAAACCTTAGAGCATAGCCGGCTGCGAACTCCCGAGGACCTTCGGTGCCGAATCGAACGCGCTTTACGATCAAGGCCACGGAGACAGACTCAAGTAATTTGTTTTATTATCACAAAGCAAAACACAAAACAATGTGCTGAAATCCAATACAACAATGACTGATTCATTATAAACTTAACACATTCTTGGGAAAGACCAAACAATGAGGTTACACACCTACTTTGGGAGCTCCCAAAAAAGATTTCTAGCCTCCCTATGTATTGAGGTAAGTCAAGGAACTTAAATATAAGAGGAAGGAACATATCAGGCTTCCCAATGTAAAATTTGTCGCCAACCCCCACCACTACTCCCTGGGCACTCATATTGCTCTACTACAAAACCTTCTATCGTCAGGGAGAGTATAAACATTCTAGTACATTTTAGATCTTTATTATTGGTAGTAGTTAATTGTACACACTTTAATGTCATTCTTCCTTTTTTAATATTAAAAGTTATGAATCCTAAGAAAATAAAAAATAAGTTAGTAGTCTTCGAAGTTAAGAGTGTTAGACCTTAAAAGTGAAAAACACACATAACTTTATACACCCTTAACCCACAAATACTTTTAAAACTCTATATGGGACAAGTTGTCCATGCCCATCTATTCCTTAAGAAAACGGTGGCGACCCACTTTTTTGAGCCTTTATGCTTCCCTGGTAGGTATGCATCTCTATGGATAGATTAATGATAACATAAATATAGAGTTATTATTTACTATTTACTATTTATTACTGGAGAGCTGACCTGAACGCCACTTAATTTGCTTTTTGAACAAAATTATCAAAAACGTTCAAAATTTCAGCTAATCTTTTAAATAGATCGTTAAAATACACATAACAAATCACACGTAATGTGCGAAAGAAGCAGACATCAATTGATTTTTATTATCCTTAACACAGGTTATATTGCCATTATTTAGAGCCCTGAGAGCACAAAGATGTTCAGGCTCTACAGCAGGATATGCCTTTGCTAGTTATATATCTCTATGTAGAAAAGCTGTGTACAATCTCAAGCATAGATTTGTTATTACTTAGAGAGGCCCTATTGATTTTAAATTTTTGAAATATTGAAAATGTAACCTGAGCTCCTTATTTGCTTATAAATATAATAAAGTAATCAGTGCAAAATTACAATAACTTCTATTAGAGAACCAATTAAAAATTCAAATAAAAACAAAAAAAATAAATGAATTGAAGACGAAAACATATATTTATTATAACCCTTAACTCACACTTGGGAGGCTTTTAATGAGGTTAACAGAACCTCTGAAAAAGAAGTTCAATTGTATTAAAGATAGGGTATCCCACTCTAGTGATATCTCTAAGCGTGTGCTATGCTCACAATATTAAAATAAATATATCTATAATAATATCTCGAGGATGCCGTGCTATTGAAAACCTGACCTCTTTTGAGAAGTGGGAAATGCAACACAAGAAAAACCATTCACAGTCCTCTACATACTGACCATTTATGACGAATATTCGGAAAAAATAACTCACTCAATATCAGGTTAGAGCAGTACATCACTCTATTGCTATAACCTTCGGAAACAATTTATCGGAATAGTGATGTGAATGCAAAAAATAATTGTTCATGCAAACTTGGACAGTAGTACAAAAATGGACAGTTTAATGCGCGCTCAGGAGATTTACTCAGCTTTCAACGATACAATTTAATCTTTTCAAGCTTTTAACAGTTTCAATCATCTATTAAGGATTTTATGATGCGAGGTCAAATAATTTTTTTTAAATATTAAATTAGACCTTGTGGAAAGGTTGGAGATTGGGGTTTATATTATAGGAATTTTTTGTTCCTTTTGTGGAATACTATCAACCTCCTTCTGTTTGGTGACTGTCATATAAAACGTCTGATATATTATATTATATATATATATATTATATATATATAATAATATAATATTATATATATATATTATCAGGGTGGATCAATTTCGATGCACAACCCTCTAAGTCTCCACCTAGGTAATCGACCTCAGTGACCTCAATATATATACTATATAATATATATAATATATATATATATATATATTATATGCCCTATTGGTAGGGCTCCTAAAAAAAAATACTTGCAGAGGCCCCCAATGCTTTTTAGGAATGGAGCTATGAAATAAAACTGTGAAATCTGGGAGCTCTTAAAACAATGTGATAGTATCGGGAAAAATGTCATTTGTCTCTGGTCTTGTTTTTTTTATGTTAATAAAAAAAAAAAAAAAAAAAAACCTGGTTTGCGCTTTTATTGCCACAAAATATTCCATATGCTCCTGTGTAAATGGAAAAATAAAAAATAAGCGATTTGAATTTGGTACAACTTATCAACATGGTAAGTATATTTTGAGGACGAGCGAAGCGAGTCAAGTCTAAAGTGGTACAGGTTTCCTTGTGGTTACTAGTCGGTCCGTGAGAAGTTAATAGTTTCCCGCGGACGCATAGTGGTTTTAATTTTTGAAAAAAAAATGGTTGGTTATTTTGTAATTTTATATTTACCTGTCACTTCCCCCCTGACTGTATTCAACCAACAAGCCACTAATTATCCATTTTAACCGGTAAGAGTTTCAGACCTGTAATTTCACCCATCTTTCATACATCTTGCAATATTACCATTCTTTTTAAAACCAGCTTCATAATATTTTAAAAATCATATCATAATCATGTAAACCCATTTAATTATTGTTCGACATATTGTAAAATAGAGTATTTTATTTGTCGTTATCCCACTCCTACTCTTGCACTAGAATGCCATAAAAGCCTTCTCTATTCGTGTCAGCTTTATGTTTAGTATCTATTCGGCCGTCGTGGGGAGTACGTCGCGTTCCTCATCACACCCAAACAAAACTAAAAACGATCACATTTTTTTAAATAATAATTTATTTTTAACATTTTGTACGATAACATTTTTGATATAAGTGTAAATTCTAGTGATATTTTGATTCAGAGTGGAATAAAAGTAGGAGTTAG
>JACMZG010000001.1:22026-37312 GCA_018340805.1 Microvelia longipes
GGTCATATGCTCCTTCTATATTAATATTATACTAAGGTATAATACTAATAATTTGGTATATTAATGAAAAAAAGGAGCCAAACATTAAATAGCGAGTAGTGATAGTTATGGTTTTTAGCTAATTTGCATCAGAAAATTACGCTCATAGGGTTTTTCATTACGGAATAGGGGGGGGGGAGCGATTAATTACGCTTATCAATATATATATATATATATATATATATATATATAATATATATATATTATATAATATATATTCCACGTAGACACCTATGTAGAATAACCATACGTATTGTAATATAATATATATATATTATATATATATAATATATATATATACATATATATATATATATATATATATTATTCAATATATATATATTATATATATATATATATATATATATTATTCGACGTTTACACTTCTCAATCGGAATATCTGATACATTCTTCACTTGGACAATTGACAGCCACTCCATTAGCGTATTTTTCCCTAGAAAATTCGCTAAATCTATTACATAATTAATCAGTGATTAATATAGTTGTACACTTAATATGAATTGATTTGTGGTTTTGGTCAGAAAGAACTTGCTCACCTATATACATTCCTGTTCGGTAATTTATATTTATGAAAAAAAGCGACATTAAATTTATTAATTTTTTATTAAAAAATTTCCGGCATTATAAAACAAGTAGTGTGTGGGATGTACGCGAGTGTTTTATAACTAGTCTCGTTTGCATTGCTTTTTACTTGGGTTCTGCTTTCATCGGTTGGTTCAATTTATATGACATATTAACTTTCATAAGTATCATTCAGATATCTTAAAAGGGTACCTTATGTTCGGTTTGATCTGAGAAAGTTTTCGGAAGTTGTCGTGCATCGAATTTCTAGTAAATCTAATTAAGAGAGTTAATGAGTTATTTAAATAAAATAAAAAATTAATGTGAGAGTTAATGGAGTTTATTTTAATAACATAAAAAAATGTGTAATGTGAGGGTTACATGAGTTCATTTAAATAAATAAAAAGTAATGTGAGGTTAATAGGTTCATTTAAATAAAATAGTAAAGAGTTAATTATTTAAATAAATTAAAAAGTAATGTGAGGGTTAATTGAAGTTCATCTTGCTAAAAGAAAGAGTGAAGTGAGCGTTAATGAAATCCATCTTAACAAAAGGAAAAGTGAGGTAAGCGTTAGTAGAGTTCATCTTAATAAATAAGAAGTCTTTCTACCAAAAGGAAATATTCCTTTATTGAAAAGCCTCACTGAAATGAATTTCAGTAGCGCTCACTTAACTTTTTCTATTTTTTTAAGATGAACTCCAGTAGCGCTCATAACTTTTCTTTTATTAAGATGAACTCCAGTAGCGCTCACTTAACTTTTCTTTTATTATGACTTAGCTCACTTAACTTTCGAACTCCAGTAGCGCTCACTTAACTTTTTCTTTTATTTAGATGACTCCAGTACCGCTCACTTAACTTTTCTTTTATTAAGATAATTTTTCAGTAGCGCTCACTTAACTTTTTCTTTATTACGAATGAACTCAGTTGAGCGCTCACTTAACTTTTCCTAGGATAATTAACGCCACCTAGTTTAGATGAATTCGCAGAAAGGTAACTTAACTTTTCTTTTATTAAGATGAACCCAGTAGCGCTCAGATTCCATTAACGCCACCTTAGTCTCTAAATGAACGGGGAAATTACGTGGAGAAAGAGAAGTCTTTCTTAAATATATATGTAGTTATGCATGCATAAATTTATTATGCATGCAACAATTTGATTGTTTTTAATATATTTGATTAAATGATACATATTACCTAAATGTACAACTTTATTAAAAGAAGTTATGGCTGCTTCCAATGACTGTGTATGTTGTGGAAGTTGACTTAAAAGTTTTGAACGCGAGAGGATAGTGCTATGTCGTTAACAGGTTTGACCCAGTAGAATCATACAACAATATGAAATGGCAATATTTTCATACTCCTCAAAATACACCAACTGGCAATATTTTCATACTCTCTCAATAATACACCAAACTGGCAATATTTTCATAACTCCTCAATAGTACACCAACTGGCAATATTTTCATACTCCTCAATAATACACCAACTGGCAATATTTTCATACCCTCAAATAATACAACCAACTGGCAATATTTTCATACTCCTCAATAGTACACCAACTGGCAATATTTTCTACTCCTCATATACACCAACTGGCCAATATTTTTCCTACTCCTCAATCTACACCAATGGCAATATTTTCATGGTCACTCTACACACACAACTGGCAATATTTCATACTCCTCAATAATACAACCAATTTTTCGATATTGGCAATATTTTCATACTCCTCAATAATTAACTAACTGCCACAATAGCGGCGAATTCCAAATGTAGTAGTCAAAATCACTCATTTGTTTACATTAAACTATATATGTCAAACGATAATTTCAGTACTAATTTTATTTTTTTTTACTTTGTTCCTTTATTTTTTCTTACATATTAGTATGTGTGTACCAGTTAAAGAACTAGTACCACATGTATTAATTAATCTGATATAGTTAATGAGCTAGATCCGATAAGTGGTTCGAATATGAGTGAATTTAAGAAACTTTGATGTCAATATTATAGGTTTATTGGCATCAGACGTAGAATATATTACTTTAGGAGCAATACCTTTCTCAAATACGTTGAGAAGCCTGAACATCTTTTTGGAGCTCTGAGTAAACTCATTGTAACCCTCCTCTAGCTTGGTTAATGTTTTATTGAATAAATTGTCATCTGCTGATCAGATATTTGTTTGTATTCTAAACGTTCTCTCACATAAGTTACTGTAAATTTTTATTCTGTAACTTAATATTACAGTTACTGTAATATTTATTTGATTCCATTAATAGTCTGAAGCTTTTCAGGTTAGTTTTTCAATGCTTCAAAATTTAAGCTATTATGCATTTGAAGGGTGGTAAGGTATAAGAATTTTGAGCTCTCTAGTAATGATATTTCTATGGGATTAGAATTATTTTCATAAAAGATTCGCATCTGCACTGTTTACATGATTGATTTTTGTATTAGTGCTAAAATCAAATGTTTTTCCGACATAAGGAAGCGTTCGAAAATGAAAAAGTTTTGGTACTCGTACATACACACACACTTATATATATATATATATATATATATATATATATATATATATATATATATATATATATATATATAATATATATATATATATATATATATATATATATATATATATATATATATATATAACACAACACACACCACACACACACACACACACACACAGATATAAGTATTCTAAATCAGTGAGTGTCTTCTTTTTCGAAAAAACCACCTCCCTTTGCCGTTACCCTAACCTCATTGGCATTTTTTATTATCAAACCCAAATACTTCTTCTTGAAAAAATTTCTTAGTGGATTTACCTAATGGTTACTGTTTACCGAGTGAAACGACTAAAAAACATTTTCATGATGACATTGTCCTAGTGAACTAACTTAGTTTGAATTTTCTATCAGTACACTGATGAGTTGTTACAATTTCAAAGGATTTAATCAAGTTACTACTTAGCATGAAGATTATTAAACGATCCGGTGCTTGTTCCGGACTTACTTGTTTTCTCCTTCTTTCATTATAAAAACTTTCAACTTAATCAAGTTTGAAAATAATAAAGCTCTTTTTGCAGGAGTTGGGAATTTAAAGACTTACTGACTTAGTTTTAGTTCCGACTTTGACGAGTACTTTGCAACATTGTTCTTTAGTTCCTAGCATAAAACCCTCGATCAATTTTTTTTATTAAAACTTAAGCCGTTTTAAGAAATTGATAGTAATTTTAAAATACAATCTTATAATCATAAGCTTACCTCAGTACTGTCTTGTTTCATTTGCAATTGAATGTGTTATTAAAACTGCCAGTTTGTAAATTTGTTAAAATAAATTAAAATTATGATTACGTAATCGCGATAGTTTGTGTTTACCTGACGGAAAGTTGTGTTTTACAATGCTTCAAGCTGTTCGTCATTTTTTAGCCATATTTGATGTTGGAGGTCGAAAAAGTAAGTTATTACTGCATTTGAAAAGGGTGGTAAAGGTATAAGAAATTTAAGCTATTATGCATTTGAAGGGTGCTACCTACCTTATACTAATGATATTACATTTTAAACTATTACATTTAAGGCTTTAGCCACGCACAAGCCTTAAGCTTATGTGGCTAGTAAGATTCTAATTTATTAAACAAATAACATTATGAATAGATGTAATAAGGACTTTAGAGCCTTTTGTATGATTGTATTGTGTATTACTCTGTAAATTATTTTTTAAATAAATTATTTATTTATTTTATTTTATTTTAAAATATTCTAAATTAGATTAAACATTTCAATTGTCTATTGCTTCCCTGATGTTGTAATGATTATTTAATAAAAGAGGAAGAAGTCTCTCCACAAAAAATATATTTTTTTATAGCAAAACGCTTTCAACCTAATGAGAGGCCATCATCAGTGCTAGCCGTTGAATAAAGAAGAGGGTGATAGATGAGTCTTATAGATCAGATATCGAAGATAGTCATCTTTGATATCGATCAAAGATGAGTCACCCTCTTCTTTATTCAAACGGCTAGCACTGATGATGGCCCCTTGTTAGGTTGAAAGCGCTTTGCTATAAAGAAATATATTATAAATACGCTTTTTATGATCTTTCGAAATTTTGTTGAGTCATTATTGCGGGTTAATGACCGTAATGAAGAATTATTTTTCCGAATAGCACAACTACATGTATAGATTAATTTTTGTACGAAATTTCTACTCTATAGCATAAATGCGATAGGCGCTACGATGATAACAGACACACACACATATACAGACAGGCAACTTTGCGAAAAACATTCAGGAGGTCTTGAAAACATCTGAAACGGATAATTCCGGTGACATCCTGGTTTCAAATTTTTTGCAAACTATAGTTTCCTATATTTACCTACAGTATAAATGGGGAAGTAAAAAATAATATTCGGGTCACTAAGGGATTGTTAATTTAATTTTAATTAGTGATAATAATTAATGAGATGTGATCTTCTAGGCAGCATGATATGTCGTTGGGACCTCTTTACTTTTCCTCATTCATACGTTTTTATATAAAGACGCGGTCGAATATCCACGGCCTTCTAGAAGATTGGATCACCAACAAACTTTTTATAAACTTTTTTTTCAAATTTTCAGTAATTAGCCGGATTTGTGATAAATGAAGCCTATTTCCGTAATCTGCACGCTCTTTTGGTTAATCTCAAAGAGTATTTACATTCACTCAACGATTATTTTTTTAATCTAACATGGTACATACATAACTACTGTTAGACGTCAATGTTATCTTACCTGATTTGTGTTATATTTTGACATGTCATATTTGTTAACATTGACGTCTATCAGTAGTTATGTGTGTACCAAGCAGAGACTATAGATACTTAACAGTAAGACTGTCGACTCAATGGTGGGAAAATTTGGATTCCGGACGACGCTAGCGCTGCGGCGGACCTACCTTTCAATTGAGTGGGCGTGTCTTAATTTCCCGCTTTATGCCCACAGTCAGTTTGAAATTTAATTTCTATACTTTGTTTAGTTATACTTCTAACTAGCCCTACCACTTTAATCTTACACAGAACACTGGTGATTATTTTTTAGTTTTTCATTCAAGTAATTTATTAATTTAATTGATTCAATCAGGTAATAATGAAATAGTGGCTAAAGTTTTACAAGTGCTAAAAGATAGATTTTGGCATTTAATGCAGCCTGTATTTTAATTACATCGGCGAGATGCGCACATGTGATTAAATGTAATTACCTGATAAAATCGACTAAATCAATAAATTAATTAAATGAAATATACTTATCTGCCATCATTAGCGTTCTCTGGAAATTTTAAAAGGTTTCTATCTACTTTTAGTTTCTGAATTTTGGAAGTATAAACATGCAACGGCGAACCGTTTTTGTGAAAATACATACAGAAAACAATCAATTTTATAATAATAATAAATGTAGCTGTCATAACCAAGAATTGCCATGGTATTCATGAATTTAAATATAAAAATATAATCAGTCATCTTTGGAAAGCTATTGGGGTTAGTTCATAAGTTGTCCGCACCGGTCCGCCGCAGCGCTATTTTTAGTAGCTTGCGATAATGGAATCCAAACTTTTCCTCATTTAAAGTTAACCCCCTCCTGGTACCAAGTTAGATTAAAAATAAATCGTTGAGTGAATGTAAATACTCTTTGAGAGATTAACCAAAAGAAGCGTGCAGATTACGGAAATAGGCTTCATTTATCACAAATCCGGCTAATTACTGAAAATTTTGAAAAAAAAGTTTGTTAGTGATCCAATGTTCTAGAAGGCCGTGGATATTGACCGCGCTTTATAGGAAAAGTATTGAGTTTGTGGAAAAATACCGAAACCGGTGGGTCATTGAAATTATTTGTTTTAGGTGTTTTTAAGGCCTCCTGAATGGTTTTTACAAAGCTGTCTGTATGTGTGTGTGTGTATGTGTGTGTGTGTGTATGTGTGTGTGTGTGTGTGTGGCCTGTTATCATCGAAGCTCCCAGTGTTTTATGCTAACTGGACTAGAAGTTATCTTGCCATTCGCGTCCTCAACTCAACTTGATTAACATATTTCCTTAACTATGAAAAAACTAGCTGTCTAAAAATTTTGGTAAAATTGTCAAATATAGCGTGCACTATAACAAGCAAGATACCAAAATCCATACGCGTGCAACTCTTTAACTATGAACCCTTTTCAGCACTTATATTTTAAAATGATGATATTTCTATGTTTTCCACAAATTGTGGAAAAACTAGCCCCCACCTTTCAACGGGACCTGTCTTCTTGTCTTCCTTTTTTTTATCAACCACAGACTCGCTTAAGTCCAACTAACCATAGATTTTATATTCCAACCATAGCTAGATTCTCAGCTGAATTAAAAGACAACGCCTTCACCTAATGAAGGCGTTTAGCTAAAACCAGTCCAGGAATATAATAACCAAATATCGCCAGTTTTATTAGTGGTTTCTCAATCCTTAGTTTATTATTCAAGACGGTAGCGCTATAGGAGTTCATGGTATAATGATAAATAAAAGAGTCTCTCCACTTAATTACTTTATTTAAAAAACAAAGCCGGCTTCAACCCCAAAAAGGGGGGCCAGACAAACAGATAAGTTCATCAGTGCCTAACAAACAAATAAAGTTTATTCTTAGTTTATTGTTTTTTATTTTGAATTTAAAAAAAAACCCGAGTGCACTTGAATCGGTCGTAATTTGTTTGATCTTTTATCCATTGCTAAGTAGACTATACAGCGGCAATAAATTGTGATTACATATCAAAATTAATCAGACATTATCCCACATTGATAAATATTTATCTGCAATTCAATATTATTACCTCTTTATCAATTGTATATTGCAAGGATATCTAAGCGCACACGTGGGCTCGAATTTTAGGCCCCCGAAAATTTCTTTGGTGATCCCTGTTTACACGGAGTTAAGTATGCTGGTTGAAGATTTTAATCTCCGTTTAGAAATTTAAAGACTCGTAGCTTATTAATCCTCGGGCTCAAAACAAGAATTCTACCCTATCCACTTGTTAATCATGAAGGATCTTTTCTTCTAGAGACTGCACGCTCCATTTTGAGTAACGTGCAGTTTTAAGACTGACTCATATATACTTTATCTATCTATGCTGTTGGATGTCTTTCATTGCAACGGAACAGTCTTATTTTTTAGAATCATCTAGGCTTATTCATTGAGGATGTTTTATCGTTTTACCTATGATTTTTATGGCAGCTTTTCCCTGTGTAGTTATCAGTGTCGATAAGCGCGAATATTTATTTGAGAAGTGTCTGGTGTTATCAGACTGTATCTGATAACCAGGAGTTATCAGTTACAGTCTGATAACTCATGTTTTCTTCTGTTTGCTAAAGCATTAAGTAAGTATATCTTGTACAGCGAGCTGACATGAGAGATGTGTGTCGTGCTATCGAACTATTTTTGGATAATCAGGAAATACGAAAAAAGACAAATATCCGTTGGACAACTTGCCGCTAATAATAAAAGAGTCCAAGGACTATACTATCCTTAGGTTGTTACTATCATATAGGGTGTTTCGTGAGTAGTGAGAAGAGGGGGTAGTTGTCCATACTTTTTGATCTATTCGTAACAAACTTACTCTTCGACTGGCCAATATTTTAATACGCCTATATGTCGATCTTTCAAATTACGATTGTATGTCAATCTTTCAGATTACGACTATATGTCAATCTTTCAGAATACGACTTTATGTAGATCTTTCAAATTACGAATGTATGTTAATCTTTCAGATTACGACTGTATGTCAATCTTTCAGAATACGACTGTATGTCGATCTTTCTAATTACGAATGTATGTTAATCTTTCAGATTACGACTGTATGTCAATCTTTCAGAATACGACTGTATGACGATCTTTCAGATTACGAATGTATGTTTATCTTTCAGACTATACGAGTGTTGTGTCGATCGATCGATCTTTCAATCACGATGTATGTCGATCTTTCAGATACGACTGTGTGTCAATCTTTCAGAATACGACTGTATGTCGATCTTTCAAATTACGATTGTATGTCAATCTTTCAGATTACGACTATATGTCAATCTTTCAGAATACGACTTTATGTAGATCTTTCAAATTACGAATGTATGTTAATCTTTCAGATTACGACTATATGTCAATTTTCAGAATACGACTTATCTAATTACGAATGTATGTTAATCTTTAGATTACGACTGTATGTCAATCTTTTCAGAATACGACTGTATGACGATCTTTCAGATACGAATGTATGTTTATCTTTAGACTATACGAGTGTGTGTCGATCTTTCAGAATACGACTGTATTTCGATCTTTCAGAATACGACTGTATTTCGATCTTTCAGAATACGACTGTATGTCAATCTTTCAGAATACGACTGTATTTCGATCTTTCAGAATACGACTGTATGTTTTATCTTTCAGATTATACGAGTGTGTGATTCGATTTTCAAATTACGATTTTATGTCGATCTTTCAGAATACGACTGTATGTCGATCTTTCAGATTACGAATGTATGTTTATCTTTCGGATTATACGAGTGTGTGTCGATCCTTCCAATTACGATTGTATGTCTATCTTTCAAATCACGACTGTATATCGATCTTTCATATTACGACTGTATGTCGATCTTTCAGATTACGAATGTATGTTTATCTTTCAGATTATACGAGTGTGTGTCGATCTTTCAAATTACCATTTTATGTCGATCTTTCAGAATACGACTGTATGTCGATCTTTCAGATTACGAATGTATGTTTATCTTACAGATTATACGAGTGTGTGTCGATCCTTCCAATTACGATTGTATGTCGATCTTTCAAATCACGACTGTATGTCGATCTTTCATATTACGACTGTATGTCGATCTTTCAGATTACGACTGTATGTCGATCTTTCAAATTACGACTGTATGTTAATCTTTCAGATTTCGAATTTATGTTAATCTTTCAGATTACGACTGTATGTCGATCTATCAAATAACGATTGCTTATCAATCTGTCAGATAACTACTGCTTATCAATCAAAATTGTTTCATACACGAAATCAGCTGATTTTATTTCAATCGTTAATCTGTCAGTTAGATAAGTACTTCAGAATAATCTAACTCTTCAGAATAATTTTGACATATATTGTTTCTATTTTATAATATTATGTCATCTAATGACGTCACGTGAAGCTGAATATTAAAAGCGTCCTCAGTCTAAAAGTGAATGGCGAGTCTCAGGTTGTGTCTATAATAGGCTATATGGGAAGATGGTGAACAACCTTGGTGTATCAGGGCCACTCTTCTCGCCACTGTTTTACATATGTCAACCAATGGACTCTCTTTCAGGGTTACCAATTACAAGAGCTTAAACAACTAAAAATATTTGAGCCGTTTAAAGTACCAATTGATTCTGATTATTTAATTTTTTATTAGTTAATGTAAAGTTTCAGACGTTTATTCTCCATGTATAGATAATTTAACTTCATATACCATCTTTTAATTTGACCCCTTATTTCTATATGTCAGTCAATAAGTATGACATTCCTTACTAAAATTTTTGTAAGCATTACAATATCTTAAATTGAAAACCCCGAAACGATTATATTGTGTTAGATATTACATTATGTTTTTTAAAAGCTCAAACCTCTAGATATTAGTATATCCTTTATAATGATTTCTCAAACGTCTCTTTGTGGTATTTTTGTTAGGTCTTCATTTATGTATGTCGCCTGATAATTCAGTATTATTTCAAAATTTTATATCACCGAAGTTGATAAAATTAAACTTGATTGTGGGTGTTTCAATGTTAAGTGCACTCGTCGAAAAGGAATAAATTTAATTGTTATTTACTTCGGCTTTTGTTTATTTACTAAAAGACGATTATAATGAATTAAAAACAGAGTGATTTAGGTAAGAGTGTGTGAGTCAGACTTGCATTCGAGTACACGCCTACTGTATGAATATATGATATTGATTAATCAAACCACCTGTAGATTCTATAGGTGAATAGTTACTCTTTCAGTGGCGCGTTTAGTTTTTTAACCTCTCATGTTGAGTATACATACAATGAGTAGTCAGACTTAGAATATACTATATATAGAGAGCTCTTTACATGAATGTATAATATTATAAAAACTACCTGTGGATTCTCTAGGTGAATAGTTTACTCTCTTTCCAGTGGCGCGATTTAGTTTTTAACTCTCATGTGAGTATACAATACAATGAGAGTGTGAGGCAGACTTACATACACACATACTCTCTATGAATGTATAATATTTTATAAAACTACCTGTGGATTCTCTAGGTGAATAGTTACTCTCTTCAGTGGCGCGTTTAGTTTTTAACTCTCATGTTGAGTATACAATACAATGAGAGTGTGAGGCAGACTTACATACACACAATACTCTAATGAATGTATACATATTTATTAAAACTACCTGTGGATTCTCTAGGTGAATAGTTACTATCTTCAGTGGCGCGATTAGTTTTTAACTCTCATGTTGAGTATGACAATACAGATGAGAGTGTGAGGCAGACTTACATACAACACATACTCTTGAATGTATAATATTTTTATAAACTACCTGGGATTCTCTAGGTGAATAGTTACTCTCTTCAGTGGCGCGATTAGTTTAACTCTCATGTTGAGTATACAATACAATGAGGAGGTGAGGCAGACTTACATACACACATAACTCTATGAATGTATAATATTTTATAAAAACTACCTGTGGATTCTCTAGGTGAATAGTTACTCTCTTCAGTGCGCGATTAGTTTTTTAACTCTCATGTTGAGTATACAATACAATGAGAGTGTGAGGCAGACTTACATACACACATACTCTATGAATGTATAATATTTTATAAAACTACCTGTGGATTCTCTAGGTGAATAGTTACTCTCTTCAGTGCGCGATTATTTTTAACTCTCATGTTGAGTATACAATATTTTGAGGCAGACTTACATAACACATAACTCTATGAATGGTGGATTCTCTTTAGGTTTAGATTACTGTGGCCGCGATTAGTTTTTAACTCCATGAGTATACAATACAATGAGAGTCACACTTACATACACACATTCTATGAATGTATTAATAATTGATTTATAAACTTCCTGTGGATTCTTAGGTGAACTCTCTTCAGTGGCATTAGTTTTTAACTCTATGTTGAGTAGGACAATACAATGAGAGTGTGAGCAGACTTACATACACAATACTCTATGATGTATATGTGGTTCTCCTAGGTGAATAGTTACTCTCTTCAGGTGGCGCGATATATGTTGATATACATACAATTGTTTACATACACACATTCTATTCCACCTGTGGATTCTCTAGGTGATGTTACTCTCTTCAGTGGCGCCTCTCATGCTATACAATACAATGAGAGTGTGAGGCAGACTTAATACTCACATACTCTATGATGTATAATATTGATTTTATAAAACCTCCTTTAGATTCTATAGGGGGATATTTTTTGGGGTCATTTTTATGGTTTAATGACGTCACACATTTTTCATAAACACACCACACACACAATAAATTAAATATATATGTATAAAATAATATTATATATTTTTTTTTATTCTTGATCAGGATGACCCCCCGCCGTTTAAACAATATTTATATATATATATTATATATATATATATATATATATATTCTTGATCAGGGTGACCCCCACCGTTGTTTAAAAAATTTACATTCTCCTATTCCCCCGATCTATGACCCCAAAAACAAATGATGACTTTTTTCCCGGCGAAAAATTTTAACTATGGATCCCATTTAAAAAAAAAAGTTGATTCAGCAGACCGAGTAAATGACGTCACAACCACCTGGTTGTTCATAGGGTTTGGTTGATATTAAACTAAGTTTGATTAAAAATATGTATCATTCGAAAGATAGCGTGTTTACAATTGTAGATGAAGAAATTCGACGTTTCGCTTCCTTTGTGGCAGGCATCTTCAGGGATGTGGAACATCAATAGATATGGATGTCCTATTCAGTTTTGTAGAGCATTGTGTATTTATCCATGATGTCCTACATCTCTGAAGATGCCACCCACAGAGGAAATGAAACGTTGGATTCTTCATCTACTTTGATGCGGTGACTACCGGATGACCTAAGTCTTCAATGTCAATCGCGGAAGCCTACGCAGTATATTAGAAGATTTTTGATATTGGTCTTCGACAGTCTGGTGTAAAAGAATTTTACACCAGTGGAACTTACACAAATAAGTTTTTGCAAAACGCGTTTGTTTGTGACCTTTGAAATGGATTTTTGGCCACATTTTAAAGTTCAACTCCCGCTATTACGTCCCATTAGCGAATTTTCCGAATCCTCTAAAACCATCCGCTAACCACGTCTAATTCGCTAAAACCACCTGTGGATTCTATAGGGGACTCCTTTCAGTGGGACTCCTACCTCTCATGCTGAGTATGGGATAGTAGTAAGATAATTTGATATCACTGAAAATGATTTTAAGGACTATAAAAACCTCGATTCTCAACTGTACCTCAATATTTTTTTTTAGAATCAGGTCTCGTGTTTGCAATAACGATACAGGATGATTAATCGTCGATGAATGTGTCGCTTGAGATGCCAAGCGAACCGAGGTACGTCTGTCTTATTAGCATGAGCAAATCTTTCATTATTAATAACTAATAATGTTATTTATTATTTTTCCTCTCACGTAAACCTCAGCCTGTAGTGTATAACTATAAAAAAATTGTATTAAAACCAAAATAATTAAAATATCGGGTACGGGGTACCTCGGAACTTTTCCTCATCTCATCTGATTCGCTACGCTCATCCTACCTGCTTCGGATCGCTTCGCTCGTTCTTAGAATGTACAAGTTGTTAAATGTTTACTGCAAACACGTCATCGGACTCGCTTTGCTCGTCCTAAGATAGTTAATTCATCCGTTTCATTTCCCGGCGGTCACCCATTCAGGCACTGACCACGCTCGATGCTGCTTATCTTTTGTGATGTAAAATAATCTATAGATATACTTGTCGTATTGAAACGAAACGTGGTGTACCTATTTATCACTTGTACCAAATTTCAACTCAATCGGAGTATTTTCTGATTTTGTTACGGATTTTTAAAAAAAAGTCCTCGCAAAAACGTATGTTTTGTCATTAGGGACCTCTGAAACGGATTTGTGTCGTGGTCCGAGGTTCGAATTCCGCCATGACGCCTATCCCATTAGGCGAATTTCCAAAGGAAATTCGCTAAAACGTACACAAGTCATTTGATAAACATTAAACTTAGCACATATGTTGTTCTTGTTTATAGCTACTCGTGTTCCAAATCTCAATCTGATCTCATCATAGTACCGCGTTTTATGATTTTTCGAAATTTTTCGTCGAGTCATTATTGCGGGCTTATGACGTCATAAAAAATATTACGTCATAAATAAATAAATAGTTGTGCTATTTGCCGAAGAGCACAACTACATGTATAGGATGATTTTTCTACTAAGTTTCAACTCTCTTGTATAAATACACTAGGTGCTACGATGATAACAGACACACAAACACACACACTTACAAACCGACAACTACTTGGGAGGCCTTTAAAATACCTGAAACCCTGAAACGGATAATCCCGGTGACATCCCGGTTTCGGATTTTTCGCAAACACAATACTTTTCTTATATACATATGGTATTAATAAGGAAAAGTAAAAATATTTTCCGGATGGCACGTCTAGACCTAATGATTGCTTTTTTGTTACATGTTTCAATTTTTAAAAAATGTATACAAGTTATTTAATAAACAATTAAACTTATGCTGATACTGATAATAATATAGGTTGGTTGGTATTTCAATTTAAATGTCAAAAACTTAATATGGCGGACAGTTCTTCCTTTATTTGAATCTCTTTATGATTTGTATTGTAATGTTGAGGAGCTGGATTTCTATTCTTGCTGTTAACTTGCTATGTAGTTTGGTTTCTTTTTCCAACTTTTATTAAATAATATAAAACTTAACACATTTGTTGTTTGATATGATGAAACTTTGCATATATGTTAGTCTTATACATATCTTAGATACGTGCAATTTAATTTAATCAACTTCAATCTACTTTTTCGTTGTTTATGAAATTCAACCGATATGGCCTATCTTGTAATAATATAAGTTTACAGGCTAAGTTTCATCTTATTGTCAGCATCAATTTTTATCGAATGATTTGTATACGATTTTTTAAAAAAAATATGAATATCGAAAATGATTCAATTGAGTTTAAGGCCGTATTCAGAATGATCAAAAGTTGCAAAAAAAATCTCTCTCTAGGTTGTTTCCTAGGTTTTTCCTAGCTTTTTCCCTAGTTCTTCCTAGCTTTAGTGTCCTTTTTAGAACATTTTTAACCGTCCCTAGGGCTAGGAAGAGATCTCTCCTAGGTTTCTCCTAGCCTTTTCCTAACTTTGCACCTTAAATTCTAGGAAAAGGCTAGGAAAAAGCTAGGAACAACCTAGGAAGATCCAGGTAGGTAGAGAGGTACCTTAAATCGTCCCCTAGATTGTCTCTAGTAATTTTTTTGTTCTATTTTAATAATTGTTTTTTGAGCTTAAAATCCGTTTTGGGTAAACAAGAGTGGTTCAGGGCGAAAAATTTTTTGGTTGTCACCCCTTATAAATTTTGGGGAGCTGACCCCAAAAAGTCAAAAT
>JACMZG010000200.1:0-23987 GCA_018340805.1 Microvelia longipes
TTATATGAATTAAGAAGAAAAAAAGATTACCAATTCAAATGTATAGAGGATAAACAGGAATAAGTAAGAGATACAAGAATCAAAATGTTATCTGTGCGTTAGAGACCTTGAACAAAGTGACACATTACACCATGGCACCTGACAAAAG
Source organism: Microvelia longipes (assembly GCA_018340805.1). Taxonomy (NCBI): domain Eukaryota; kingdom Metazoa; phylum Arthropoda; class Insecta; order Hemiptera; family Veliidae; genus Microvelia; species Microvelia longipes. The sequence goes on from JACMZG010000200.1 coordinate 149, forward strand.
CCGATCTGATTTCTTTTATGAACAAACATGGAATCGGAACAGATGCGACAACGCTGAACATATTGACAAAGTGATTGCGTTGGTAATACAGGTCATGCAATGAATAATCTGATTCCATGTAAACTCGGTATGAGTTTAGTTAAAGGTTACGATTTAATGGGATTTTTTCTTGCTCCGCCTAATCTCTGATCGAAATTCGAAGCGGATTTTGGAATTGATTTGCCAAGGAATCAAACAGCCACAAGAAGTGTTAAGATTTCATCTCAGTGAATACAAAACAATATTTTCAAGTCAATTGGAAAACTACAAGAAGGCGTTGCTAATATTTAGGAGGAGCTATTGTTGTAGATCATAATTTTGGAATTAGTGACATTTTATTTTACCAAATTTATTTATTTAAATATAGAAAATTCACAAAAACTATCTTTAATGAATAAATTATTTAAATTTAATTAATAAAAATACATTAATAATAAATAATATATTGTGCTCCAAACGATGATCAACAAGACAGCAAAATTTGTGGATTGCACCCATATTTAGTTTAAAACATTAAAATATAAGCCACTTATTCATATTTGAAAAAAATCCAGTAAACGTAAGTTCATTTATTTAAATTAATTTTTCATAATAATTATTTTAATTTTATAATTTGTTGTTTTTGTGAATTTTTTTATAAATCTTTTTCACACTAAATGAAAACATTTGATATTAGAATTAAGAAGAAAAAGATTACAATTCAAAGTGTATAGAGGATAATACAGGAATAAGTAAGAGATACAAGAATCAAAATGTTATCTGTGCGTTTAGAGACCTTGAACAAAGTGACACATACCACCATGGCACCTGACAAAAGCCGATCTGATTTCTTTTTGAACAAACATGGAATCGGAACAGATGCGACAACGCTGAACATATTGACAAAGTGATTACGTTGGTAATACAAGTCATGCAATGAATAATCTGATTCCATGTAAACTCGGTATGAGTTTAGTTAAAGGTTACGATTTAATGGGATTTTTCTTGCTCCGCCTAATCTCTGATCGAAATTCGAAGCGGATTTGGAATTGATTTGCCAAGGAATCAAACAGCCACAAGAAGTGTTAAGATTTCATCTCAGTGAATACAAAACAATATTTTCAAGTCAAATTGGAAAACTACAAGAAGGCGTTGCTAAATATTTAGGAGAAGCTATTGTTGTAGATCATAATTTTGGAATTAGTGACATTTTATTTTACCAAATTTATTTATTTAAATATAGAAAATTCACAAAAACTATCTTTAATGAATAAATTATTTAAATTTAATTAATAAAAATACATTAATTAAAAAATATATTGTGCTCCAAACGATGATCAACAAGACAGCAAAATTTGTGGATTGCACCCATATTTAGTTTAAAACATTAAAAATAAGCCACTTATTCATATTTGAAAAAAATCCAGTAAACGTAAGTTCATTTATTTAAATTAATTTTTCATAATAATTATTTTAATTTTATAATTTGTTGTTTTTTGTGAATTTTTTTATAAATCTTTTTCACACTAAATGAAAACATTTGATATTAGAATTAAGAAGAAAAAAGATTAACAATTCAAAGTGTATAGAGGATAATACAGGAATAAGTAAGAGATACAAGAATCAAAATGTTATCTGTGCGTTTAGAGACCTTGAACAAAGTGACACATTACCACCATGGCACCTGACAAAAGCCGATCTGATTTCTTTTATGAACAAACATGGAATCGGAACAGATGCGACACACGCTGAACATATTGACAAAGTGATTGCGTTGGTAATACAAGTCATGCAATGAATAATCTGATTCCATGTAAACTCGGTATGAGTTTAGTTAAAGGTTACGATTTAATGGGATTTTTTCTTGCTCCGCCTAATCTCTGATCGAAATTCGAAGCGATTTGGAATTGATTTGCCAAGGAATCAAACAGCCACAAGAAGTGTTAAGATTTCATCTCAGTGAATACAAAAACAATATTTTCAAGTCAAATTGGAAAACTACAAGAAGGCGTTGCTAAATATTTAGGAGAAGCTATTGTTGTAGATCATAATTTTGGAATTAGTGACATTTTATTTTACCAAATTTATTTATTTAAATATAGAAAATTCACAAAAACTATCTTTAATGAATAAATTATTTAAATTTAATTAATAAAAATATACATAATTAAAAAAATATATTGTGCTCCAAACGATGATCAACAAGACAGCAAAATTTGTGGATTGCACCATATTTAGTTTAAAACATTAAAATATAAGCTTTTCATATTTGAAAAAAATTCCAGTAAACGTAAGTTCATTATTTAAATTAATTTTTCATAATAATTATTTTAATTTTATAATTTGTTGTTTTTTGTGAATTTTTTTATAAATCTTTTTCACACTAAATGAAAACATTTGATATTAGAATTAAGAAGAAAAAGATTACAATTCAAAGTGTATAGAGGATAATACAGGAATAAGTAAGAGATACAAGAATCAAAATGTTATCTGTGCGTTTAGAGACCTTGAACAAAGTGACACATACCACCATGGCACCTGACAAAAGCCGATCTGATTTTTTTATGAACAAACATGGAATCGGAACAGATGCGACACACGCTGAACATATTGACAAAGTGATTATTGGTAATACAAGTCATGCAATGAATAATCTGATTCCATGTAAACTCGGTATGAGTTTAGTTAAAGGTTACGATTTAATGGGATTTTTCTTGCTCCGCCTAATCTCTGATCGAAATTCGAAGCGGATTTGGAATTGATTTGCCAAGGAATCAAACAGCCACAAGAAGTGTTAAGATTTCATCTCAGTGAATACAAAACAATATTTTCAAGTCAAATTGGAAAACTACAAGAAGGCGTTGCTAAATATTTAGGAGAAGCTTGTTGTAGATCATAATTTTGGAATTAGTGACATTTTTTTACCAAATTTATTTATTTAAATATAGAAAATTCACAAAAACTATCTTTAATGAATAAATTTAAAATAATAATAAAAATACATTAATTAATAAAATATATTGTGCTCCAAACGATGATCAACAAGACAGCAAAATTGTGGATTGCACCCATATTTAGTTTAAAACATTAAAAATAAGCCACTTATTCATATTTGAAAAAAATCCAGTAAACGTAAGTTCATTTATTTAAATTAATTTTTCATAATAATTTTAATTTTATAATTTGTTGTTTTTTGTGAATTTTTTATAAATCTTTTTCACACTAAATGAAAACATTTGATATTAGAAAAGAAAAAAGATTACAATTCAAATTGTATAGAGGAATACAGGAATAAGTAAGAGATACAAGAATCAAAATGTATCTGTGCGTTAGACCTTGAACAAAGTGACACATACCACCATGGCACCTGACAAAAGCCGATCTGATTTTTTATGAACAAACATGGTCGGAACAGATGCGACAAACGCTGAACATATTGACAAAGTGATTGTTGGTAATACAGTCATGCAATGAATAATCTGATTCCATGTAAACTCGGTATGAGTTTAGTTAAAGGTTACGATTTAATGGGATTTTTCTTGCTCCGCCTAATCTCTGATCGAAATTCGAAGCGAATTTGGAATTGATTTGCCAAGGAATCAAACAGCCACAAGAAGTGTTAAGATTTCATCTCAGTGAATACAAAACAATATTTTCAAGTCAAATTGGAAAACTACAAGAAGGCGTTGCTAAATATTTAGGAGAAGCTATTGTTGTAGATCATAATTTTGGAATTAGTGACATTTTATTTACCAAATTTATTTATTTAAATATAGAAAATTCACAAAAACTATCTTTAATGAATAAATTATTTAAATTTAATTAATAAAAATACATTAATTAAAAAAAAATATTGTGCTCCAAACGATGATCAACAAGACAGCAAAATTTGTGGATTGCACCCATATTTAGTTTAAAACATTAAAATATAAGCCACTTATTCATATTTGAAAAAAATCCAGTAAACGTAAGTTCATTTATTTAAATTAATTTTTCATAATAATTATTAATTTTATAATTTGTTGTTTTTTGTGAATTTTTTTATAAATCTTTTCACACTAAATGAAAACATTTGATATTAGAATTAAGAAGAAAAAAGATTACAATTCAAAGTGTATAGAGGATAATACAGGAATAAGTAAGAGATACAAGAATCAAAATGTTATCTGTGCGTTTAGAGACCTTGAACAAAGTGACACATCACCACCATGGCACCTGACAAAAGCCGATCTGATTTCTTTTATGAACAAACATGGAATCGGAACAGATGCGACACACGCTGAACATATTGACAAAGTGATTACGTTGGTAATACAGGTCATGCAATGAATAATCTGATTCCATGTAAACTCGGTATGAGTTTAGTTAAAGGTTACGATTTAATGGGATTTTTTCTTGCTCCGCCTAATCTCTGATCGAAATTCGAAGCGAATTTGGAATTGATTTGCCAAGGAATCAAACAGCCACAAGAAGTGTTAAGATTTCATCTCAGTGAATAAAAACAATATTTTCAAGTCAAATTGGAAAACTACAAGAAGGCGTTGCTAAATATTTAGGAGAAGCTGTTGTTGTAGATCATAATTTTGGAATTAGTGACATTTTATTTTACCAAATTTATTTATTTAAATATAGAAAATTCACAAAAACTATCTTTAATGAATAAATTATTTAAATTTAATTATAAAAATACATTAATTAAAAAAATATATTGTGCTCCAAACGATGATCAACAAGACAGCAAAATTGTGGATTGCACCCATATTTAGTTTAAAACATTAAAATATAAGCCACTTATTCATATTTGAAAAAAATCCAGTAAACGTAAGTTCATTTATTTTAAATTAATTTTTCATAATAATTATTAATTTATAATTTGTTGTTTTTTGTGAATTTTTTATAAATCTTTTTCACACTAAATGAAAACATTTGATATTAGAATTAAGAAGAAAAAAGATTAAAATTCAAAGTGTATAGAGGATAATACAGGAATAAGTAAGAGATACAAGAATCAAAATGTTATCTGTGCGTTTAGAGACCTTGAACAAAGTGACACATCACCACCATGGCACCTGACAAAAGCCGATCTGATTTCTTTTATGAACAAACATGGAATCGGAACAGATGCGACACACGCTGAACATATTGACAAAGTGATTGTTGGTAATACAGGTCATGCAATGAATAATCTGATTCCATGTAAACTCGGTATGAGTTTAGTTAAAGGTTACGATTTAATGGGATTTTTTCTTGCTCCGCCTAATCTCTGATCGAAATTCGAAGCGGATTTGGAATTGAATTTGCCAAGGAATCAAACAGCCACAAGAAGTGTTAAGATTTCATCTCAGTGAATACAAAACAATATTTTCAAGTCAAATTGGAAAACTACAAGAAGGCGTTGCTAAATATTTAGGAGAAGCTGTTGTTGTAGATCATAATTTTGGAATTTGACATTTTATTTTACCAAATTTATTTATTTAAATATAGAAAATTCACAAAAACTATCTTTAATGAATAAATTATTTAAATTTAATTAATAAAAATACATTAATAATAAAATATATTGTGCTCCAAACGATGATCAACAAGACAGCAAAATTTGTGGATTGCACCCATATTTAGTTTAAAACATTAAAATATAAGCCACTTATTCATATTTGAAAAAAATCCAGTAAACGTAAGTTCATTTATTTAAATTAATTTTTCATAATAATTATTAATTTTATAATTTGTTGTTTTTTGTGAATTTTTTTATAAATCTTTTTCACACTAAATGAAAACATTTGATATTAGAATTAAGAAGAAAAAAGATTAACAATTCAAAGTGTATAGAGGATAATACAGGAATAAGTAAGAGATACAAGAATCAAAATGTTATCTGTGCGTTTAGAGACCTTGAACAAAGTGACACATACCACCATGGCACCTGACAAAAGCCGATCTGATTTCTTTTATGAACAAACATGGAATCGGAACAGATGCGACACACGCTGAACATATTGACAAAGTGATTACGTTGGTAATACAGGTCATGCAATGAATAATCTGATTCCATGTAAACTCGGTATGAGTTTAGTTAAAGGTTACGATTTAATGGGATTTTTTCTTGCTCTGCCTAATCTCTGATCGAAATTCGAAGCGAATTTGGAATTGATTTGCCAAGGAATCAAACAGCCACAAGAAGTGTTAAGATTTCATCTCAGTGAATACAAAACAATATTTTCAAGTCAAATTGGAAAACTACAAGAAGGCGTTGCTAAATATTTAGGAGAAGCTTTGTTGTAGATCATAATTTTGGAATTAGTGACATTTTATTTTACCAAATTTATTTATTTAAATATAGAAAATTCACAAAAACTTTAATGAATAAATTATTTAAATTTAATTAATAAAATACATTAATTAAAAAATATATTGTGCTCCAAACGATGATCAACAAGACAGCAAAATTTGTGGATTGCACCCATATTTAGTTTAAAACATTAAAATAAGCCACTTATTCATATTTGAAAAAAATCCAGTAAACGTAAGTTCATTTATTTAATTAATTTTTCATAATAATTATTTTAATTTTATAATTTGTTGTTTTTTGTGAATTTTTTTATAAATCTTTTTCACACTAAATGAAAACATTTGATATTAGAATTAAGAAGAAAAAAGATTAACAATTCAAAGTGTATAGAGGATAATACAGGAATAAGTAGAGATACAAGAATCAAAATGTTATCTGTGCGTTTAGAGACCTTGAACAAAGTGACACATACCACCATGGCACCTGACAAAAGCCGATCTGATTTTTTTTTATGAACAAACATGGATCGGAACAGATGCGACACACGCTGAACATATTGACAAAGTGATTACGTTGGTAATACAGTCATGCAATGAATAATCTGATTCCATGTAAACTCGGTATGAGTTTAGTTAAAGGTTACGATTTAATGGGATTTTTCTTGCTCCGCCTAATCTCTGATCGAAATTCGAAGCGAATTTGGAATTGATTTGCCAAGGAATCAAACAGCCACAAGAAGTGTTAAGATTTCATCTCAGTGAATACAAAACAATATTTTCAAGTCAAATTGGAAAACTACAAGAAGGCGTTGCTAAATATTTAGGAGAAGCTGTTGTTGTAGATCATAATTTTGGAATTAGTGACATTTTATTTTACCAAATTTATTTATTTAAATATAGAAAATTCACAAAAACTATCTTTAATGAATAAATTATTTAAATTTAATTAATAAAATACATTAATTAATAAAATATATTGTGCTCCAAACGATGATCAACAAGACAGCAAAATTTGTGGATTGCACCCATATTTAGTTTAAAACATTAAAAATAAGCCACTTATTCATATTTGAAAAAAATCCAGTAAACGTAAGTTCATTTATTTAATTAATTTTTCATAATAATTATTTTAATTTTATAATTTGTTGTTTTTTTGTGAATTTTTTTATAAATCTTTTTCACACTAAATGAAAACATTTGATATTAGAATTAAGAAGAAAAAAGATTACAATTCAAAGTGTATAGAGGATATACAGGAATAAGTAAGAGATACAAGAATCAAAATGTTATCTGTGCGTTTAGAGACCTTGAACAAAGTGACACATACCACCATGGCACCTGACAAAAGCCGATCTGATTTCTTTTATGAACAAACATGGAATCGGAACAGATGCGACACACGCTGAACATATTGACAAAGTGATTACGTTGGTAATACAGGTCATGCAATGAATAATCTGATTCCATGTAAACTCGGTATGAGTTTAGTTAAAGGTTACGATTTAATGGGATTTTTTCTTGCTCCGCCTAATCTCTGATCGAAATTCGAAGCGGATTTGGAATTGATTTGCCAAGGAATCAAACAGCCACAAGAAGTGTTAAGATTTCATCTCAGTGAATACAAAACAATATTTTCAAGTCAAATTGGAAAACTACAAGAAGGCGTTGCTAAATATTTAGGAGAAGCTGTTGTTGTAGATCATAATTTTGGAATTAGTGACATTTTATTTTACCAAATTTATTTATTTAAATATAGAAAATTCACAAAAACTATCTTTAATGAATAAATTATTTAAATTTAATTAATAAAAATACATTAATTAATAAAATATATTGTGCTCAAACGATGATCAACAAGACAGCAAAATTTGTGGATTGCACCCATATTTAGTTTAAAACATTAAAATATAAGCCACTTATTCATATTTGAAAAAAATCCAGTAAACGTAAGTTCATTTATTTAATTAATTTTTCATAATAATTATTTTTTATAATTTGTTGTTTTTTTGTGAATTTTTTTATAAATCTTTTTCACACTAAATGAAAACATTTGATATTAGAATTAAGAAGAAAAAAGATTAAATTCAAGTGTATAGAGGATAATACAGGAATAAGTAAGAGATACAAGAATCAAAATGTTATCTGTGCGTTTAGAGACCTTGAACAAAGTGACACATACCACCATGGCACCTGACAAAAGCCGATCTGATTTCTTTTATGAACAAACATGGAATCGGAACAGATGCGACACACGCTGAACATATTGACAAAGTGATTACGTTGGTAATACAGGTCATGCAATGAATAATCTGATTCCATGTAAACTCGGTATGAGTTTAGTTAAAGGTTACGATTTAATGGGATTTTTTCTTGCTCCGCCTAATCTCTGATCGAAATTCGAAGCGAATTTGGAATTGATTTGCCAAGGAATCAAACAGCCACAAGAAGTGTTAAGATTTCATCTCAGTGAATACAAAACAATATTTTCAAATCAAATTGGAAAACTACAAGAAGGCGTTGCTAAATATTTAGGAGAAGCTGTTGTTGTAGATCATAATTTTGGAATTAGTGACATTTTATTTTACCAAATTTATTTATTTAAATATAGAAAATTCACAAAAACTATCTTTAATGAATAAATTATTTAAATTTAATTAAAAATAAATTAATTAAAAATAATATTGTGCTCCAAACGATGATCAACAAGACAGCAAAATTTGTGGATTGCACCCATATTTAGTTTAAAACATTAAAAAAAAGCCACTTATTCATATTTGAAAAAAATCCAGTAAACGTAAGTTCATTTATTTAATTAATTTTTCATAATAATTATTTTTATTTTATAATTTGTTGTTTTTTGTGAATTTTTTTATAAATCTTTTCACACTAAATGAAAACATTTGATATTAGAATTAAGAAGAAAAAGATTAACAATTCAAAGTGTATAGAGGATAATACAGGAATAAGTAAGAGATACAAGAATCAAAATGTTATGTGCGTTTAGAGACCTTGAACAAAGTGACACATACCACCATGGCACCTGACAAAAGCCGATCTGATTTCTTTTATGAACAAACATGGAATCGGAACAGATGCGACACACGCTGAACATATTGACAAAGTGATTACGTTGGTAATACAGGTCATGCAATGAATAATCTGATTCCATGTAAACTCGGTATGAGTTTAGTTAAAGGTTACGATTTAATGGGATTTTTTCTTGCTCCGCCTAATCTCTGATCGAAATTCGAAGCGGATTTGGAATTGATTTGCCAAGGAATCAAACAGCCACAAGAAGTGTTAAGATTTCATCTCAGTGAATACAAAACAATATTTTCAAGTCAAATTGGAAAACTACAAGAAGGCGTTGCTAAATATTTAGGAGAAGCTGTTGTTGTAGATCATAATTTTGGAATTAGTGACATTTTATTTTACCAAATTTATTTATTTAAATATAGAAAATTCACAAAAACTATCTTTAATGAATAAATTATTTAAATTTAATTAATAAAATACATTAATTAAAAAAATATATTGTGCTCCAAACGATGATCAACAAGACAGCAAAATTTGTGGATTGCACCCATATTTAGTTTAAAACATTAAAAAAAAGCCACTTATTCATATTTGAAAAAAATCAGTAAACGTAAGTTCATTTATTTTAATTAATTTTTCATAATAATTATTTTAATTTTATAATTTGTTGTTTTTGTGAATTTTTTTATAAATCTTTTTCACACTAAATGAAAACATTTGATATTAGAATTAAGAAGAAAAAAGATTAACAATTCAAAGTGTATAGAGGATAATACAGGAATAAAGAGATACAAGAATCAAAATGTTATCTGTGCGTTTAGAGACCTTGAACAAAGTGACACATACCACCATGGCACCTGACAAAAGCCGATCTGATTTTTTTTTATGAACAAACATGGAATCGGAACAGATGCGACACACGCTGAACATATTGACAAAGTGATTACGTTGGTAATACAGGTCATGCAATGAATAATCTGATTCCATGTAAACTCGGTATGAGTTTAGTTAAAGGTTACGATTTAATGGGATTTTTTCTTGCTCCGCCTAATCTCTGATCGAAATTCGAAGCGATTTGGAATTGATTTGCCAAGGAATCAAACAGCCACAAGAAGTGTTAAGATTTCATCTCAGTGAATACAAAACATTTTTCAAGTCAAATTGGAAAACTACAAGAAGGCGTTGCTAATATTTAGGAGAGCTGTTGTTGTAGATCATAATTTTGGAATTAGTGACATTTTATTTTACCAAATTTATTTATTTAAATATAGAAAATTCACAAAAACTATCTTTAATGAATAAATTATTTAAATTTAATTAATAAAAATACATTAATTAATAAAATATATTGTGCTCAAAACGATGATCAACAAGACAGCAAAATTTGTGGATTGCACCCATATTTAGTTTAAAACATTAAAATATAAGCCACTTATTCATATTTGAAAAAAATCCAGTAAACGTAAGTTCATTTATTTAAATTAATTTTTCATAATAATTATTTTAATTTTAATTTGTTGTTTTTTGTGAATTTTTTTATAAATCTTTTTCACACTAAATGAAAACATTTGATATTAGAATTAAAGAAAAAAGATTAACAATTCAAAGTGTATAGAGGATAATACAGGAATAAGTAAGAGATACAAGAATCAAAATGTTATCTGTGCGTTTAGAGACCTTGAACAAAGTGACACATACCACCATGGCACCTGACAAAAGCCGATCTGATTTCTTTTTATGAACAAACATGGAATCGGAACAGATGCGACACACGCTGAACATTGACAAAGTGATTGTTGGTAATACAGGTCATGCAATGAATAATCTGATTCCATGTAAACTCGGTATGAGTTTAGTTAAAGGTTACGATTTAATGGGATTTTTCTTGCTCCGCCTAATCTCTGATCGAAATTCGAAGCGGATTTGGAATTGATTTGCCAAGGAATCAAACAGCCACAAGAAGTGTTAAGATTTCATCTCAGTGAATACAAAACAATATTTTCAAGTCAAATTGGAAAACTACAAGAAGGCGTTGCTAAATATTTAGGAGAAGCTGTTGTTGTAGATCATAATTTTGGAATTAGTGACATTTTATTTTACCAAATTTATTTATTTAAATATAGAAAATTCACAAAAACTATCTTTAATGAATAAATTATTTAAATTTAATTAATAAAAATACATTAATTAAAAAAATATATTGTGCTCCAAACGATGATCAACAAGACAGCAAAATTTGTGGATTGCACCATATTTAGTTTAAAACATTAAAATAAAGCCACTTATTCATATTTGAAAAAAATCCAGTAAACGTAAGTTCATTTATTTAATTAATTTTTCATAATAATTATTTTTAATTTTATAATTTGTTGTTTTTTGTGAATTTTTTTATAAATCTTTTTCACACTAAATGAAAACATTTGATATTAGAATTAAGAAGAAAAAAGATTAACAATTCAAAGTGTATAGAGGATAATACAGGAATAAGTAAGAGATACAAGAATCAAAATGTTATCTGTGCGTTTAGAGACCTTGAACAAAGTGACACATACCACCATGGCACCTGACAAAAGCCGATCTGATTTCTTTTATGAACAAACATGGAATCGGAACAGATGCGACACACGCTGAACATATTGACAAAGTGATTACGTTGGTAATACAGGTCATGCAATGAATAATCTGATTCCATGTAAACTCGGTATGAGTTTAGTTAAAGGTTTACGATTTAATGGGATTTTTTCTTGCTCCGCCTAATCTCTGATCGAAATTCGAAGCGGATTTGGAATTGATTTGCCAAGGAATCAAACAGCCACAAGAAGTGTTAAGATTTCATCTCAGTGAATACAAAACAATATTTTCAAGTCAAATTGGAAAACTACAAGAAGGCGTTGCTAAATATTTAGGAGAAGCTGTTGTTGTAGATCATAATTTTGGAATTAGTGACATTTTATTTTACCAAATTTATTTATTTAAATATAGAAAATTCACAAAAACTATCTTTAATGAATAAATTATTTAAATTTAATTAATAAAATACATTAATTAAAAAAATATATTGTGCTCCAAACGATGATCAACAAGACAGCAAAATTTGTGGATTGCACCCATATTTAGTTTAAAACATTAAAATAAGCCACTTATTCATATTTGAAAAAAATCAGTAAACGTAAGTTCATTTTTAATTAATTTTTCATAATAATTATTTTAATTTTATAATTTGTTGTTTTTGTGAATTTTTTTATAAATCTTTTTCACACTAAATGAAAACATTTGATATTAGAATTAAGAAGAAAAAAGATTAACAATTCAAAGTGTATAGAGGATAATACAGGAATAAGTAAGAGATACAAGAATCAAAATTATCTGTGCGTTTAGAGACCTTGAACAAAGTGACACATACCACCATGCACCTGACAAAAGCCGATCTGATTTCTTTTATGAACAAACATGGAATCGGAACAGATGCGACACACGCTGAACATATTGACAAAGTGATTACGTTGGTAATACAGGTCATGCAATGAATAATCTGATTCCATGTAAACTCGGTATGAGTTTAGTTAAAGGTTACGATTTAATGGGATTTTTTCTTGCTCCGCCTAATCTCTGATCGAAATTCGAAGCGGATTTGGAATTGATTTGCCAAGGAATCAAACAGCCACAAGAAGTGTTAAGATTTCATCTCAGTGAATACAAAACAATATTTTCAAGTCAAATTGGAAAACTACAAGAAGGCGTTGCTAAATATTTAGGAGAAGCTGTTGTTGTAGATCATAATTTTGGAATTAGTGACATTTTATTTTACCAAATTTATTTATTTAAATATAGAAAATTCACAAAAACTATCTTTAATGAATAAATTATTTAAATTTAATTAATAAAAATACATTAATTAATAAAATATATTGTGCTCAAACGATGATCAACAAGACAGCAAAATTTGTGGATTGCACCCATATTTAGTTTAAAACATTAAAAATAAGCCACTTATTCATATTTGAAAAAATCCAGTAAACGTAAGTTCATTTATTTAATTAATTTTTCATAATATTTTAATTTTATAATTTGTTGTTTTTTGTGAATTTTTTTATAAATCTTTTTCACACTAAATGAAAACATTTGATATTAGAATTAAGAAGAAAAAAGATTAACAATTCAAAGTGTATAGAGGATAATACAGGAATAAGTAAGAGATACAAGAATCAAAATGTTATCTGTGCGTTTAGAGACCTTGAACAAAGTGACACATCACCACCATGGCACCTGACAAAAGCCGATCTGATTTCTTTTATGAACAAACATGGAATCGGAACAGATGCGACACACGCTGAACATATTGACAAAGTGATTACGTTGGTAATACAGGTCATGCAATGAATAATCTGATTCCATGTAAACTCGGTATGAGTTTAGTTAAAGGTTACGATTTAATGGGATTTTTTCTTGCTCCGCCTAATCTCTGATCGAAATTCGAAGCGGATTTGGAATTGATTTGCCAAGGAATCAAACAGCCACAAGAAGTGTTAAGATTTCATCTCAGTGAATACAAAACAATATTTTCAAGTCAAATTGGAAAACTACAAGAAGGCGTTGCTAAATATTTAGGAGAAGCTGTTGTTGTAGATCATAATTTTGGAATTAGTGACATTTTATTTACCAAATTTATTTATTTAAATATAGAAAATTCACAAAAACTATCTTTAATGAATAAATTATTTAAATTTAATTAATAAAAATACATTAATTAAAAAAATATATTGTGCTCCAAACGATGATCAACAAGACAGCAAAATTTGTGGATTGCACCATATTTAGTTTAAAACATTAAAAAAAAGCCACTTATTCATATTTGAAAAAAATTCAGTAAACGTAAGTTCATTTATTTTAATTAATTTTTCATAATAATTATTTTAATTTTATAATTTGTTGTTTTTTGTGAATTTTTTTTATAATCTTTTTCACACTAAATGAAAACATTTGATATTAGAATTAAGAAGAAAAAAGATTAACAATTCAAAGTGTATAGAGGATAATACAGGAATAAGTAAGAGATACAAGAATCAAAATGTTATCTGTGCGTTTAGAGACCTTGAACAAAGTGACACATCACCACCATGGCACCTGACAAAAGCCGATCTGATTTCTTTTATGAACAAACATGGAATCGGAACAGATGCGACACACGCTGAACATATTGACAAAGTGATTACGTTGGTAATACAGGTCATGCAATGAATAATCTGATTCCATGTAAACTCGGTATGAGTTTAGTTAAAGGTTACGATTTAATGGGATTTTTTCTTGCTCCGCCTAATCTCTGATCGAAATTCGAAGCGGATTTGGAATTGATTTGCCAAGGAATCAAACAGCCACAAGAAGTGTTAAGATTTCATCTCAGTGAATACAAAACAATATTTTCAAGTCAAATTGGAAAACTACAAGAAGGCGTTGCTAAATATTTAGGAGAAGCTGTTGTTGTAGATCATAATTTTGGAATTAGTGACATTTTTTTACCAAATTTATTTATTTAAATATAGAAAATTCACAAAAACTATCTTTAATGAATAAATTATTTAAATTTAATTAATAAATACATTAATTAATAAAATATATTGTGCTCCAAACGATGATCAACAAGACAGCAAAATTTGTGGATTGCACCCATATTTAGTTTAAAACATTAAAATATAAGCCACTTATTCATATTTGAAAAAAATCCAGTAAACGTAAGTTCATTTATTTAATTAATTTTTCATAATAATTATTTTAATTTTATAATTTGTTGTTTTTTGTGAATTTTTTTATAAATCTTTTTCACACTAAATGAAAACATTTGATATTAGAATTAAGAAGAAAAAAGATTAACAATTCAAAGTGTATAGAGGATAATACAGGAATAAGTAAGAGATACAAGAATCAAAATGTTATCTGTGCGTTTAGAGACCTTGAACAAAGTGACACATCACCACCATGGCACCTGACAAAAGCCGATCTGATTTCTTTTATGAACAAACATGGAATCGGAACAGATGCGACACACGCTGAACATATTGACAAAGTGATTACGTTGGTAATACAGGTCATGCAATGAATAATCTGATTCCATGTAAACTCGGTATGAGTTTAGTTAAAGGTTACGATTTAATGGGATTTTTTCTTGCTCCGCCTAATCTCTGATCGAAATTCGAAGCGGATTTGGAATTGATTTGCCAAGGAATCAAACAGCCACAAGAAGTGTTAAGATTTCATCTCAGTGAATACAAAACAATATTTTCAAGTCAAATTGGAAAACTACAAGAAGGCGTTGCTAAATATTTAGGAGAAGCTGTTGTTGTAGATCATAATTTTGGAATTAGTGACATTTTATTTTACCAAATTTATTTATTTAAATATAGAAAATTCACAAAAACTATCTTTAATGAATAAATTATTTAAATTTAATTAATAAAAATACATTAATTAATAATATATTGTGCTCCAAACGATGATCAACAAGACAGCAAAATTTGTGGATTGCACCCATATTTAGTTTAAAACATTAAAAATAAGCTCATATTTGAAAAAAATCCAGTAAACGTAAGTTCATTTATTTTAATTAATTTTTCATAATAATTATTTTAATTTTATAATTTGTTGTTTTTTGTGAATTTTTTTATAAATCTTTTTCACACTAAATGAAAACATTTGATATTAGAATTAAGAAGAAAAAGATTAACAATTCAAAGTGTATAGAGGATAATACAGGAATAAGTAAGAGATACAAATCAAAATGTTATCTGTGCGTTTAGAGACCTTGAACAAAGTGACACATACCACCATGGCACCTGACAAAAGCCGATCTGATTTCTTTTTATGAACAAACATGGAATCGGAACAGATGCGACACACGCTGAACATATTGACAAAGTGATTACGTTGGTAATACAGGTCATGCAATGAATAATCTGATTCCATGTAAACTCGGTATGAGTTTAGTTAAAGGTTACGATTTAATGGGATTTTTTCTTGCTCCGCCTAATCTCTGATCGAAATTCGAAGCGGATTTGGAATTGATTTGCCAAGGAATCAAACAGCCACAAGAAGTGTTAAGATTCATCTCAGTGAATACAAAACAATATTTTCAAGTCAAATTGGAAAACTACAAGAAGGCGTTGCTAAATATTTAGGAGAAGCTGTTGTTGTAGATCATAATTTTGGAATTAGTGACATTTTATTTTACCAAATTTATTTATTTAAATATAGAAAATTCACAAAAACTATCTTTAATGAATAAATTATTTAAATTTAATTAATAAAAATACATTAATTAATAAAATATATTGTGCTCCAAACGATGATCAACAAGACAGCAAAATTTGTGGATTGCACCCATATTTAGTTTAAAACATTAAAATATAAGCCACTTATTCATATTTGAAAAAAATCCAGTAAACGTAAGTTCATTTATTTAATTAATTTTTCATAATAATTATTTTAATTTTATAATTTGTTGTTTTTTGTGAATTTTTTTATAAATCTTTTTCACACTAAATGAAAACATTTGATATTAGAATTAAGAAGAAAAAAGATTAACAATTCAAAGTGTATAGAGGATAATACAGGAATAAGTAGAGATACAAGAATCAAAATGTTATCTGTGCGTTTAGAGACCTTGAACAAAGTGACACATACCACCATGGCACCTGACAAAAGCCGATCTGATTTCTTTTATGAACAAACATGGAATCGGAACAGATGCGACACACGCTGAACATATTGACAAAGTGATTACGTTGGTAATACAGGTCATGCAATGAATAATCTGATTCCATGTAAACTCGGTATGAGTTTAGTTAAAGGTTACGATTTAATGGGATTTTTTCTTGCTCCGCCTAATCTCTGATCGAAATTCGAAGCGGATTTGGAATTGATTTGCCAAGGAATCAAACAGCCACAAGAAGTGTTAAGATTTCATCTCAGTGAATACAAAACAATATTTTCAAGTCAAATTGGAAAACTACAAGAAGGCGTTGCTAAATATTTAGGAGAAGCTGTTGTTGTAGATCATAATTTTGGAATTAGTGACATTTTATTTTACCAAATTTATTTATTTAAATATAGAAAATTCACAAAAACTATCTTTAATGAATAAATTATTTAAATTTAATTAATAAAAATACATTAATTAAAAAAATATATTTGCTCCAAACGATGATCAACAAGACAGCAAAATTTGTGGATTGCACCCATATTTAGTTTAAAACATTAAAATAAAGCCACTTATTCATATTTGAAAAAACAGTAAACGTAAGTTCATTTATTTAAATTAATTTTTCATAATAATTATTTTAATTTTATAATTTGTTGTTTTTTGTGAATTTTTTTATAAATCTTTTTCACACTAAATGAAAACATTTGATATTAGAATTAAGAAAAAAGATTAACAATTCAAAGTATAGAGGATAATACAGGAATAAGTAAGAGATACAAGAATCAAAATGTTATCTGTGCGTTTAGAGACCTTGAACAAAGTGACACATCACCACCATGGCACCTGACAAAAGCCGATCTGATTTCTTTTATGAACAAACATGGAATCGGAACAGATGCGACACACGCTGAACATATTGACAAAGTGATTACGTTGGTAATACAGGTCATGCAATGAATAATCTGATTCCATGTAAACTCGGTATGAGTTTAGTTAAAGGTTACGATTTAATGGGATTTTTCTTGCTCCGCCTAATCTCTGATCGAAATTCGAAGCGGATTTGAAATTGATTTGCCAAGGAATCAAACAGCCACAAGAAGTGTTAAGATTTCATCTCAGTGAATACAAAACAATATTTCAAGTCAAATTGGAAAACTACAAGAAGGCGTTGCTAAATATTTAGGAGAAGCTGTTGTTGTAGATCATAATTTTGGAATTAGTGACATTTTTTTTTACAAATTTATTTATTTAAATATAGAAAATTCACAAAAACTATCTTTAATGAATAAATTATTTAAATTTAATTAATAAAAATACATTAATTAAAAATATATTGTGCTCCAAACGATGATCAACAAGACAGCAAAATTTGTGGATTGCACCCATATTTAGTTTAAAACATTAAAATAAAGCCACTTATTCATATTTGAAAAAAATTCAGTAAACGTAAGTTCATTTATTTAATTAATTTTTCATAATAATTATTTTAATTTTATAATTTGTTGTTTTTTGTGAATTTTTTATAAATCTTTTTCACACTAAATGAAAACATTTGATATTAGAATTAAGAAGAAAAAAGATTAACAATTCAAAGTGTATAGAGGATAATACAGGAATAAGTAAGAGATACAGAATCAAAATGTTATCTGTGCGTTTAGAGACCTTGAACAAAGTGACACATCACCACCATGGCACCTGACAAAAGCCGATCTGATTTCTTTTATGAACAAACATGGAATCGGAACAGATGCGACACACGCTGAACATATTGACAAAGTGATTACGTTGGTAATACAGGTCATGCAATGAATAATCTGATTCCATGTAAACTCGGTATGAGTTTAGTTAAAGGTTACGATTTAATGGATTTTTCTTGCTCCGCCTAATCTCTGATCGAAATTCGAAGCGGATTTGGAATTGATTTGCCAAGGAATCAAACAGCCACAAGAAGTGTTAAGATTTCATCTCAGTGAATACAAAACAATATTTTCAAGTCAAATTGGAAAACTACAAGAAGGCGTTGCTAAATATTTAGGAGAAGCTGTTGTTGTAGATCATAATTTTGGAATTAGTGACATTTTATTTTACCAAATTTATTTATTTAAATATAGAAAATTCACAAAAACTATCTTTAATGAATAAATTATTTAAATTTAATTAATAAAAATACATTAATTATAAAATATATTGTGCTCCAAACGATGATCAACAAGACAGCAAAATTTGTGGATTGCACCCATATTTAGTTTAAAACATTAAAATATAAGCCACTTATTCATATTTGAAAAAAATCCAGTAAACGTAAGTTCATTTATTTAAATTAATTTTTCATAATAATTATTTTAATTTTATAATTTGTTGTTTTTTGTGAATTTTTTTATAAATCTTTTTCACACTAAATGAAAACATTTGATATTAGAATTAAGAAGAAAAAGATTAACAATTCAAAGTGTATAGAGGATAATACAGGAATAAGTAAGAGATACAAGAATCAAAATGTTATCTGTGCGTTTAGAGACCTTGAACAAAGTGACACATCACCACCATGGCACCTGACAAAAGCCGATCTGATTTCTTTTATGAACAAACATGGAATCGGAACAGATGCGACACACGCTGAACATATTGACAAAGTGATTACGTTGGTAATACAGGTCATGCAATGAATAATCTGATTCCATGTAAACTCGGTATGAGTTTAGTTAAAGGTTACGATTTAATGGGATTTTTTCTTGCTCCGCCTAATCTCTGATCGAAATTCGAAGCGGATTTGGAATTGATTTGCCAAGGAATCAAACAGCCACAAGAAGTGTTAAGATTTCATCTCAGTGAATACAAAACAATATTTTCAAGTCAAATTGGAAAACTACAAGAAGGCGTTGCTAAATATTTAGGAGAAGCTGTTGTTGTAGATCATAATTTTGGAATTAGTGACATTTTATTTTACCAAATTTATTTATTTAAATATAGAAAATTCACAAAAACTATCTTTAATGAATAAATTATTTAAATTTAATTAATAAAAATACATTAATTAAAAAAATATATTGTGCTCCAAACGATGATCAACAAGACAGCAAAATTTGTGGATTGCACCCATATTTAGTTTAAAACATTAAAAATAAAGCCACTTATTCATATTTGAAAAAATCAGTAAACGTAAGTTCATTTATTTTAATTAATTTTTCATAATAATTATTTTAATTTTATAATTTGTTGTTTTTTTGAATTTTTTTATAAATCTTTTTCACACTAAATGAAAACATTTGATATTAGAATTAAAGAAAAAAGATTAACAATTCAAAGTGTATAGAGGATAATACAGGAATAAGTAAGAGATACAAGAATCAAAATGTTATCTGTGCGTTTAGAGACCTTGAACAAAGTGACACATCACCACCATGGCACCTGACAAAAGCCGATCTGATTTCTTTTATGAACAAACATGGAATCGGAACAGATGCGACACACGCTGAACATATTGACAAAGTGATTACGTTGGTAATACAGGTCATGCAATGAATAATCTGATTCCATGTAAACTCGGTATGAGTTTAGTTAAAGGTTACGATTTAATGGGATTTTTTCTTGCTCCGCCTAATCTCTGATCGAAATTCGAAGCGGATTTGGAATTGATTTGCCAAGGAATCAAACAGCCACAAGAAGTGTTAAGATTTCATCTCAGTGAATACAAAACAATATTTTCAAGTCAAATTGGAAAACTACAAGAAGGCGTTGCTAAATATTTAGGAGAAGCTGTTGTTGTAGATCATAATTTTGGAATTAGTGACATTTTATTTTACCAAATTTATTTATTTAAATATAGAAAATTCACAAAAACTATCTTAATGAATAAATTATTTAAATTTAATTAATAAAAATACATTAATTAATAAAATATATATTGTGCTCCAAACGATGATCAAAAGACAGCAAAATTTGTGGATTGCACCCATATTTAGTTTAAAACATTAAAAGCCACTTATTCATATTTGAAAAAAATTCAGTAAACGTAAGTTCATTTATTTAATTAATTTTTCATAATAATTATTTTAATTTTATAATTTGTTGTTTTTTGTGAATTTTTTTATAAATCTTTTTCACACTAAATGAAAACATTTGATATTAGAATTAAGAAGAAAAAAGATTAACAATTCAAAGTTGTATAGAGGATAATACAGGAATAAGCAAGAGATACAAGAATCAAAATGTTATCTGTGCGTTTAGAGACCTTGAACAAAGTGACACATCACCACCATGGCACCTGACAAAAGCCGATCTGATTTCTTTTATGAACAAACATGGAATCGGAACAGATGCGACACACGCTGAACATATTGACAAAGTGATTACGTTGGTAATACAGGTCATGCAATGAATAATCTGATTCCATGTAAACTCGGTATGAGTTTAGTTAAAGGTTACGATTTAATGGATTTTTTCTTGCTCCGCCTAATCTCTGATCGAAATTCGAAGCGGATTTGGAATTAATTTGCCAAGGAATCAAACAGCCACAAGAAGTGTTAAGATTTCATCTCAGTGAATACAAAACAATATTTTCAAGTCAAATTGGAAAACTACAAGAAGGCGTTGCTAAATATTTAGGAGAAGCTGTTGTTGTAGATCATAATTTTGGAATTAGTGACATTTATTTTACCAAATTTATTTATTTAAATATAGAAAATTCACAAAAACTATCTTTAATGAATAAATTATTTAAATTTAATTAATAAAAATACATTAATTAAAAAATATATTGTGCTCCAAACGATGATCAACAAGACAGCAAAATTTGTGGATTGCACCCATATTTAGTTTAAAACATTAAAAATAAGCCACTTTTTCATATTTGAAAAAAATTCCAGTAAACGTAAGTTCATTTATTTTAATTAATTTTCATAATAATTATTTTATTTTATAATTTGTTGTTTTTTTGTGAATTTTTTTATAAATCTTTTTCACACTAAATGAAAACATTTGATATTAGAATTAAGAAGAAAAAAGATTAAATTCAAAGTGTATAGAGGATAATACAGGAATAAGTAAGAGATACAAGAATCAAAATGTTATCTGTGCGTTTAGAGACCTTGAACAAAGTGACACATCACCACCATGGCACCTGACAAAGCGATCTGATTTCTTTTATGAACAAACATGGAATCGGAACAGATGCGACACACGCTGAACATATTGACAAAGTGATTACGTTGGTAATACAGGTCATGCAATGAATAATCTGATTCCATGTAAACTCGGTATGAGTTTAGTTAAAGGTTACGATTTAATGGGATTTTTCTTGCTCCGCCTAATCTCTGATCGAAATTCGAAGCGGATTTGGAATTGATTTGCCAAGGAATCAAACAGCCACAAGAAGTGTTAAGATTTCATCTCAGTGAATACAAAACAATATTTTCAAGTCAAATTGGAAAACTACAAGAAGGCGTTGCTAAATATTTAGGAGAAGCTGTTGTTGTAGATCATATTTTGGATTAGTGACATTTTATTTTACCAAATTTATTTTATTTAAATATAGAAAATTCACAAAACTATCTTTAATGAATAAATTATTTAAATTTAATTAATAAAATACATTTAATTAATAAAATATATTGTGCTCAAACGATGATCAACAAGACAGCAAAATTTGTGGATTGCACCCATATTTAGTTTAAAACATTAAAATATAAGCCACTTATTCATATTTGAAAAAAATCCAGTGAAACGTAAGTTCATTTATTTAAATTAATTTTTCATAATAATTATTTTAATTTATAATTTGTTGTTTTTTGTGAATTTTTTTATAAATCTTTTTTCACTAAATGAAAACATTTGATATTAGAATTAAGAAGAAAAGATTAACATTCAAAGTGTATAGAGGATAAACAGGGAATAAGCAAAGATACAAGAATCAAAATGTTATCTGTGCGTTTAGAGACCTTGAACAAGTGACACATCACCACCATGGCACCTGACAAAAGCCCGATCTGATTTTTTTTACTGAACAAACATGGAATCGGGAAACAGATGCGACCCACGCTGAACATAATGACAGAAGTGATTATGTGTATTACAGTCATGCAATGAATAATCTGATTCCATGTAAACTCGGTATGAGTAAGTTAAAGGTTACGAATTTAATGGGAATTCTTCTTGCTCCGCTAATCTTTTATCGAAATTCGAAGCGGACGCCTTCGCCACTTAATTTTCCAAAGGAATCAACAGCCAAAAGAAGTGCTTAAGATTTCATCTCAGTGAATACCAAAACAATCTTTTCCAAATCAAATTGGGAAAACACAAGCAGGCGTTGCTAAATCATTTAGGAGAAGCTGTTATTGTAGCATCACAATTTTGGAATTAGTGACACTCTCCTTATTTCACCAAATTTATTTATTAAATTATCCACAGAAAAATTAACAAAACTCACTCTTCCTAACTGAATAAACTTATTTAAATCTTACTTACTCTACCACATCACATTAATTAATCGAAATAATTGTTCGCTCAAACGATGTATCACAAGACCGCAAAATTTGTGGATTGCACTATATTTAGTTTAAAACATTAAAA
This sequence comes from Microvelia longipes, assembly GCA_018340805.1. NCBI lineage: Eukaryota > Metazoa > Arthropoda > Insecta > Hemiptera > Veliidae > Microvelia > Microvelia longipes. The sequence goes on from JACMZG010000200.1 coordinate 23,751, forward strand.
AAACAGAAATACTTTTCATATTTGAAACATTCAGCTAAACGTAAGTTCATTTTATTTTTTAATTAATTTTTCATAATAATTATTTTATTTTATATTTTTGTTTTTTGTGAATTTTTAATAAATCTTTTTCACACTAAAATGAAAACATTTGATATTAAGCACATTAATCAGAACCCAACAACGATTAACACACTTCAAATGTATAGAGATAATACAAAGGAATAGTAAGAGATACAA
>JACMZG010000201.1:0-23962 GCA_018340805.1 Microvelia longipes
GGCTGATAATAGACTAAATGAAGTAAAGAGAATAAAGGAAGTTAAACCGCCATTGGTAAACAGAAATTTAATTTACGAAATTACCGGTGGAAATAAGTAATCACGGTAAACCTAGGAATTTGATGAGTTTATAGAAGAGATTACATATTTTGTGCAAGTTGCAAGCGGTTGGACTGAAATGAATTAGTAAAAGACTCGCCATTATATTTTAAAGTTTTGCGTTTGCAAAGTTTTAAAATTTAAAAGTAAATCAGAAAAATGGGAGGACCTTGTGAGTGATTTTTGAGAAAAGTAATAGTTATTCCAAGTGAAATTGGAAAAGGATCTTTATCCAAAAAAATTAAAATAGATAATCAGAGTAACAGTGAATCTGTTGGTGATACATTACGAGTTAAAAATTTAGCTCAAAGCATTCGGGGATGGCGAGAATGTAGGCATATGATTTTTTAGGATCAGTTTTATTAAACGGAACACCATAAATTATTTAAGAACTTTGCCACTGATAGCAGTAAGTATAAAAGTTATTTTGAGAGTTGGCAGCTAAAGCTAGAAAATGAAAGCAAACTACAATGGTAGAATCGAGAGAAAAGATAGTGTTATTGCAGTTTGAAATAAAAAGATGATAAAACAGATAATAAGGAACGAGTCAATGGAAATGCCTTAAGAAGGCATATCAAGATGCCAAGATACAGAAAAATAAGAATTTTTTCAAGGAACTCAAATAATTAATGGTCCAGATAATCGATATTCGAAAACATTTTACAGAAATTATAAGACAGATTTATAATTCGGAATTTTTAGTCCGAACAGTACTTTAATAGAAATAATATCCCCGAAAGGGCTTTAAGTCCCAGGAGGAATTTCAATAATTCAGAAAGATATAATAGAAACCCCAATTGGGAAATGGGGAAATAATTACAGAATTGGGCGAAGCCCAGAAAGAGAATTACAATCGAATAATAGATAACAGAAACGATAGCAGTAATGAAAGAGATTCTAGTCCGTATTTTTTCAAATAGGGAGGTAGAGATAAATGTAACCTAAAGGAAAATTAAAATGTTCAATTGTATAAATATGGGCATATTGCCAAGTCATTGCAGAAGCAGAAATTAATGATAATAGAAACGATAACAGAAGTATATAAAGAAATATGTTACCTTTAGTTCAGAGTACGAAAGAAGTTAATACGATTGAGAAAACTAATCATGAGAATATAAATAGAACTAGAATTACAAGAAGGAAAATTCATATCAGAGATATTAGAAGACAACAAGCAAATGAATTAGAAATGGACACTTTGAAGTGCTTTGGAAAGCTAGATCTCGATATAGATGAGGAACAAACAAAGTGCTACTGATAGAAAATTTAAAAAATGAATTATTAAGGAAAATATCAATGAATTAAATTTTACAATATTTAAAAAGACGTCGATGAATATGCAATTATTATCATAGTTAAAAGAGTATTATTGGCCACTAAGCTAAGTCTAATAAGAATTGAAATTAAAGAGAATATAGAGACTGTAATATCTCAAATATAGCCTTCCCCAAAAAATGAAATAGGAAAATTTTGCAAGAGCCAATATCCATCAAAGTAATAGTGGGACCAGGACGATTTGTCCTATTCTGGCTCTAGATTTTGTTACACATGCTTGTACAAAAGTAAAAAAATTATAAAGGACGATCAGAGAAAATGGCCTTGCGCTGTAAAAGTGATGAGGAAATAAAATTATTTTTGCCACAAAATAGAACTCAATGAAAATAAGAGAATCATGGAAGTATGGAATTATTTCCTGGAAATAAAAAATGTTATCAAGCAGAAATTTATGATGATTATGACAATAGAACCTGAAAGAATATCGGAATCCTGATCAGACAAAAAAGATATGAATAATATTACTTGAAGGATGGGTGAAGCAGATAAAGAGGAGGAAAAGAAATAACACAAAAAAGGAAAAAGCATCAAGATAAAACCAGTTAAAGAACAAAATAAAAAGAGCAACCTTCCACATCAGCAAAAAAATGTCAATCAACAAAATACTAAACCAAAAAGATGTTCAATGAAAACGGAAACACAGAATTGTTTACTTTGATGATCAACAGCAAAATATCAAAGAACACGAGGTAGACCAAAATCCGATAATCTACCCCACAGGTCCGAATACAAGCAAACACAGACTTAAACAAATAACTCAAAAATGTAAAAAATAAGGAAAATCCAGTCTGGTAATGATTTAATTAATTAATACACTCGATTTATATGACTGCTTAATAGTGCAAAGAGCAAGCAAGATATTTTTGCAGATATGAGAAAGAGTATTTAAAGATGTTCAGGAAATTAGTGGAAGTTAGATCAGAAGCCAGTGATTTCAAAGTTTGGTAAAAATACTGATTGAATGATGAATAGATAAAAATAAAACGATTACAGCTATATTGTATCTTGGCTTGCGATTTAAGAGATGATTTAGTCAAGGATTCCTTACAAAAAAAAAACAAACTAAAAAACCCTTAGGTTAAAAAAAAAGGGAGTGAAATTCGAAATTTTTTTTTTCTTTTTTTTTTAAAACCCTTTTTTCAAGTAAAACAGATCAATCCTTGGATTGTACAAACAAGTAGGATGGGAAAAATTAACCCAATAAAAGGGAAAAGAACCCAAAATTTATTAAATAATCGGATAATAATTGATCAAGCTAATTGAAATAAAAAATTTAGTTAATAGAAATATGGTAGAACAAAATCAACCACTGATGAGCACAGTAATAATCTATAATAACATTTGTATTAGACCTGGCCAGAGGAACCGTGCAATATTAGCTTACGACTTGTTAATAATCCAAAAATGGGACAAAAAATTTCTCTTATGCGACGTGGAAGATGTCCAGAAGCCATATCAACAAAAACTAAAAATATTCAGAACCCAAAAAATATGCACTTTATCAAGAATCAGATTTTGTAACGCTGACTCACGAGAATGCGTGGTTAAATTTATCAGAGGAAGTTTTTTTATTGTGAATAAATCTCAAACTGTACCACTTGTACCAAAGTTTGGGCACAGAAACAGTCAACAGTCAGCGTAACAAACTGTGAAGAAGCCTTCCGAGAAGAAGAAATAAAGTTCACAATATCGAATTAGTGGGCAAGAGGTTTGGAGGCTCGAGTACAGACAATCACGAATATAGTTTGGATGGGTCAACAGCGAATGGATGGTGGGGAGGGAGGACAATTTTATTAAAAATATGGGAGAAATCAAAGACAATATTGATAGTAAGAAGAATGTACTATGTCGGAGGGGGAAAAAAAAAACTCAGAAAACTTTCGAGCTACATTTGATTTATCTAATTGGAAAAATGATGACACCATTTTGCAATTCTAAAAGTTACTAGTTTGGATACTGGTGAATCTATACATATATATAAATGAATCCATTTACATGTAGGTCTGACAAAACTAAAAACTTTAAAAATGCATGCCATCCACTGGAGGCAGTTTGACGACGAAAGACCGTTAAACAAAAAGGAGGAGAAGAAAAAATACGGTAATTTTACGAGAAAGATACACCTACGCGTGCTTATATAAGTAATTCTTCAAAAGAAGCCAATAAGACTCATCAATAAGGAGAAACACAAAATGTGCTTCAAGTGTTAATATATATAAAGGATTATTTTGGCATCAAAGAAATTGAACACAAATCCCTGAAGTGGATAAATTAGATGTAAAAATGCTACTTACTTCAATAATAAAGAACTTCTTATATCATGATGCGCTAGAAAATGACCTTTTAGTCTATCAAGAAACAATAAAAAAACGATTGTAAAATCAACGAGAACTTCTTTAGACAAAAATGGCAATGGGCAGCTTACAAATCCCGACTTGATGACATCTCTTCTTCGAAGAGAAAAGGAACCTTTGGCAGGTAGTTGGTTGAGCCTAGTACTTTTAAAATGGGTAAACATGTAGCGTTACATTAAACAAATCATGTAAAATGACGAATTGAACTTCCTGTAATATACAGAGGAAGGAAAGTTTCTTCTTCCTTGACAAGAATTCTAACTATTGAACATTAAACCGAAAAAGAAATAGAGAAATGTTAGTAATATACTCGATCCTATGTTCAAAATAAACTGATGAATTGTGATAAACAGTATCTGACAGAAAAACTGTACCGAAACCTATTATATTAAGAAATGATGGAGTTAAGAAAGATTGGAATTCAATGAGTGAGGATTAATATCGAGAAAAGTGGTATCTATTTCATAGAAAGATATGAGAAAGCAAGGAAGCATGTATTATTCCAATAAGTTTGGGAAAAGATAATATCAATAATGATTGACAGAATAGCGAAAGGAGGTGGCGATTGGTTACAGATTTTCGAATCATTATTGCACACCCGATCATTTCAAACGAGCAATGCAAGGATTTTTAGATCGATTTTTGGGTAAAATTCAATGGCTAGGGAATGCCTTTTCATGTTTACTTATGTTCGTGATTACATACATATACTACTTTAAATTTCTTGTCATTCAATTCTCTCTTTTAAAACACTCCACTTCAGTTTTCGGAGCTACTTGGAAATTTTAGGCAGCTTGTTTTTTGCCTTTTCATCGCAAAACATATGATAGTTTCAATCATAAACGAAAAAATTTACGAAATTTAGAGGAACATTTCAAGGGAAAAGTCAGCTCCACCAGAGAGTACGAGAATAGTAAGAACCAGGAGGTCAGAAAGACGAAATTAAAACCGTATAAAAAGGAAAGCATGAAACTTCTTAATAATAAAACAAAATGGACAATCAAAAAAGCCATTTAAAAAGACTATGAAATATCGGTTATAACTAACGAAAACGGTCACTAGTAGGCCAACAACAACATTAATAATAAATCAACAGAAAGTAACTGCCACTTATTGATACGGGAGCAGAGTGTTCTATAATCAAAGAGAGGTTTCATAAATGATTTTACAGCGACAACAATTAAAAGACAAGCGTAATCGAAGGTATCAAAAAAATTTTCAGGTTTCTCTATTTAAAAACAAAAGGTATGATAAATTGTCAAGTAAAACTTCAAGACGAAAACAAAACCATATGTTTAGAGTAGTCGATTACAGGATCTAAAGACTGTATATTAGAGTAGATTCTCAATAAACTAAAGGGGGTATGCCAATGATTTTCAAAATTTCATTAATAAAAATTAAAATCTTCAACTAATAATGATAAATTAAAATTCTTCACCCTTACAAAATCAAGAACATAAAAGCAAAATCTACAACACACGAAATAGCATAACAACGATAAAATTAGCAAAATCTTTCAACACCACGAAAAATAGCAATAACACGATAAAAATAAAATCTGCACCCCAACAAAGTCATGATATTATCTGCGTCCGAAATATAAAGATAGATTCTATAGCGAATGTTCAAATACCTATAAAGATAATTTCACTAGTCAAAAACTATCATATTCGAACCTAACCATAAATTTATGAAGACAAACATAATATATCAATAATGCCCGTGCGTACAACCAAAAAATGGCATAATACCTAATAAGAATAGTTAATTTAATAATTATGATATTATTTTTCATTAGCGGAGCGCGACTAGGAAAAATCTACTTACAAGGTAGCGAATATGAAAATATACGAATGTTCAAATTGACCCCTCTAAAATAAACAAAACACAAAACAATCCCTTCAAAATAGAAACTATTAAACCACACCAAACTAAATATTATGTAAAACTGTATAAAACGATAACTTACTGAACCTCAGAGATTAATGCCCTACAAAGTCTAGTAGATAAATATCAGTGCGTTTTCATCCGAACACGAATTTGATATGGGAAAGCTAATATCATTAAACATTGATAGATACATTTTTTTTAATATTTTTTTTTAAATATGATTTTTTAATGGGGATTGCCAGACCTATAAAACAGAACCCCTATGTATCACGTATAAAACAAATGCGGCAAGAGATAAAAAAGACAAGTAAGAGCATTAGACGGGGTATAATTAAACAAAGTTTCTCACAATGGGCATCACCTTGTTGTTACTGTTAAAAAGAAAGACGGCGAAATAAGAATGTGCATAGGATTACGCCAAATGTTAATGAGGTCACTAAAAAGACCTTATCCTTTCCCTAAATAAACGAACAATTCAATAAATTACTCAAAGCCCTGTGGTTCGCTATTTTAGATTGCTATCAAAGGTTTCCATGAAATGAAATGCAAGATAGGTGATGGAGAAAAACTGCGGTTCGCACTGAAGACGGGTTATATGAATTTACAAGATTACCATTCTGGGTTAAAACTAAATTGCCCCAGCTTACTTTTCAGCTTAATGAATACAATTTTAGTAGACGTTGAAACACGTAATTGTTATATGGACGATTATCTTGATAGCCTCTGAATCGTTCGAACTAAAGTCTCGTTATTTAGAAAAACGTTTTTTATCACGATTCAGAAAGCATAATAATCAAGTTAAACCAACAAAATTGGCAAATGGGCAGAACAACAAAGTGTTGTTCCTAGACACATCCGTATCTACAGATGCGATTGAGACCAAATCCCAGAAAAAAGATTGAAGCTATTAAAAACTTTCCCGCTACCTAAAACAGTTACAGCAATTGCAAAGTTACAACGGTTTAGCAATATTATTACAGAAGGTTTATTGAAATTTCGCAAAATCACAGCACCTTCTAGTAGAACTAACAAAAGGCTTAAAAACTTAAAGGTGAGAGCAAAAAGGTGATTATTACAGACAAATTGACAAAAATCTTACAAACCTTCAAAAAATATGGGGTCCAGAACAAGGCAAAAAGGCATTTGATTACATTAAAAAGGAGAAAATGATAACAGCTCCAGTGTTTAAGATACCCAGATTTTGACAAACAATTTATTATAATGACAGCGCTAAGCGGATATGCTCAGTTGCGCAGTTCTGGGGACAAGAAGACGAAAAGAATAAAGACTATGTTATTGCTAATATGCAGCAAAATGCTCAAAGGAGCAGAAACTCGATATTCGACATCTGAAAAAAGAATGCTACGCCATCATTTATGCATTTAAAACAATTTAGACCAATTTAATCATGGCACGGAGGTCATTATTCGAAACTGATCATAAATCTCTCGAAAAGCTATGGAAAAATCAGATACATCAAGCAGAATTACTTAAATGGGGCTATAAAATTCAAGATATGAGCATTCGAATTTAAATATAAACCCAGGAAAAGCTTAACAAAAATTGCAGACGCATATCCCAGAATTAACTGAGGATAAACGTTATAGAACTTCCTATCAATAGTTTAATGGATGGTATTAATACAAAAACATTCCTTGAGGACAGCTTGAAAGGACGAAAAACCTAAAAATCATCCAAGTAATATAAAAACTAATCCTGTTCAAAATTTATTTTGGAGGATTATACAAAAATCTAATTGTTTACTGGTAATCTAGATAAAGATTATTGTAGTACCTGATTCTTCTTAAACAGTTATTGTTATTACAATATCATGGAACGAGCCTTAGGAGGTCAGTCTCAAGTAGAAAACGCATCAGATATTACAAAATATTACTGGGAAAACTTAAAGGAAGACGTTAAAAAATGGTGTCAAGAGTAGGTAGATAGTAGCTTCCACTGTACCACCCCCCCCCGGGGGAGGGGGGCGTTAAGAGAATTTGTGGTACAGTATAACCCGCGATCTGATTGGTTGAAATTTTTAATATCGTGTTGTTTACTTAAATTTGCTGCCTTAAATTTAATTTTCTGCCTTAAATCGATGTGTACAGTATATTAATCGATTTCTTGATTGGTTGAAATTTTTAATATCATTGTTTATTAAATCATTATAAAATTTTCTGTCTTAATTTCGATGTGGTACAGTATTAATCGATTCTGATTGTTGGAATTTTTAATATGTGTTGTATTTAATTTTAAATTTTCTGCTTATTCTAATGTGGACAGTATATTTGATTTCTGATTACAAAAATTTCAAGGTCGTTTTTCAAGTTGTTCTCTTAGTTCGTTTAAGTCAAGGTTGTTTTTATGCATTTATTTTTATTTTTTGTTCTATTTGAATTTATAATATTTTTTTTTTAATTATTGGTGCGAAAAATTTATTTGAAATCTGGAAAAATTGATATCGTTGTATGCGCAATTTGATGGTGGATATTAATTATCGGTTTAAAAATTTGGTCCGAAAGAGAAGAACACAGAACAAAGGAAATAAAAATAAAAGGCTCTACAGGCCACAATTTTTATTTTTTCTACTTGAAAATAATTGCATTCTTCCTAAAATTTAAAAACTGACTTTAAATTATCTAAAGAACTACTATCGAAAAATGTTTCATTTTGGAGTTAAAGGTTTGTAAGTGGTACGAAATTTTAATTTGAAACAATTAGATGTATATTTTCTTTCTAGAATATCTGTCATCTTCAAATTACGATTTTGTGTGTTTTCCGTACACATAATTCTCTTTAAAGTTTATAAAAATGTTCTAGAGCCGTCATTTTGCAATATTTTCCCGTAAAACATATATGAAAAAGGTAGATTTTAAAATTCTCAACATTTTCATTGATAGTGTTTCATCTGAAAATGCGTAGTTCTCGAGATATTTGTCTTTCTAAAAAAACGTGCAAGTAGGTAGATGTGAGCGCATCGAAACCAACCCCCCCTCGGAGGGGGGGGACCCCCCCTACTTGACCCCCCTAATTTTTTTTTTTTTTTTTTTGAAAAATTAATTGGGGGGTAAATTTTTTTTTTTTTTTTTTTTTTTTTTTTTTTTTTTTTTTTTTTTTTTTTTTTTTTTTTTTTTTTTTTTTTTTTTTTTTTTTTTTTTTTTTTTTTTTTTTTTTTAATGAGTTATTGTTGAGTCATATTATTTTTTGTGATGAATCATCGTGTGTGTCATAGTGTGAGTCATCGGGTATGAGTCATCGTTCTTTGTTAATGACAGATTTTCAAGTGTCTTTGTTAAGCTTGCATGTGTATTGCATTTGCATTATTTAATGTGCATATCAATTGCAAGACAATAAATGAATTGAATTGTGTGTGTGTTTGTTTATTATTTATTTTTATTTTTATTAATTGTGTGTGCATGTATGTAATGAGTGTATATGATTTATTGTGTGTGTGTGTGTGTATGAATGTTAATGAGTGTATATGATTTATTATGTGTGTATTAATGTGTATATAAATATTTTTCAAGTAATTTTTCAATTTTTTGTTAAATTTTTCATTTGTAAGTAGCTTATTGAATATTTTTCATATCTTTTTAATTGTGTATGGGTCAATTTAATACATTGACATATTTTTTTTTAACAAAATTTGATTTTTATATTAGTCATACTCTTTGTTAAACTTGCATCTGGTTTGCATATGACTTGCAAAAACGTGTATGTCTAACTAATAACATGTATAAAATAAAAATCAGTAAAAGTATTTCATTCACATATTATCATTATCATTATTATTTTTATCATTATTATCATTATTATTATCGTTATATTATTATTATTTATTATTATCGTTATTATTATTATACTTATTGTCATTATCATTATTGTCATTATTATCATTATCATTATCGTTATTATTCATTATCGTTATTATCATTATTATTATTATTATTATTATTATTATTATTATTATTATTATTATTATTATTATTATTATTAATTATTATGAGACTCTTATCTCCTTGTCTATATATTATTATTTTTAAATTAATTCATCAACTTTAACTAAATATTTAATTACTTAATAAAATCTTTATAATACTTAATAAAAATTAAACACATTTCTATTTAAAATAAATAAATAAAATAAAATCTGATTAATAAAGTTTATTAAAATAACAAATCATCCCATCCACTCGTTTTTGTAATATTGCATATATGTCTGGATACTTTGTACCAGTCTTTGAGCTTCCATTGCCTCCATTTCAGATTGGTGATGGTTTGATAATGATTTTCGTACATCGATTGAACCATCTGTGTCATTTAATAAATTTATATGTTTTCTTACATAATTATTGGTATGTTTGTGTGTATTTAATAAATTTATATGTTTTTATTACATATTATTGGTATATTTGTATGTATTTAATGAATTTATATGGTTTATTACATATTTATTTATATGTTTGTATGTATTTAATGAATTTATATGGTTTATTACATATTTATTGGTATTTTTGTGTGTAATTGATAATTTTATATGCTTTATTACATATTAATTGATATGTGTATGCGTATGTATTTGATAAATTTATATGATTTATCACATATTAATTGAAATGTGTGTGTATTTGATAAATTTTATGGTTTATTACATATTAATTGATATTGTGTGTATTTATTGATAAATTCATATGTTTTATTACATATTAATTGGTATGTTTTGTGTGTATTTTGATGTATTACATATTATTGATTTGTGTGTATATGGTTTATATGGTTTATTACATGTTTATTAGCATGTATATGTGTGTGTGTACATTTGATAAAGTCATATGTTTATTACATATTAATTGATATGTGTGTATTTATTTGATAAATTTTTTATGGTTTATTACATATTAATTGAAATGTGTGTGTATTTGTTAGATTTTTTATGGTTTATTACATATTAATTGTGTGTGTGTATGTATTTGATAAATTTTTATGTTATTACATATTATTGAATGTGTGTGTATTTGATAAATTTTTATGGTTTATTACATATTAATTGATATGTGTGTATATGTATTTGATAAATTTTATGGTTTATTACATATTAATTGAAATGTGTGTGTATTTGATAAATTTTATGGTTTATTACATATTAATTGATATGTGTGTATGTTTATTACATATTAATTGAAAATTTGATAAATTTTATGGTTTATTACATATTAATTGAATGTGTGTGTGTATTATTGATAAATTTTTATGGTTTATTACATATTATTGAAATGTGTGTGTATTTGATAAATTTTTATGGTTTATTACATATTAATTGAAATGTGTGTATTTGTTAATTTTTTATGGTTTATACATATTAATTGATATGTGTGTATTTATTTGATAAATTTTATGTTTATTACATATTAATTGAAATGTGTGTGTATTTGATAAATTTTATGGTTTATTACATATTAATTGAAATGTGTATATATTTGATAAATGTTTATTACATATTAATTGAAATGTGTGTGTATTTTGATAAATTTTTATGGTTTATTACATATTAATTGATATGTGTGTGTATTTATTTGATAAATTTTTTATGGTTTATTACATATTAATTGAAATGTGTGTGTATAATTTTTATGTTTATTACATATTAATTGTGTGTGTATTTAAATTTGTTTATTACATATTAATTGAAATGTGTGTGTATTTGATAAATTTTATTTTATTACATATTAATTGATATGTGTGTGTATTTATTTGATAAATTATATGGTTTATTACATATTAATTGATGTATTTAATTTTATATGTTTTATTACAATTTATTGATGTGTGTGTATTTGTGAATTTTATGGTTTATTACATATTAACGAAAATGTTTATTACATATTAATTGATATGTGTGTGTATGTATTTGATAAATTTTTATGGTTTATTACATATTAATTGATATGTGTGTGTATTTGATAAATTTTTATGTTTTATTACATATTATATTAATTAAATGTGTATATATTTGATAATTCATATAGTTTATTACATATTAATTGAAATGTGTGTGTATTTGATAAATTTTTATGGTTTATTACATATTAATTGATGTGTGTGTATTTGATAAATTTTTATGTTTATTACATATTAATTGAATGTGTGTGTATTTGATAAATTTATGGTTTTATTACATATTAATTGATGTGTGTATTTACATTTTTATGGTTTATTACATATTAATGTATATGTGTATATATTTGATAAATTTTATGGTTTATTACATTATTAATTGATATGTATGTATTTTAATAAATTTATGGTTTTATTATATTAATTTATGTGTGTGTGTATTTGAAAATTTTATGGTTTATTACATATTAATTGTATTTGTGTGTATTTAATAATTTTATGTTTTATTACATATTAATTGATGTGTGTGTATTTAATAAATTTTATGTTTTTATTACATATTTATTGGTGTGTATTTGATATAATTTTATATGGTTTATTACATGTTTATTGATAATGTGTGTGTATTATTTGATAATTTTATGGTTTATTACATATTAATTGATATGTGTGTATTTGATAAATTTATGGTTTATTACATATTAATTGATATGTTGTGTATTTGATAAATTTTTATGGTTTATACATATTAATTGATGTGTGTGTGTATTTTAAATTTTTATGGTTTATTACATATTTTGAATGTGTGTGTATTGATAATTTTTTATGGTTTATTACATATTAATTGAAATGTGTGTATATTTGATAAATTTATGTTTTATTACATATTAATTGAAATGTGTGTGTATTTGATAATTTTTATGGTTTATTACATATTAATTGATATGTGTGTGTATTTGATAAATTTTATGGTTTATTACATATTAATTGATATGTGTATGATAAATTTTTTATGGTTTATTACATATTAATTGACATATTACATATTAATTGAAATGTGTGTGTATTTGATAAATTTATATGGATAAATTTTTATGGTTTATTACATATTAATTGATATGTGTGTATGATAAATTTTTATGGTTTATTACATATTAATTGAATGTGTTGTATACATATTAATTGAAATGTGTGTGTATTTGATAATTTTTATGGTTTATTACATATTAATTAATGTGTGTGTATTATTTGATAAATTTTATTACATATTAATTAATATGTGTGTATATTATTTGATAAATTTTTAGTTTATTACATATTAATTGATATGTGTGTATGTATTTGATAAATTTTATTTTATTACATATTAATTGATATGTGTGTATTTGATAAATTTTTATGATTTATTACATATTAATTGAAATGTGTGTGTATTTGATAAATTTTTATGGTTTATTACATATTAATTGAAATGTGTGTGTATTTGATAAATTTTTATGGTTTATTACATATTACATATTAATTGTGTATATATTTGATAAATTCATATAGTTTATTACATATTAATTGAAATTGTGTGTTATTGATAAATTTTTTATGGTTTATTACATATTAATTGATGTGTGTGTATTTGATAAATTTTTATATTTATGATATGTGTGTGTATTTGATAAATTTATGGTTTATTACATATTAATTGATGTTTGTGTGTATTTTGATAATTTTATATGGTTATTACATATTAATTAAATGTGTGTGTATGATAAATTCATATGGTTTATTACATATTAATTGATATGTATGTATTTAATAAATTTTATGGTTTATTACATATTAATTGATGTGTGTGTGTATTTGATAAATTATATGGTTTATTACATATTAATTGTATGTTTGTGTGTATTTATAAATTTATGTTTTATTACATATTTAATTGTTATGTTTGTGTGTATTTATTGAATTTATATGTTTTATTACATATTTAATTGATATTTGTGTGTATTTGTTATAATTTTATATGGTTTATTACATATTAATGTTATGTTGTGTATATTTTGATAAATTTATGGTTTATTACATATTAATTGATATGTGTGTATTTGATAAATTTTATGGTTTATTACATATTAATTGATATGTGTGTGTATTTGATAAATTTTTATGGTTATTTAATTGATGTGTGTGTGTATTTACATATTATGTGTGTGTATTGATAATTTTTATGGTTTATTACATATTAATTGAAATGTGTGTGTATATTGATAAATTTTATGGTTTATTACATATTAATTGAAATGTGTGTGTATGATAATTTTTATGGTTTATTACATATTAATTGATATGTGTGTGTATTTGATAAATTTTATGGTTTATTACATATTAATTGATATGTGTGTATTATTGATAAATTTTTTGGTTTATTACATATTAATTGATATGTGTGTGTATGTATTTTGATAAATTTTATGGTTTATTACATATTAATTGAAATGTGTGTGTATTTATTTGATAAATTCATATGTTTATTACATATTGTATTTGATAAATTTTTATGGTTTATTACATATTAATTGAAATGTGTGTGTATTTGATAATTTTTATGATTATTTACATATTTATTGATATGTGTGTGTATGTATAAAACATTATAATAATAACTCTATTTATTTTCAACAATTATCATACAAAACAACATATAATAAATGGATAAGAGGGACAAAAAGAAGGATAATGACTGCAGTAGAATGAGAGGAGCAATGACTGGAGCAGTGAGAGGAGGAGTGATAGAGCAAATGAATAAGTGACAGAAGAGACGAGCAGTGAGAGGAGCAATGACTGGAGCAGTGAGTGCTGAGAGGGAGAATGACTGGAGCAGTGAGTGCTAGAATGAGTGCCAGAATGAGAGGAGCAGTGAGAGAAACAGTGAGAAGGTTAGTGAGTATCTAGTAATCTGTTAAATAATTACTAATAGATTACTAATATAGTGGCGGTAATTATGTAATTTATAAAATATTTCAAATAGTAACTATGCAAGTTTATAAATTTCAACAATATTGTCATTTTTTCAAAATATTACAACAACATGTATATAATTTCTATAAAACTTAATCATTTTTCAAAATATTACAACAACATCTAAATAAAATTTTATAAAACCTCATAGAATTTCAAGTAATATTACATGACTTCTAGTAAATTTTTAAAAGTTTTTTATGACTTCTAGTAAATATTTATAATATTCTATAGACTTCTAGTAATTATTTATAATATTGTATAGACTTTTAATAATTTTTTATAATTTGTATAGACTTCTAGTAATTTTTGATAAATTTTCCATACTACTATAAAAAATTTATATTATTTCCATCCCTTTTAAGAATTTTTTATACATTTTCAAATACGTTTAGTAAATATTTATAATATTTTACGACTGATAATAAATTCTCTTAAATAATTAATAAATTTCTTAATAATTACTTAAAATTGTAAGTATATATTTTAATACAGTCTGCTTTTTTTTATTATCATTTTTTAGAATGAGAAACTGTAAATGATAACTCATAGGTACTTTTACAACATGTTATTGAAATAATTTAAAAAGTGTTAGATATTTAAGTAATTATTAAGAAATTTACTAACAGTCTGTAAAATGTTATAAATAATTACTAAACTTATGTGAAATGTATAAAAATTTATTAGAAGTGATGGAAATAATATAAAAAATTACTAGAAGTCTATACAATATTATAAATATTTACTAGAAGTCTATAGAATATAAATATTTACTAGAAGTCTATAGAATATTATAAATATTTACTAGAAGTCAGAATGATTTTCAAATTCAGTCGTAATCACATAGGAAAATTAATAAACAAATTTACTAGAAGTGATAGAAAAGTTTCTAAATAATTTTACCAGGGACACCCATGCTTCAAACGTAAAGAAACTACTTTTTGATTCATATTTTCTGTTTATTAAAACAATTTGCGTTGTCCCACAGTTTTTTCCTTTTTTGATTATCTTAAATTTTCGAACAATAAATTTTTATAAAATGATTTTTTAAGTATAATTTTTTCAAAAATAATAATAAAAAAATAAAAATATATTTTCCAATTATCTGGAAAAATAAACGATAGATCGTTCGAAAATTTTTTCCAAACATATTCATTCAATTCATAAATCCAAAATGTAAAAATTTTGGAATTGCAAGAAAAATTTTTTTTTAGATAGCAAGTGATATCTGAAGAAAAAGAAAGTGGAAGTATATACAACACTTTCAATACCAAACAGAACATTTCACAAGAATAAAAAATCATATAACTAGGAACAGGATAAATTTTCTACACTTCAACAAGAAGATATGAAGAATTAATAATTAAAGAAATAAATCTATAAATCAATAAATTTATAATAATTAAAATAAATTAACAAAATGCCTTATTGAATCAATCAAAATGTAAAAATTTAATCATGAAGAAGAACAATTGTCAAAAATTTCCCGAACATAACTAACAAAGACGATAACAGCGAAAATAAACAACATTTTGATCGAACCTATTAATTAATAATATTTGTTTAATGTATCTAATTCAGTTAATTGTATTGAATTTATTATAATTTTAGAATAAGTAGATAATTAATGATTTTATAGGACATCCAGCAAATCAAATTTGAAATTGCTAAAGAATCATTCTAAATATTAGATAATTCTAAATCATTTTATTCTTTTCCACAAAAGATAAAAAATATATGTAATTTAATGTTTTTAGAATTCTGCTTTTCTACTCTGATCATAGAATTTGTAGAGAAAATACTAGAGAGACATTCTCAAACTTACGAAAGAGGAAATAAGAGTATGTCTAACAGTTGTGCATAAATTATTTAAAACTGTCAAATACTACAATTCATTTAAATAAATGTCAAATAGTCGCAATTGTTTTAATAAGTTATTTGAGAACATAGGACGTTTTTTGAAAATGATTTTTTTTTACGTAACTCAAACTTTCATGAAATAATATTAATATTTAATTCTAACGATTAATATTAACAACATTATAATTATTTCTATTAATTCTTGAAATTTATTATTTAATTTTTTATTTAATTTAATTATTTAATTTGATATTTTATCTTTATTTGTTTATATTAAAATGGAGTGGAGTCTATGAAGTGGAGATAAGAAAAGACAAAAACCTGGAAATCAATACAATTTAATACTAAATAAAAAAATGAAAATAAATCAACTCCATTAAAATTCAATTATAAAATAAATTACAAACTTTTTTTTCTAATTTTTATCTGAAATAAATCTAAAAAGTTTCAATTGTAATTTATTCGAACTAAACTAACAAAGAAAATATGAAACGAAAACAAAAACCACATTTTGATCGAAATTTATTATCTAATGAAATCTCAATACGAATAAAATGGTTTAAATCCAACAATTAATCTCACAGCAATGTATAAACTGTAAAAATGACTATGTCAATTTTTTATCAAAGAATGAAATATTTGTTGATAATAGCTGTTAAAAGTGATCTCCCCATTTTAAACTGTCATTACACTGATAATTAAAAATGAGTTTTAAATTAACAATTAAAAAAGTTAGGCTTCAACATGCAAAAAAATTTTGATGATCGACATATTCATTTCTTTTTTTTAGTCAATGAAATATGAAATTTTTATCTATATAATAAATTAGGTTTTCTTTTATAATTGCATAGTCTTGTTAAATGGCATAAAAGATTGAAATTTCATGCAAGTTAAAATGAATTAGAGAAACAGAAGATAGACAGAACGCTTAGTATATATTTGAACTTATCCAATAGTAGAAATTGAAGTTGAAAGAATGAAAAAATCATGCCCACTCTCTTAGTACAATCATTATGCGGGTATTACTTACATTCACTCTCTCTCATTCCAATATATATGCTTACTTTTTATAGTATTAGAAAGGAAACAATGTAGTTCTAATACCATAATTAAAAATTTATAAATATGTGGTATTACGAATAAATAACTTGATTAAAGCATTCAGAAAAAGTTTGAATTTTTTAAATAAATTTAAGTTCGGGTTTTAAAGATTATTGTATTTCCTGTAATAATCTGTTAATCGTAGTATAATAAATAAATCAATAATAATACTAACTAACACATATTTAATTTTGGTAATGGTATGTATTATGAAGAAACAATTTCTGGTTTTTCATTTAATTTGGAATGACAACAAACTCAAACTTTATAATTAAACCATCTTTATATTTAAAAAATTTGTTTATAAGTTGATAAACTTTATACCAATTCAAAAGATCTCAGAACAATTATCTTTTGCAAACAAATAAATTTATCAATTACGATTGTAAGGGGTCCAAAATTTATCGTACATTGGATCACATATAAAATGTTGATATAGCCGCGTGCATAACTTAGGTTTAGGTCATGGCCTTCACAGCTTTATCGACTCATGGAAACCCTTAATAATACAGTTTGGCTGACTCTGGTCTAGAGCAAAGTTTTACCTGATAATTTAATCAATTAATAATAATAATTATAATTTGTTTTCTTAGATTACTAGCTAATACAAATTACGTCTATCAAAAATTCCGCAAAACGTGACCAACAATGGATAAATTGCTTTTTTAAAAATTAATGCAATAAGTTAACAAAATGTACACATTTATCAGAGAGTGATCTGGTAATTTTAAGCATATAATCTGAATATTTAATATTATAGCAATATTTTTGCACACAATCGCTTACTTCTGGTTGAAATGACAATTGGTCTAGAAATAATTTGGTTATATTGTTAGATGAGTCAGAACTCAATCTTAGAATCAATCAAGTTTTATATTCATAACTATATTTATCAAATAAAAACAATACAACAAATAGTTAGCTATTCAATTGGTTCTATATGGCTTACATAATACTGGAGCTGGATTGTTTTTCTTTCTCAAGGCAATTTAATTAACAAAATTCCTTTTGCATCCCAAATACAGATGGTATAACCTTGGCGCTTGCTGATTAAAACTATCTGCTTTTTCTTTGGGCATCAACCAGCTTCATCCACAGTGTTGAATTGTGCTTTGTTCTCTGGTGGTAGTGGTGGATCCAAGGTTTCATCCATAGTTACAAGACGACCCCATTTAAAAATCGTTTTATTATGATAAATCAATCCAGACATGATAGAGAAAGATTGCATTCGAATGCGCACTCTCTTGCACAAAGCTTTTATCATCTTTAAATCTTCATGGCAAAATATGCCAAACTTCGTTCATGTAAAATCCTGAAATCTGCCCTGTGGCAGAGCTATTTCTCTAGCCTTTATCCGTCGTTATTCATCCAATACAATATCATGTTATTTCTTAAATGATTTATGGTGTTGTTTCGCGCCTTTTGGGCGTCACTGAGTATGATCATTCTTCAGTCAGTCGTTATGACCACGTCGAAATTCGAAAGCCCACTATGAAACAGTTGATAAAAAGGAGCACTTTTTTTTAATACTTTTGGACTATTTTTGTATGGATTTTGTGATTCGTTCTATAATTCAATTTTTTTTCATTTTTAAAATTAATGTCGAAAGTAAATTAAAATAAATTTAAACAAATGACTTTACATATGGGAATGCTATTATAAATATGTTAAATATTAAAATGAAAAATGATATGGTTTATAAGATTTTTGTTTTATTGTTAAATTACCCCTGTCAGTTTTTCAAAACCATCTTTTTCAAACCACCCCGTAAAAGTTAATTGGTATATTTTAAACAAATTAAATAATTCATGCATTAATAAAAATTTCAATTAAAAATAAATCACAAAAATATAAATTAATTTTTAAAACGGTTTTTTAAAATTTTAAAAAAATTCTTATTTGACTTTCTAAATATTCAATTTTTACATAATTAAAATATTATCTTTTAAAATAAAAAAATATCTTCTATACACTAATTTTAAAACTCGTCTTTAATTTTTAATTAAATATATTCGAACATATTTTTCCCTATAATTATTTCATAAAGAATTATTAATGTAATATTTATAAAACATTCAGCGTAAATTTTAAATCTTTAAAAAACATTTTTTTATGACTTATTTTCTTATTATTTTAATTAACTTATTTTTTTAAAAATAATTCTAAAAAGTTAATATAGCCTTTATATAAAAATTCATGCCTTAATTTTAATCTTTAAAAACCATTTTATAACTTTATTTCTTATTATTTTAAATTTATCCCTTTACTTTTTTTTTAAATACATTTAAAAATTTCAAATTACACAAAATTTAAAATGCCTTCAAAATAACCTATTATATAATATATTAATCAGTCTAATCTAGTTTTCACTTTATATTTATGGTTTTTGATTAATAACTTTAGCTCTTATGATAATGTTATCATTATTATATTGTTTTAATTAATAATATTATTTACACATAAAATGAAATTTGGTTGTTCCTTTAAAAGTTTTTTAAATAAATAATTTATTAATAATATAATATAATTAATAATATATAAGAATTTTTTACACACATTTTTACTGATGGAAAAAAAACTAGGTTACACATTTATAATAACTTTTACTATATATAATTAAAAAATTTATTTGAAATAGTCACTTATTATTCAATGTAATATAAAATTAAATTGGATAATTAATGGCAGCAAATCTTTTTAGCAAGTAAAATCTGATAATCTAAACAAAATACAAATTTCATTCATAAAATAAAATAAAACAAAACAAAACACAAATGATGTCGTTTTATTAAAAAAAGTAATTTGTTTTTAATTAAGTGAACAAATTTGTAGATTTAAATTTAAAATAATTACATTTCAAAGTGCAATTATGGCTTCAGAAACAGTGCAAAGCATTGTCAGTAATTTTAAGAGTTAATGCCCCAATTGTTTTTAAAATAGCCGAGACTGCAATTCTTATCAAGCATGAAAGCATTTACCTAAACAATATTTCGATTAATCAACAATCAAATGAATCAAGAAATACTTGAATTAAGACTGATGCATAAATTTTGCGCGTCGAATCATTTAATCCATACTAAAATAGACAGATTGTTCATTTTTTTTGAAAATAATGTTATAATATTTTCATTTTTGATCTTTCGATTTTTCAAGTTGAAATTCATTGGTTATCGAAGAATTTCTAAATGAGCGTTTTCCGGAAATTTGTTCTTTTAAGATAAATAATAAATGAACTCCGATGAATAAATTTGATCAGCGATTGTTTTAATTTTGCTAAATGCTCGAACCGTATTCAATTAAGATTTGTTAATAATATTTTAAATGATACTTCAAATTGAGTGTCTGAAAGATACCTAATAATAAAATCATTTTCTAAATTATTTGAAACTTTATTTTTTTTTAATAATTTCTTAAATTTTATTAATATTTAAAACTGATTGAAATAACTCAAGTTTTGATAATAAAATTTTTGGCATAATTAAGGGTGAAAGAATAGGGCTAAGAAGACTTTCTTCAAATGAAATAATGAAAATTGATTTCTCTCCAAGTAAATAGAAAATAATTTCTTAAATAACGGTTATCCAAAAAGAAATATATCAAAATATTTATTTTCCAACAAAACATTTATAAAATCAAACAAAAAAAACAAACACAATAATTTAAATGCCTTTTATTTAATGAGAAATGTAGCCAAATCACGCAAAATAATAATAAAAAAATCAAAAACTTCAAACACATCCAAGATTAAATTCTCAAAAATCAGCACTTTTGGGCAATCCAGTTTACTAAAACCAAGACAAACGTTTGTGGTCACAAATGCATTTGTGATAATATAAATATATGCAAATAAGAAAAATGTCACTTTTAAAATAACATCACCTTATGTAAAGATACATATGATATAAGCGGATTTTACCTCTATTTCAAAGTTTTAACTATAAATTCAACATTTTCCAATCAAATTTAAACATTTTACAATATAATTAATTGTAAATGTTGAAAATAGAGGAAATGGGTACATATAGGTGAAAATGCAGAACCTTCTGAATTAACGAATCAAGGAAACATTTCAAACAGAAAGAAAGTGTAGTCTCGAACACTTTCAACAAATACAGAGCATTTCACAAAAAAATCATATAGCATGGAAAGTGTTAGGGTTCAGGCTACATTTATACACTTCACAGGAAGAAACATGACGAAATATAATCAATTGAAAGACAAACCTATTACACTTTGAATAAATCAAAAAGTCAAAATCCTTGAAAAAAGAACCAAGTCGAAAATTTGGATAACCAAACAATTTAAAATAAAATTTGAAAAAAATCTTTTGATATAAGCCTTTTTAAAATTAATGAAATCTCATATGGCGATCAATGGTAAAGTTCAGCAATTATTGGCAAACAAATTGTTAATTGTAAAAATAATTTTTATTTAAATTTGCTTAAAAATGCAAAGATCCAAAAATTGCTGTTAATTAGATTGTTAAATATTTCGACATAGCCTTTTTCAAGGAACTATTGTTCAATTCAATTCTGGTATTAACTTTTAAATAAAAAACACAATTTAAATTAATGCTGATTAAAATTAAGTTTTCATTGATTTAACAATTATAACATATATTATTGCTTATATTCTCGGTTAATTTTGATCTTTGCTTTTTTTAAAAATTAAATAAAAATTTTTTATCATAAATTGAATTATTTTCAAGAATTTTTCAGATCAACAAAAATATAAAATCCTTACTTTAAAGTATTATTCCTTAAATGATATTGGTTTTTATTAATTGTGTGTTTTATTAAATTAGTCGATAACTCAATCGAAAAGCCACGGGTTGTCAAAGAACAAGGTTATATTATGAAATTCTAAGCGGGGTAAACCATAACAAACCCAAGATCTATACTAATTAACCAAAAAAACGTTTTTTATTGTTTTACTTTTTTATTATCGAAAAACATTTTTATAATATAAGGTTAAATGCCTTAAATCTGTAAGCATTTTTAGGGGAATTTAAAATTTACCTGATTTTCAACAAAAACGTACTAATCAAGAAAATATTCCATTTCATTTTTTACAATTCTTTTCAAAGACTAGACTTTATACTTTTGTATCAAGTCATTTAGAAACGTGATGTCGCTATTAAAGAAAAATTCTTTGTATATTGTTAGCTAGAGATCGAAATAGAAAGACTTAATGGGCGAGATTTGGAGAGTAAAGGTGAATAACCATTCTCGAGTTGTTTTGCGTGTAGTTTTCAAGAATTAAGACGTCTATAATAATCCTCATTAAAAATTTTGATTGTCTTCCCAATTAACGTTAAAAATAGTTATTGTCTAAATGGGTCTTCTTTGTAACGGGAAAATCATTTTCTTGAATGTTCTTTCTACAATTAATTCTTCATAAAACAATACATTGGTTCTAGGGCATCTGATGAATTAACCTTCTTTTAAATACACTTAATAATTTATGTCAGAATGACCGTATTTATCTATTTGATACTCATTTTTTCTTTGCAAAATATTATATTGAAATTATCGCCATAGTCCAATTTTTTAAAATTATTCATTTAAAAAAAGTATGTCATTAAGATACAATTTTAATTTTAAGAACGGTTACCTTACAAAACAAACTACGAACTTATAGCATCAACCTTGTATATATTAATATATATATATTATAAATTTTAAAAATATATAATTTACATAAAACATAACTGCTACCATACTATACTTGGAAATTTATCATTTTTACTCAAATCGATAAGATTTATTCGATTAGTTTGGTTAAATTCTCCAACAATAGTTTTTAGTAACCGTATTTTTAGATTTCAAATTTAATCATTTTAATTTAATTTCGAATATTTGGATTTAATTTTAATTTTCATTGAGTTTTCCTTTATCAATTATCCTTTACGACATTCTCCACCTTTAAATCCGCGATTTTTTCACTGTTTTAATTTTATATTTCTTCCTTTCAAATTGATCATACTTTAATTCCCAAATTTGCCACATTGCATTATTCAAAGCCGAATGAAATAAACTTAATAAATTTAAAGTTGTACAAATTTACAAATTCCTTCTCAAAGAACATTTCTCGCTTTTTATATGAATTTTTTATAATTTAAAAAATCAAAGAATAAATGGCAATTTTTTATAAAAATCCTTGATAACGCCATTTCAAATATATTTTTTTATAAATGTTTCGACAGATTAAGATGACCTTCAGATTAATATTTCACAATATTTAAACAAATTAAACATTTTTTATTATATTAAAAATTCTGTTTATTTAATCAAATATGGAAATATTCTTCAATAATTCAATTACTAAAAAACATTCAAATAGAGATCTGGAAGACTGTTTGAAAAAATTAATTTTTGGATCAATCGATCTACATCATCAATTTGCTTCACACATAA
>JACMZG010000202.1:11564-14064 GCA_018340805.1 Microvelia longipes
AGAACGAAAGTCAGAGGATCGAAGACGATCAGATACCGTCCTAGTTCTGACCATAAACTATGCCAACTGACAGTTAGCGAAGATAATTTATCATCTTGCTAGAAGTCACCGGGAAACCAAAGTCTTTGGTTCCGGGGAAGTATGGTTGCAAAGCTGAAACTTAAAGGAATTGACGGAAGGGCACACCAGGAGTGGAGCCTGCGGCTTAATTTGACTCAACACGGGAAATCTCACCCGGTCCGGACACTGTGAGGATTGACAGATTGATAGCTCTTTCTTGATTCGGTGGGTGGTGGTGCATGGCCGTTCTTAGTTGGTGGAGCGATTTGTCAGGTTAATTCCGATAAACGAACGAGACTCTAACTTGCTAAATAGTGTATTTTTTTAAACTCGTAAATGATCACTTCTTAGAAGAATAAATAGCGTCTAGCTAAATGAAAAAGAGCAATAACAGGTCTGTGATGCCCTTAGATGTCCGGGGCCGCACGCGCGCTACAATGGCAGTAACAAGTATCCCCTACTAGAAATAGTTGGGCAATCTTGTGAACACTGTCGTATCAGGATTGCGAATTGTAATTATTTCGCATGAACGAGGAATTCCTAGTAAGCGCAAGTCACTAGCTTGCGCTGATTACGTCCCTGCCCTTTGTACACACCGCCCGTCGCTACTACCGATTGAATGGTTTAGTGAGATTGTTGGATTCTGGTTAAGAAATGGCAACATTTCTATGAATGGGAAAAGACACTCAAACTTGATCATTTAGAGGAAGTAAAAGTCGTAACAAGGTTTCCGTAGGTGAACCTGCGGAAGGATCATTATTAGTTCATAACAGTTTAACTCGTAACTAAATTAGTGTATCATGATACTGATGCATCAATGCTATTTTGAGTTGTAAGCAAATGTGAATTGATTTTTCGGGTCAATTCTATTTTGCAATTGGTTCAGGAACAACTTGGCTTAGCATTAAACTCTTTCTCAGGGTGCCTATGTCGTGTGAATAGAAATATTTGCGTGGCAAGTACAGTGCATACTTTAAATTGGCGTATGCAATACGGATTTTGAATTTATTCATTATCTGGCACTGATCTAAACAATATCAAAGCGTGATCAAGATATTGTGCAAGGCTTTAAATATTCAGTAAAGATTGTTTACGTATTTGTCCGAATCGCGACTACCTGATGCTTTGTAGGTTAATACCGAAATTGTTGCGATAAATCTTGGATTGGCTATAAATATGTTTACAAAATTGAAAGAGAGCCCTGAGAACGTCTATAATTTAATTTTATAATAGTTTTGCAAAAGCAATACGGGTCCTCGATTTCATTATTGAGTTGATCAAAATAGAGTATGGATCGCCTAATAGCATCTGTATTAATAACCACTTTAAGCGATGGATCACTCGGCTCACACGTCGATGAAGAACGTAGCAAAATACGTGAATTAATGTAAACTGCACAACGCTCTGATCATTGACATTTGAACGCAAATGGCGGCTATGGTAAAACCTTTAGCCACGCTGTCTGAGGGTCGGCATTGTATTTATCATTACGTTCAATAGTAATGTTTTGAGGGTTCACTTTTGGCGTTTATTTTGTCGAAAGTGCCTCTTTAAGGTGATAGTGTATTTCGGTACACCTCTATGGAAACATAGAGTTTATGTTGAATTCGTAATTTATTGCGTTTTTAACAAATCGAGTTGGAATTTCTGGATTATTAAAATTACTTTCGTTTTAATTAGCTGGAGCCACGGCTTTATGAGTTGTGCTCTAGTGATACGTTAGTAAGAGTAAATAATCAATTTATTTTAAGGAACATTCATTATGCATATTTGATTATTACCCGACCTCAGATCAGACGAGATTACCCGCTGAACTTAAGCATATCATTAAGCGGAGGAAAAGAAACTAACAAGGATTTCCCCAGTAGTGGCGAACGACCGGGAATTAGCCCAGCACTGAATCCTGTATCTTTGATATTAGGAGTTGTGGTGTAAAGGTTGCGTTTTTAATTGTTGATATACTCCAAATTCACTTGATTGTGATGTTGTCCATAGACGGTGTTAGACCGGTTGGAGTGTACGAGGCTTTATTGATGTTTCCTATGAGTCGGATTGTTTGAGAATGCAGTCCAAATTGGGTGGTAAACTCCATCTAAGGCTAAATACTTGTGCGAGTCCGATAGTAAACAAGTACCGTGAGGGAAAGTTGAAAAGAACTTTGAAGAGAGAGTTAAATAGTACGTGAAATCGCTTAGAGGTAAACGAGTAAGCCGAAATGATATATGGGATTCAGTTAATGCTGTTTTCTTATTTTTGCAAAATCTCACTAGGAATTGCTTTTTAAGCTCTTAATATGCGATGATGCACTTTCCATGTATAAAACTGCGACCAATAGTGCTTTTTTCTGTCGTAATGGTGAAGGTGACCATTCTTCGGAATCGGTTTTATAGCTCATTGCACGGTTAAATTGGTTATTGGTGATTTCGATTTGCTGAAATTG
>JACMZG010000202.1:19064-24064 GCA_018340805.1 Microvelia longipes
TGACATAGTATTATATATACTGTTGATTTTTGATTATCAATGAAATTAAACTCATATATTCGTTATGAATTATGGGTAAATGAAAAATGTTGTAGTGGCGAATGTTGTTTCGGTAACGGTTTCCAAATGCGTGGAGTTATCGTCTACTACGTACCACATGAACAAGGGTAAATAGCTTTCGCTTTGAAGCGTTAGTAATTTAAATTTCTATTGTCCAGGCCTTTTTCTAGTCAGATACAGTTGTGAAGCTTGCTTTGCGATTGTTTATTGCTTGTTAGTTGAATTTGTTGAATCAAAACGCTAACAATAAAAGCAATTCAATGAATATCATATATTAAATATATAACGAATGGCCTATTTTAGTTATCGGTTAAACGATAGCTAAGCGATTGAATAAAAATCGTACGTATCATTATTGATGAAAACGTAATGCTAAGTAGAGTAAACTGAAATGATCAAGCTTTTATGCATCGATGATGCATTGAGTAAACGATATTTATATTTTGGATTTAATATAATGTGACTGAGAAAAATGGTAAAACATTTTTCTTTCAAATCAGTTAATAAAAATGAGACTTGATTATACATTGTATTTAAATCATTTATTGCAAAAATAAAAATCGTTGAAAGGGTGATAATTAAATTTATTTCACAAAATAGTGGTTTTTTAAATGAAATTGCTGTTTTTGGATTATCATGTGGTTAATGCTTGATCGATTGATAAAGTTAATGATACTTGTGTTTATTGATTTTCAATATCTTTAGTGACTACTTAATTGAAACCATGTTAAGTAGAGTACGTAAAATAAATATCTGGTTGATCCTGCCAGTAGTCATATGCTTATCTCAAAGATTAAGCCATGCATGTCTTAGTACAAAGTCTCGTACACTTAAACCGCGGATGGCTCATTATAACAGCTATGATTTGAGAGATTCTATCATTTTGCCATGGGATAACTGTGGTAATTCTAGAGCTAATATCTAACAGAATGCCGTGACTCACGAAGCGGCGGATTTATTAGATCAAAATCAACCTGGTGAAAACCGGTTTTTTGATGACTCTGGATAATTTTACTGATCGTACGACCTTTGTGTTGACGACATATCTCTTGAAGTGGCTGACCTATCAACTTTCGATGGTAAGATCAAAGCTTACCATGGTTGTAACGGGTAACGGGGAATCAGTGTTCGATTCCGGAGAGGGAGCCTGAGAAACGGCTACCACATCCACGGAAGGCAGCAGGCGCGTAAATTACCCAATACCGGTTCGGTGAGGTAGTGACAAAAATAACAATATGGGCCCTAGTGGTTTCATAATTGCAATGAGAACATTTTAAATACTTTATCAAGTATCAATTGGAGGGCAAGTCTGGTGCCAGCAGCCGCGGTAATTCCAGCTCCAATAGCGTATATTAAAGTTGTTGCAGTTAAAAAGCTCGTAGTTGAAATTGAGGAAAAAGATGGTTTGAAATCTTTGATTGAAAGCTATCTTGTCCTTCGACGTCGTGTATATCTTTGATGCTCTTTAATGGGTGTTGAGGATGACCGACAAGTTTACTTTGAAAAAATTAGAGTGCTTAAAGCAGGCTGATGCTTGCATATTGTTGCATGGAATAATAAAATAAGACTTCGGTTTTATTTTGTTGGTTTTCGAAACTGAAGTAATGATTAAAAGAGACTGCCGGGGGCATATGTATGCTGGTGCTAGAGGTGAAATTCTTAGATCATCAGCAGACAGTCTACTGCGAAAGCATTTGCCAAGAATGTTTTCATTAATCAAGAACGAAAGTCAGAGGATCGAAGACGATCAGATACCGTCCTAGTTCTGACCATAAACTATGCCAACTGACAGTTCGCGAAGGTAATTTAAATCTCCTTGCGAGAAGTCACCGGGAAACCTAAGTCTATGGGTTCCGGGGGAAGTATGGTTGCAAAGCTGAAACTTAAAGGAATTGACGGAAGGGCACCACCAGGAGTGGAGCCTGCGGCTTAATTTGACTCAACACGGGAAATCTCACCCGGTCCGGACACTGTGAGGATTGACAGATTGATAGCTCTTTCTTGATTCGGTGGGTGGTGTGCATGGCCGTTCTTAGTTGGTGGAGCGATTTGTCTGGTTAATTCCGTTAACGAACGAGACTCTAACCTGCTAAATAGTACATTTGTTTTAAAATAGCAAATGCTGACTTCTTAGAGGAATAAATAGCGTTTAGCTAAATGAAAAAGAGCAATAACAGGTCTGTGATGCCCTTAGATGTCCGGGGCCGCACGCGCGCTACAATGGCAGTAACAGCGAGTTTAATTCCTAGCTAGAAATGGCTGGGTAACCTGCTTAATCACTGTCGTGTCAGGAATAGTGGATTGAAATTATTCCACTTGAACGAGGAATTCCTAGTAAGTGCAAGTCACTAGCTTGCGCTGATTACGTCCCTGCCCTTTGTACACACCGCCCGTCGCTACTACCGATTGAATGGTTTAGTGAGATCGTTGGATTCCGATTTAAGAAATGGCAACATTTCTATAGTTGGGAAAAGACAATCAAACTTGATCATTTAGAGGAAGTAAAAGTCGTAACAAGGTTTCCGTAGGTGAACCTGCGGAAGGATCATTATTAGTTCATTGAAATTAAAAGAACGATTAGAATTTACAGCTGACATGCTATAAATTAAATTAAAAAAACGATTTTGGCTCTGATAATTCATTTTATAATGAATTATTAAATATAAAAAAGTGCTGATTTTAATTTACTAATTACATATTATGCTACTTGGATTGTTTTATTGCGAAGTATTCGGCTCGCTAAACAATAAATCGACTCGTTTTATAGTAGTAAATATGGTTTCAAGTGCTAGTAGTAAATTAATCAGCATTAAACCAACACATTCACGGGGTGCCTATGGTATTTTTCGAAATACCGAGTACTCATATAAACATTTTTATTGGGTGTTGTTTATATGACAGACTTATGTCCGTAGTCTCTCGTAAAAAGGAAATTACAAAACACAAGTTGTTGGCACTGATAAAAACAATATCAAAGCATTATCAGGATATTGTGCAAGGTTTAATTAGTTTAGTAATATAATATCTTTAAAAATTTAGTGTTATTTATTTGGTCAATATACGAATTCAAGTTGCAGTGATTAATAATAACTGGTCTAATGCTTTGTAGATAAATATCCGAATTCAGTTATTTTATTAATCATTTATTTTGGCAAAACTGCAATTGGCTAAAGAATTTGTATGTTGATTAACACGATATTATATGAAAAGCTGCCCCGTGTGTTCTATTTCTATTTAACTTTACAGTATCGTTTGGTGATCAAATGATAATGGCAATCCTCGACTTTGTAAAAGAAGTTGGGTTGATTGAAAATTAGAATATGGATCGCTGTAAAAAGCATCTGTATATTATTAACCACTTTAAGCGATGGATCACTCGGCTCGCACGTCGATGAAGAACGTAGCAAAACATGTGAATTAATGTGAACTGCACAACGCTCTGATCATTGACATTTTGAACGCAAATGGCGGCTATGGGTCAACCTATAGCCACATCTGTCTGAGGGTCGGCATAGCATTTATCATTACGTTCAATAGTAATGTTTTGAGGGGTTCACTTTTGTTTTTATTTCAATCGAAAGTGCCTCTTTAAGGTGATAGTGTATTTGTTAAACAAGTACACCTCTATGGAAACATAGAGTTTCGATTTTTGAAATGCTATTAATATAGTTTATACATATGAAATTAACATAAAGTTAATGCTGTTGTTGAAGTTAATAGATTTATTTGTTATTGTTACTATTGTTTTCATAATTTATTGACCATTGTATAGAAAAGAAAAGGCAAATAAACAATGTTTGAATGGGTTGTTGATTTATTTGTTTGATCTTTTAAATATATTTGGATTGATAATAATAGAATAATGATGCTATTAATGACAATGACAATTTAATTTTGCATTATCAATATGTGCGTTTCAGTATTAATTGACGTATTGAATAGTGTTTTAAATATAATTGAACAAGTTTGACGGAAATTCTGGATTATTGAAATTATTGATATCATTTGATGCATACATAATTTTAATTTTCTCCAGTGCCGCAGCTTAATGAGTTGCGTTCTGGTGCATATGTGTGCTGTCACCTGTGAGATTTTAGTAAATAATCAATTAAATTGTCAAGGAATTTCGAATTTATTATTTATTTGTTCAATTAACTTTTAAATCCGACCTCAGATCAGATGAGATTACCCGCTGAACTTAAGCATATCATTAAGCGGAGGAAAAGAAACTAACAAGGATTTCCCCAGTAGTGGCGAACGACCGGGAATTAGCCCAGCACTGAATCCTGTATCTTTGATATTAGGAGTTGTGGTGTAAAGGTTGCGTTTTTAATTGTTGAGTATACTCCAAATTCACTTGATTGTGATGTTGTCCATAGACGGTGTTAGACCGGTTGGAGTGTACGAGGCTTTTATTGATGTTTCCTATGAGTCGGATTGTTTGAGAATGCAGTCCAAATTGGGTGGTAAACTCCATCTAAGGCTAAATACTTGTGCGAGTCCGATAGTAAACAAGTACCGTGAGGGAAAGTTGAAAAGAACTTTGAAGAGAGAGTTAAATAGTACGTGAAATCGCTTAGAGGTAAACGAGTAGAGCCGAAACTGATATGGGATTCAGTTGATTGTCTGTCATCTTATTTTAGCAAAATCTCACTAGGAATTGCTAATTTAAGCTCATAATGGACGATCAATGCACTTTCCATGTATCAAAACTGCGACCAATAGTGCCGTTTTTCTGTCGTAATGGTGAAGGTGACCAATTCTTCGGAATGGTTTTATAGCTCATTGCACGGTTAAATTTGGTATTGGTGATTTCGATTTGCTGATATTGGCTTTGTAATGCTGATTGTTGATTGTGAGCTCAAAGAGATTGCTTTTGAATGTTTAGTATAACTGATGGTCGATGGGCAAATCTAGTCTGCAGTGTATATGTAGGTTAC
>JACMZG010000202.1:29064-35500 GCA_018340805.1 Microvelia longipes
CGCAGCGATAATCCTTAAATAATCTTTATGATTGTTTACGTTTATACATATTCGTCCGGGTGAATATAGCAGCAGCATTGTAGCAGTTGCAATTTCATTTTCTCTGTCCAGGCCTGTATCTTGTCAGATTTAATTGATTAATTCAATTAATTACCTATCATTTATGAGGGTTTAACGAATAAAGAAATAGTTGCTTTGCAATTATAACGAATGACCTAATGTAGCTGTGTTTAAATATGCAGTTATGCGATTGAATATTAACGAAATGACTCGCTTAGGCGGTCGTATATATATAAATATCTGGTTGATCCTGCCAGTAGTCATATGCTTATCTCAAAGATTAAGCCATGCATGTCTAAGTACACAGTTTTATAAACTGAAACCGCGGATGGCTCATTATAACAGCTATTATTTAAGAGATATAATCTATTTGCCACAAGATAACTGTGGTAATTCTAGAGCTAATATTTTAAAGAATGCCGTGACTCACGAAGCGGCGGATTTATTAGATCAAAACTAACCTGTCGCAAGGCAGAATTTTGATGACTCTGGATAACTTCACTGATCGTACAACCTTAGTTGACGACGAATCTCTTGAAATGGCTGACCTATCAACTTTCGATGGTAAGATCAAAGCTTACCATGGTTGTAACGGGTAACGGGGAATCAGTGTTCGATTCCGGAGAGGGAGCCTGAGAAACGGCTACCACATCCACGGAAGGCAGCAGGCGCGAAAATTACCCAATACCGGTTCGGTGAGGTAGTGACAATAAATAACAATATGGGCCCTAGTGGTTTCATAATTGCAATGAGAATATTTTAAATACTTTATCAAGTATCAATTGGAGGGCAAGTCTGGTGCCAGCAGCCGCGGTAATTCCAGCTCCAAAAGCGTATATTAAAGTTGTTGCAGTTAAAAAGCTCGTAGTTGAAATTGAGGAAATGATTCTTTATGAGGTCTATGACCGAGTGTTGAATCTTCCTTCACCGTCGTGTATATTGTTAAGTCACTTTATTGGGATTTTTCAATAACCGACAAGTTTACTTTGAAAAAATTAGAGTGCTTAAAGCAGGCTTATGCCTGCATATTGTTGCATGGAATAATGAAATAAGACTTCGGTTTTATTTTGTTGGTTTTCGAAACTGAAGTAATGATTAAAAGAGACTGCCGGGGGCATATGTATGCTGGTGCTAGAGGTGAAATTCTGAGACCATCAGCAGACAATCTACTGCGAAAGCATTTGCCAAGAATGTTTTCATTAATCAAGAACGAAAGTCAGAGGATCGAAGACGATCAGATACCGTCCTAGTTCTGACCATAAACTATGCCAACTGACAGTTAGCGATGATAATTTATCATCTTGCTAGAAGTCACCGGGAAACCAAAGTCTTTGGGTTCCGGGGGAAGTATGGTTGCAAAGCTGAAACTTAAAGGAATTGACGGAAGGGCACCACCAGGAGTGGAGCCTGCGGCTTAATTTGACTCAACACGGGAAATCTCACCCGGTCCGGACACTGTGAGGATTGACAGATTGATAGCTCTTTCTTGATTCGGTGGGTGGTGGTGCATGGCCGTTCTTAGTTGGTGGAGCGATTTGTCAGGTTAATTCCGATAACGAACGAGACTCTAACTTGCTAAATAGTGTATTTATTTTAACTCGTAAATGATCACTTCTTAGAAGAATAAATAGCGTCTAGCTAAATGAAAAAGAGCAATAACAGGTCTGTGATGCCCTTAGATGTCCGGGGCCGCACGCGCGCTACAATGGCAGTTCCAACAAGTATCCCTTACTAGAAATAGTTGGGCAATCTTGTGAAACACTGTCGTATCAGGGATTGCGAATTGTAATTATTTCGCATGAACGAGGAATTCCTAGTAAGCGCAAGTCACTAGCTTGCGCTGATTACGTCCCTGCCCTTTGTACACACCGCCCGTCGCTACTACCGATTGAATGGTTTAGTGAGATTGTTGGATTCTGGTCTAAGAAATGGCAACATTTCTATGAATGGGAAAAGACACTCAAACTTGATCATTTAGAGGAAGTAAAAGTCGTAACAAGGTTTCCGTAGGTGAACCTGCGGAAGGATCATTATTAGTTCATAACAGTTTAACTCGTAACTAAAATTAGTGTATCATGATACTGATGCATCAATGCTATTTTGAGTTGTAAGCAAATGTGAATTGATTTTTCGGGTCAATTCTATTTTGCAATAGGTTCAGGATACAACTTGGCTTAGCATTAAACTCTTTCTCAGGGTGCCTATGTCGTGTGAATAGAAATATTTGCGTGGCAAGTACAGTGCATACTTTAAATTGGCGTATGCAATACGGATTTTGAATTTATTCATTATCTGGCACTGATCTAAACAATATCAAAGCGTGATCAAGATATTGTGCAAGGCTTAAATATTTCAGTAAAGATTGTTTACGTATTTGTCCGAGTCGCGACTACCTGATGCTTTGTAGGTTAATACCGAAATTGTTGCGATAAATCTTGGATTGGCTATAAATATGTTTACAAAATTGAAAAGAGAGCCCTGAGAACGTCTATAATTTAATTTTATAATAGTATTGCAAAAGCAATACGGGTCCTCGATTTCATTATTGAGTTGATCAAAATAGAGTATGGATCGCCTAATAGCATCTGTATTAATAACCACTTTAAGCGATGGATCACTCGGCTCACACGTCGATGAAGAACGTAGCAAAATACGTGAATTAATGTAAAATGCACAACGCTCTGATCATTGACAATTTGAACGCAAATGGCGGCTATTGGTAAACCTTTAGCCACGGCTGTCTGAGGGTCGGCATTGTATTTATCATTACGTTCAATAGTAATGTTTTGAGGGGTTCACTTTTGGCGTTTATTTTGTCGAAAGTGCCTCTTTAAGGTGATAGTGTATTTCGGTACACCTCTATGGAAACATAGAGTTTATGTTGAATTCGTAATTTATTGCGTTTTTAACAAATCGAGTATGTGGAATGTTCTGGATTATTAAAATTACTTTCGGTTTTAATTAGCTGGAGCCACGGCTTTATGAGTTGTGCTCTAGTGATACGTTAGTAAGAGTAAATAATCAATTTATTTTAAGGAACATTCATTATGCATATTTGATTTATTACCCGACCTCAGATCAGACGAGATTACCCGCTGAACTTAAGCATATCATTAAGCGGAGGAAAAGAAACTAACAAGGATTTCCCCAGTAGTGGCGAACGACCGGGAATTAGCCCAGCACCGAATCCTGTATCTTTGATATTGGGAATTGTGGTGTAAAGGTTGCGTTTTTAATTGAAGATGATACTCCAAATTCACTTGATTGTGATGTTGTCCATAGAGGGTGTTAGGCCCGTTGGAGTGTTTGAAACTATTATTGATGCTTCCTATGAGTCGGATTGTTTGAGAATGCAGTCCAAATTGGGTGGTAAACTCCATCTAAGGCTAAATACTTGTGTGAGTCCGATAGCAAACAAGTACCGTGAGGGAAAGTTGAAAAGAACTTTGAAGAGAGAGTTAAATAGTACGTGAAATCGCTTAGAGGTAAACGAGTGAAGCCGAAGATGTTGTATGGGATTCAGTTAACTGCGTGTTTTCTTGATTTTTGCGAAATCCCACTAGGAATCGCTTTTATCGAGATCTTAATATGCGGTTGATGCACTTTCTGTATAACAGTACTGCGACCGATAGCGTCTTTTTTCTGTCGTAATTTTGAAGGTGATCATTCCTTCGGGAATGGTTTTATAGCTGGTTACACGGTTAAATGATTTATTGGTGATTGCGATTGACAGAAATTGATTGGTTTAATGTTGATGATTCTTTAATAGACTAATAATAGGCTATTTGTGAATTGTTGATGTTTTTCATGATCGATGTGTTGATCTAAAGTCTGCAGTGTATGTAGGTTACTTACTCGTCCCGTCTTGAAACACGGACCAAGGAGTTTTATATGATCGCGAGTCAAAGGGCCTTACGAAACCCCACGGCGTAATTAATGTAAAGGTTTACCTCGGTAAACTGTGATGTGACCTCGTGGCAACACTGAGTGCAACATCGACCCGTCTAAAGATGTTCGCATCTGGGCGGAGTTTGAGCGATCATGTAGAGACCCGAAAGATGGTGAACTATGCTTGTGCAGGTTGAAGCCAGAGGAAACTCTGGTGGAGGACCGCCGCGGTTCTGACGTGCAAATCGATCGTCGGACATGAGTATAGGGGCGAAAGACTAATCGAACCATCTAGTAGCTGGTTCCCTCCGAAGTTTCCCTCAGGATAGCTGACATTTGTTATTGTAGTTTTACCTGGTAAAGCGAATGATTAGAAGTATTGGGGACGAAATGTCCTCAACTTATTCTCAAACTTTAAATGGGTTCGAAGTGCGTCTTTCTTCATTGAAGATGTGCATCGAATACAAGTGTCTAGTGGGCCATTTTTGGTAAGCAGAACTGGCGATGTGGGATGAACCAAACATCTGGTTAAGGTGCCTAACATAACGCTCATGAGAACCCACAAAAGGTGTTGTTTGATAAAGACAGCAGGACGGTGGACA
This sequence comes from Microvelia longipes, assembly GCA_018340805.1. Classification (NCBI taxonomy): domain Eukaryota; kingdom Metazoa; phylum Arthropoda; class Insecta; order Hemiptera; family Veliidae; genus Microvelia; species Microvelia longipes. Next base: position 33,615 of record JACMZG010000202.1, read on the forward strand.
TGAAGTCGTCATCCGCTAAGGAGTGTGTAACAACTCACCTGCCGAATCAACCAGCCCTGAAAATGGATGGCGCTGTAGCGTTGGACCTATACCGGATCGATATCGTAAGTTTACAAAACGAGTAAACGATATCGTGTAGGAGGGCCGTGGTTGCTAAGAAGCTACTGGCGTAAGTCAGAGTGGAGCGGTCACGGGTACAGATCTTGGTAGTAGTAGCAATTATTCAAGTGAGATCCTTGAAGACTGAAGTGGAGAAGGGTTCCATGTCAACAGCATTTGAACATGGGTTAGTCGGTCCTAAGCGATCTGGTAATTCAGTTATCAGAAAGAGGTGATAGACATTAGCAATAGTGTTTATAATTGATTTTAGCCTCTTGAAGCGAAAGGGAATCAGTTTAATATTACTGAACTTGAATATGGAAATTTGGTTGTTTCGGCAACACAAGGTGGTAACACAAGCGATCTCAGAGACGTCATCAGGTGTTTTGGGAAGAGTTCTCTTTTCTTTGTATACATAAACATGTCCCTAGAATCAGGTTATCTGGAGAAAGGGATGTGAAATGTTAAAAGCATCACGTTTCACGTGATGTCCGAAGCGCTCTTGATGGCCCTTGAAAATCTGAGGGAGCAGTTATAAATTTCATATCAATCCGTACCGATATCCGCAGCAGGTCTCCTAGGTGAGCAGCCTATAGTCTTAGAACAATGTAGGTAAGGGAAGTCGGCAAATTAGATCCGTACCTTCGGTAAAAGGATTGGCTCTAGGGATCGGGCATGGTGGGCTTTATCAAGAAGTCGATTGAAACGAGAGTGGGTTGTTATTGATTGAGCTTAGGGCAACTTGAGTTTGATTGACTACGGCACATTTTTGATTCGATTGATTGGCGGGTATTGCTATTATGAGTCTTTCGGGACTTGTAATAGTCGCTGTGCACTAAACGATCAACCTAGAACTGGCATGGACTAGAGGAATCCGACTGTCTAATTAAAACAAAGCATTGCGATGGCTGGTGAACGGCTTTGACGCAATGTGATTTCTGCCCAGTGCCATGAATGTCAACGTGAAGAAATTCAATTAAGCGCTGGTTAACGGCGGGAGTAACTATGACTCTCTTCAGGTAGCCAAATGCCTCGTCATCTAATTAGTGACGTGCATGAATGGATTAACGAGATTCCTACTGTCCCTATCTACTATCTAGCGAAAACTACAGCCAAGGGAACGGGCTTGGAAAATATAGCGGGGAAAGAAGACCCTGTTGCTTGACTCTAGTCCGACTTTGTAGGGAAACATTAGAGGTGTAGCATAAGTGGGAGACGCAAGTCGCCAGTGAAATACCACTATCTGATTGTTTCTTTACTTACTCAGTAATGCGGAGTGCAATTAACTTATAGTTTCGTTATTGCTGCAACTCTCTCGATTACCATGTATTCGAGTGGAAGATTTGGTTTGAGACATCTCGCGGTATCCTGGAATTTGGCTTGCACCGGGCAAAAGATCGATAACATGTTACTTGAGGGACATAATATCTGTCAGGTGGGGAGTTTGACTGGGCTATGATCATTGAACCCCAATCTCTTCGGGTACATCTGTCAAAATTGTAAAGGTGTTGGCAGTATTGATTGGTGCTTTGCTTCATTGCATTGTCCCTAGGGGGAGCTTCTAAGCGCAGGAAACTCTACGTAAAGCGCTCTGGTTTCATGTTGGGGTTGGACATATAATAGAGGACGGAAGAGAAAAGCTCTCTGATTTTTGATTTTCAGTACGAATTAAAGACCGTGGAAAGCGTTATGGATGGTTCTGTTCCTAATAGTGCCCAATTCATAGTTCCTTGCCGGCACTTTAGGGCCGATGTTGGGATTCAAACCAAATATCACTGTAACCATTC
>JACMZG010000202.1:40682-54873 GCA_018340805.1 Microvelia longipes
TCGCAGTACTGTTATACAGAAAGTGCATCAACCGCATATTAAGATCTCGATAAAAGCGATTCCTAGTGGGATTTCGCAAAAATCAAGAAAACACGCAGTTAACTGAATCCCATACAACATCTTCGGCTTCACTCGTTTACCTCTAAGCGATTTCACGTACTATTTAACTCTCTCTTCAAAGTTCTTTTCAACTTTCCCTCACGGTACTTGTTTGCTATCGGACTCACACAAGTATTTAGCCTTAGATGGAGTTTACCACCCAATTTGGACTGCATTCTCAAACAATCCGACTCATAGGAAGCATCAATAATAGTTTCAAACACTCCAACGGGCCTAACACCCTCTATGGACAACATCACAATCAAGTGAATTTGGAGTATCATCTTCAATTAAAAACGCAACCTTTACACCACAATTCCCAATATCAAAGATACAGGATTCGGTGCTGGGCTAATTCCCGGTCGTTCGCCACTACTGGGGAAATCCTTGTTAGTTTCTTTTCCTCCGCTTAATGATATGCTTAAGTTCAGCGGGTAATCTCGTCTGATCTGAGGTCGGGTAATAAATCAAATATGCATAATGAATGTTCCTTAAAATAAATTGATTATTTACTCTTACTAACGTATCACTAGAGCACAACTCATAAAGCCGTGGCTCCAGCTAATTAAAACCGAAAGTAATTTTAATAATCCAGAACATTCCACATACTCGATTTGTTAAAAACGCAATAAATTACGAATTCAACATAAACTCTATGTTTCCATAGAGGTGTACCGAAATACACTATCACCTTAAAGAGGCACTTTCGACAAAATAAACGCCAAAAGTGAACCCCTCAAAACATTACTATTGAACGTAATGATAAATACAATGCCGACCCTCAGACAGCCGTGGCTAAAGGTTTACCAATAGCCGCCATTTGCGTTCAAATTGTCAATGATCAGAGCGTTGTGCATTTTACATTAATTCACGTATTTTGCTACGTTCTTCATCGACGTGTGAGCCGAGTGATCCATCGCTTAAAGTGGTTATTAATACAGATGCTATTAGGCGATCCATACTCTATTTTGATCAACTCAATAATGAAATCGAGGACCCGTATTGCTTTTGCAATACTATTATAAAATTAAATTATAGACGTTCTCAGGGCTCTCTTTCAATTTGTAAACATATTTATAGCCAATCCAAGATTTATCGCAACAATTTCGGTATTAACCTACAAAGCATCAGGTAGTCGCGACTCGGACAAATACGTAAACAATCTTTACTGAAATATTTAAGCCTTGCACAATATCTTGATCACGCTTTGATATTGTTTAGATCAGTGCCAGATAATGAATAAATTCAAAATCCGTATTGCATACGCCAATTTAAAGTATGCACTGTACTTGCCACGCAAATATTTCTATTCACACGACATAGGCACCCTGAGAAAGAGTTTAATGCTAAGCCAAGTTGTATCCTGAACCTATTGCAAAATAGAATTGACCCGAAAAATCAATTCACATTTGCTTACAACTCAAAATAGCATTGATGCATCAGTATCATGATACACTAATTTTAGTTACGAGTTAAACTGTTATGAACTAATAATGATCCTTCCGCAGGTTCACCTACGGAAACCTTGTTACGACTTTTACTTCCTCTAAATGATCAAGTTTGAGTGTCTTTTCCCATTCATAGAAATGTTGCCATTTCTTAGACCAGAATCCAACAATCTCACTAAACCATTCAATCGGTAGTAGCGACGGGCGGTGTGTACAAAGGGCAGGGACGTAATCAGCGCAAGCTAGTGACTTGCGCTTACTAGGAATTCCTCGTTCATGCGAAATAATTACAATTCGCAATCCCTGATACGACAGTGTTTCACAAGATTGCCCAACTATTTCTAGTAAGGGATACTTGTTGGAACTGCCATTGTAGCGCGCGTGCGGCCCCGGACATCTAAGGGCATCACAGACCTGTTATTGCTCTTTTTCATTTAGCTAGACGCTATTTATTCTTCTAAGAAGTGATCATTTACGAGTTAAAATAAATACACTATTTAGCAAGTTAGAGTCTCGTTCGTTATCGGAATTAACCTGACAAATCGCTCCACCAACTAAGAACGGCCATGCACCACCACCCACCGAATCAAGAAAGAGCTATCAATCTGTCAATCCTCACAGTGTCCGGACCGGGTGAGATTTCCCGTGTTGAGTCAAATTAAGCCGCAGGCTCCACTCCTGGTGGTGCCCTTCCGTCAATTCCTTTAAGTTTCAGCTTTGCAACCATACTTCCCCCGGAACCCAAAGACTTTGGTTTCCCGGTGACTTCTAGCAAGATGATAAATTATCATCGCTAACTGTCAGTTGGCATAGTTTATGGTCAGAACTAGGACGGTATCTGATCGTCTTCGATCCTCTGACTTTCGTTCTTGATTAATGAAAACATTCTTGGCAAATGCTTTCGCAGTAGATTGTCTGCTGATGGTCTCAGAATTTCACCTCTAGCACCAGCATACATATGCCCCCGGCAGTCTCTTTTAATCATTACTTCAGTTTCGAAAACCAACAAAATAAAACCGAAGTCTTATTTCATTATTCCATGCAACAATATGCAGGCATAGCCTGCTTTAAGCACTCTAATTTTTTCAAAGTAAACTTGTCGGTTATTGAAAAATCCCAATAAAGTGACTTAACAATATACACGACGGTGAAGGAAGATTCAACACTCGGTCATAGACCTCATAAAGAATCATTTCCTCAATTTCAACTACGAGCTTTTTAACTGCAACAACTTTAATATACGCTTTTGGAGCTGGAATTACCGCGGCTGCTGGCACCAGACTTGCCCCAATTGATACTTGATAAAGTATTTAAAATATTCTCATTGCAATTATGAAACCACTAGGGCCCATATTGTTATTTATTGTCACTACCTCACCGAACCGGTATTGGGTAATTTTCGCGCCTGCTGCCTTCCGTGGATGGTAGCCGTTTCTCAGGCTCCCTCTCCGGAATCGAACACTGATTCCCCGTTACCCGTTACAACCATGGTAAGCTTTGATCTTACCATCGAAAGTTGATAGGTCAGCCATTTCAAGAGATTCGTCGTCAACACTAAGGTTGTACGATCAGTGAAGTTATCCAGAGTCATCAAAATTCTGCCTTGCGACAGGTTAGTTTTGATCTAATAAATCCGCCGCTTCGTGAGTCACGGCATTCTTTAAAATATTAGCTCTAGAATTACCACAGTTATCTTGTGGCAAATAGATTATATCTCTTAAATAATAGCTGTTATAATGAGCCATCCGCGGTTTCAGTTTATAAAACTGTGTACTTAGACATGCATGGCTTAATCTTTGAGATAAGCATATGACTACTGGCAGGATCAACCAGATATTTATATATACGACCGCCTAAGCGAGTCATTTCGTTAATATTCAATCGCATAACTGCATATTTAAACACAGCTACATTAGGTCATTCGTTATAATTGCAAAGCAACTATTTCTTTATTCGTTAAACCCTCATAAATGATAGGTAATTAATTGAATAATCAATTAAATCTGACAAGATACAGGCCTGGACAGAGAAAATGAAATTGCAACTGCTACAATGCTGCTGCTATATTCACCCGGACGAATATGTATAAACGTAAACAATCATAAAGATTATTTAAGGATTATCGCTGCGTTGGCTGTAGGGCTACTAACAAAATATTCTGTACTGATCCACAATTGTATTAACAATTGATAGATTTTATATGAGCCAACAAATAATCAATCAGTATATTTCAACTAATCAACTATAATTAAATAGTCAGCTCACATATATACTGTGGATATATACCTTGGGTAGCATTCCTGAAACCGGCGACTTTAGTATTAATTTATTGTTTCCAAAATATATTTATTTAGATGTAAAACTGTTTTCTTAATATGGTTAGCGAAAAAATTTATCAAAAACGGTTAAAAATAAGAAATTAGGGCATTTCTCTTTGAAAATTTGTGTAAAAATTTTAAAATTTTTTTTATCTTTTTGTTTGTATTTATTATGTTTATTAAGCTCAAATTGCTTTTTCTAGTATAATTTTTAATTCTCTGTTAAATGTACTAATTTTTATTTCAAATTTAAAATTTTTTAGCAATAGTTTAGACATTTATGTTGGTTCATTAAAAATACACGTGATTAAACATAATTATCACTTTTTGCTGATTATTAAATTTATATAATTATCAGTTAGAGAAAAAAATTACATCGAATCATACTAAAATCTCTTATATATCTCAATTTTTACTAAAGTTATGACTAAATTTAAGTTTATGAGAGGTTTCCTTAATTTTTTTGGCCATTTTGAAGAAATACACATTGTACTGAATTGAATTATATAATGAAGAGCGTAAAAAGTTGAGTAGGAATCAGTTTAAATATACCAAAAACTTTATTATTCACAAAGTTATTCGAGGTTTAAGTTTATCGGAGGCTGGGAGTTTTCCTTAATTTAAATTTTTTTAAAAAAATTATTATTTTCTTTAATTTAAGGTTTATTAATATTTTACATATTATTAGAAAGAGCAAAGAAAGGGAAAGATCCATTCTTTACTTTTCTATATGTTCAGATGAAAAAAGTTATATTATTTGAAAATTAATTAATTAAATTTTACTTAAGATTATTATGCAATGATGTAATACTTGCAAAAATCTTTGTCATAAATTTTAGTGCAATAATTTTAATAAAAATGTGTTTCGGTTTCTTTATTTTAGGTTCGATAATATGATTTATATATCATTAGAAAGAACAAAAAATATAAATAAGGCGGACAGTTTATTTGCCTTATTTAATTATTGGAAACAAAGTTATATTAATTTAAAAGTTAATTAATTAAATTTCATTTAACAGTTAGTAAGAAATTATGTAATATTTAATCCCAAAATTTTTTTGGAAACTTTTTGGGAAATTTTTTAATCTTGTCATCAAATAAATCAAAATTTATCAATTTTTTAAAAATAATTTACAGAAAATTATTAACAATAATAATAATGAATTGTAAAATTATTATTATTTATTATTATTATTATTATTATTTTTTATTTTGTCAAAATTATTATTTATTATTATTATTCCAAAAATTTTTGTCAAAAATTATTTATTATTATTATTATTATTATTATTATTATTTTTATTGACCAAAAAATTTTTGTCAAAAAATTATTATTATTATTATTATTATTATTTTATTGACCCAAAAAATTTTTGTCAAAAAATTATTATTATTATTATTATTTTTATTGACCAAAAAATTTTTGTCAAAAAATTATTATTATTATTATTATTATTTATTATTATTGACCCAAAAAATTTTTGTCAAAAAATTTCTGGAAAATTTTGAAATATTAATTTTTTTGACCAAAAAAATTTTTTCGGAAAATTTCTGGAAAATTTTGAAAAATATTAATTTTTTTTGACCAAAAAATTTTTTCGAAAATTTTTGGAAAATTTTGAAAAATTTACATTTTTTTAAAAAAATTTTGGTATTTTATAATTTTCTGGTTATATATGCTTAAAATTGAAAATAATTCGGTAAATTTTCAAATTCTCGACTAAAAAGCAGAGAAATTTTTGTAATTTTTTATAATTTTCAGAAATATTGAAAAAATTAATCGAGCCAAAAAACTATAATTCGGTAACATTTTCAAAATACAAAATAATAAAAGCGGAATTGCATCAATGCAATTCCACTATAAAAGCACTATAAAAAGCACAATAAAAAGTACTATTAAACAGCACTATTAAACAGCACTATAAAAAGCACTATAAACAGCACTATTAAACAGCACTAATAATTATCAAACTAGATAATTAAAAGTATAGTTAATATTGCCCGACCGCCACAATGAATGAACTCTAAAAGTCCAAATCATCGCGTCAAATGGGGATATAGTTCAAAATCTCGCAGTTTAAACCGCTCGAATTCTTACGCTACCCCGACCGGAAAGTAAGTCGTCTACAAACGATTTAATGCCCACACGTAAACCATTATAAATGATTCAAACATCCCTTCTATTTTCATAGAAAGGTCCGAGTTTAAATGTATGGCTAAGCCACATTCACCGACTTGCGTCAGTGAATAATATTATTGCCTCTTTACGAGGTGGGCACAATTTATCATGACTCTAGGCGAGATTCAGACTTAGAGGCGTTCAGTCTTAATCTCTCGGATGGTAGCTTCGTGCCACTGACCTTTCGATCAAGCACACTTACCAGTGATCCGAATCTGCGGTTCCTCTCGTACTGAGCAGAATTACTATTATCATGACACTTTATATAGTAGGGTAAAACTAACCTGTCTCACGACGGTCTAAACCCAGCTCACGTTCCCTATTAGTGGGTGAACAATCCAACGCTTTGCGAATTCTGCTTCGCAATGATAGGAAGAGCCGACATCGAAGGATCAAAAGCGACGTCGCTATGAACGCTTGGCCGCCACAAGCCAGTTATCCCTGTGGTAACTTTTCTGACACCTCTTGCTTTAAACTCTAAATTAATCAAAAGGATCGATAGGCCGCGCTTTCACGGTCTGTATTCGTACTGAAAATCAAAATCAAGAGAGCTTTTCCCCTTTTAGTCAACACCAGGTTTCTGTCCTGGTTGAGCTCCCCTTGGGACATCTGCGTTACCATTTGACAGATGTACCGCCCCAGTCAAACTCCCACCTGACACTGTCCTCAGAACAGTTCGACGGCATCCGAAGATTACCATCTTATCTCGACAAATTAATTAACCTAAGTTAATTGCACTGCATTACTGAGTAAGTAAAGAAACAATCAGAGTAGTGGTATTTCACTGGCGACTTGCGTCTCCCACTTATGCTACACCTCTAATGTTTCCCTACAAAGTCGGACTAGAGTCAAGCTCAACAGGGTCTTCTTTCCCGCTATATTTTCCAAGCCCGTTCCCTTGGCTGTAGTTTCGCTAGATAGTAGATAGGGACAGTAGGAATCTCGTTAATCCATTCATGCACGTCACTAATTAGATGACGAGGCATTTGGCTACCTGAAGAGAGTCATAGTTACTCCCGCCGTTAACCAGCGCTTAATTGAATTTCTTCACGTTGACATTCATGGCACTGGGCAGAAATCACATTGCGTCAAAGCCGTTCACCAGCCATCGCAATGCTTTGTTTTAATTAGACAGTCGGATTCCTCTAGTCCATGCCAGTTCTAGGTTGATCGTTTAGTGCACAGCGACTATTACAAGTCCCGAAAGACTCATAATATAGCAATACCCGCCAATCAATCGAATCAAAAATGTGCCGTAGTCAATCAAACTCAAGTTGCCCTAAGCTCAATCAATAACAACCCACTCTCGTTTCAATCGACTTCTTGATAAAGCCCACCATGCCCGATCCCTAGAGCCAATCCTTTTACCGAAGGTACGGATCTAATTTGCCGACTTCCCTTACCTACATTGTTCTAAGACTATAGGCTGCTCACCTAGGAGACCTGCTGCGGATATCGGTACGGATTGATATGAAATTTATAACTGCTCCCTCAGATTTTCAAGGGCCATCAAGAGCGCTTCGGACATCACGTGAAACGTGATGCTTTTAACATTTCACATCCCTTTCTCCAGATAACCTGATTCTAGGGACATGTTTATGTATACAAAGAAAAGAGAACTCTTCCCAAAACACCTGATGACGTCTCTGAGATCGCTTGTGTTACCACCTTGTGTTGCCGAAACAACCAAATTTCCATATTCAAGTTCAGTAATATTAAACTGATTCCCTTTCGCTTCAAGAGGCTAAAATCAATTATAAACACTATTGCTAATGTCTATCACCTCTTTCTGATAACTGAATTACCAGATCGCTTAGGACCGACTAACCCATGTTCAAATGCTGTTGACATGGAACCCTTCTCCACTTCAGTCTTCAAGGATCTCACTTGAATAATTGCTACTACTACCAAGATCTGTACCCGTGACCGCTCCACTCTGACTTACGCCAGTAGCTTCTTAGCAACCACGGCACCCTCCTACACGATATCGTTTACTCGTTTTGTAAACTTACGATATCGATCCGGTATAGGTCCAACGCTACAGCGCCATCCATTTTCAGGGCTGGTTGATTCGGCAGGTGAGTTGTTACACACTCCTTAGCGGATGACGACTTCCATGTCCACCGTCCTGCTGTCTTTATCAAACAACACCTTTTGTGGGTCTCATGAGTTATGTTAGGCACCTTAACCAGATGTTTGGTTCATCCCACATCGCCAGTTCTGCTTACCAAAAATGGCCCACTAGACACTTGTATTCGATGCACATCTTCAATGAAGAAAGACGCACTTCGAACCCATTTAAAGTTTGAGAATAAGTTGAGGACATTTCGTCCCCAATACTTCTAATCATTCGCTTTACCAGGTAAAACTACAATAACAAATGTCAGCTATCCTGAGGGAAACTTCGGAGGGAACCAGCTACTAGATGGTTCGATTAGTCTTTCGCCCTATACTCATGTCCGACGATCGATTTGCACGTCAGAACCGCGGCGGTCCTCCACCAGAGTTTCCTCTGGCTTCAACCTGCACAAGCATAGTTCACCATCTTTCGGGTCTCTACATGATCGCTCAAACTCCGCCCAGATGCGAACATCTTTAGACGGGTCGATGTTGCACTCAGTGTTGCCACGAGGTCACATCACAGTTTACCGAGGTAAACCTTTACATTAATTACGCCGTGGGGTTTCGTAAGGCCCTTTGACTCGCGATCATATAAAACTCCTTGGTCCGTGTTTCAAGACGGGACGAGTAAGTAACCTACATACACTGCAGACTTTAGATCAACACATCGATCATGAAAAACATCAACAATTCACAAATAGCCTATTATTAGTCTATTAAAGAATCATCAACATTAAACCAATCAATTTCTGTCAATCGCAATCACCAATAAATCATTTAACCGTGTAACCAGCTATAAAACCATTCCCGAAGGAATGATCACCTTCAAAATTACGACAGAAAAAAGACGCTATCGGTCGCAGTACTGTTATACAGAAAGTGCATCAACCGCATATTAAGATCTCGATAAAAGCGATTCCTAGTGGGATTTCGCAAAAATCAAGAAAACACGCAGTTAACTGAATCCCATACAACATCTTCGGCTTCACTCGTTTACCTCTAAGCGATTTCACGTACTATTTAACTCTCTCTTCAAAGTTCTTTTCAACTTTCCCTCACGGTACTTGTTTGCTATCGGACTCACACAAGTATTTAGCCTTAGATGGAGTTTACCACCCAATTTGGACTGCATTCTCAAACAATCCGACTCATAGGAAGCATCAATAATAGTTTCAAACACTCCAACGGGCCTAACACCCTCTATGGACAACATCACAATCAAGTGAATTTGGAGTATCATCTTCAATTAAAAACGCAACCTTTACACCACAATTCCCAATATCAAAGATACAGGATTCGGTGCTGGGCTAATTCCCGGTCGTTCGCCACTACTGGGGAAATCCTTGTTAGTTCTTTTCCTCCGCTTAATGATATGCTTAAGTTCAGCGGGTAATCTCGTCTGATCTGAGGTCGGGTAATAAATCAAATATGCATAATGAATGTTCCTTAAAATAAATTGATTATTTACTCTTACTAACGTATCACTAGAGCACAACTCATAAAGCCGTGGCTCCAGCTAATTAAAACCGAAAGTAATTTTAATAATCCAGAACATTCCACATACTCGATTGTTAAAAACGCAATAAATTACGAATTCAACATAAACTCTGTTTTAGAGGTGTACCGAAATACACTATCACCTTAAAGAGGCACTTTCGACAAAATAAACGCCAAAAGTGAACCCCTCAAAACATTACTATTGAACGTAATGATAAATACAATGCCGACCCTCAGACAGCCGTGGCTAAAGGTTTACCAATAGCCGCCATTTGCGTTCAAATTGTCAATGATCAGAGCGTTGTGCATTTTACATTAATTCACGTATTTTGCTACGTTCTTCATCGACGTGTGAGCCGAGTGATCCATCGCTTAAAGTGGTTATTAATACAGATGCTATTAGGCGATCCATACTCTATTTTGATCAACTCAATAATGAAATCGAGGACCCGTATTGCTTTTGCAATACTATTATAAAATTAAATTATAGACGTTCTCAGGGCTCTCTTTCAATTTTGTAAACATATTTATAGCCAATCCAAGATTTATCGCAACAATTTCGGTATTAACCTACAAAGCATCAGGTAGTCGCGACTCGGACAAATACGTAAACAATCTTTACTGAAATATTTAAGCCTTGCACAATATCTTGATCACGCTTTGATATTGTTTAGATCAGTGCCAGATAATGAATAAATTCAAAATCCGTATTGCATACGCCAATTTAAAGTATGCACTGTACTTGCCACGCAAATATTTCTATTCACACGACATAGGCACCCTGAGAAAGAGTTTAATGCTAAGCCAAGTTGTATCCTGAACCTATTGCAAAATAGAATTGACCCGAAAAATCAATTCACATTTGCTTACAACTCAAAATAGCATTGATGCATCAGTATCATGATACACTAATTTTAGTTACGAGTTAAACTGTTATGAACTAATAATGATCCTTCCGCAGGTTCACCTACGGAAACCTTGTTACGACTTTTACTTCCTCTAAATGATCAAGTTTGAGTGTCTTTTCCCATTCATAGAAATGTTGCCATTTCTTAGACCAGAATCCAACAATCTCACTAAACCATTCAATCGGTAGTAGCGACGGGCGGTGTGTACAAAGGGCAGGGACGTAATCAGCGCAAGCTAGTGACTTGCGCTTACTAGGAATTCCTCGTTCATGCGAAATAATTACAATTCGCAATCCCTGATACGACAGTGTTTCACAAGATTGCCCAACTATTTCTAGTAAGGGATACTTGTTGGAACTGCCATTGTAGCGCGCGTGCGGCCCGGACATCTAAGGGCATCACAGACCTGTTATTGCTCTTTTTCATTTAGCTAGACGCTATTTATTCTTCTAAGAAGTGATCATTTTACGAGTTAAAATAAATACACTATTTAGCAAGTTAGAGTCTCGTTCGTTATCGGAATTAACCTGACAAATCGCTCCACCAACTAAGAACGGCCATGCACCACCACCCACCGAATCAAGAAAGAGCTATCAATCTGTCAATCCTCACAGTGTCCGGACCGGGTGAGATTTCCCGTGTTGAGTCAAATTAAGCCGCAGGCTCCACTCCTGGTGGTGCCCTTCCGTCAATTCCTTTAAGTTTCAGCTTTGCAACCATACTTCCCCCGGAACCCAAAGACTTTGGTTTCCCGGTGACTTCTAGCAAGATGATAAATTATCATCGCTAACTGTCAGTTGGCATAGTTTTTATGGTCAGAACTAGGACGGTATCTGATCGTCTTCGATCCTCTGACTTTCGTTCTTGATTAATGAAAACATTCTTGGCAAATGCTTTCGCAGTAGATTGTCTGCTGATGGTCTCAGAATTTCACCTCTAGCACCAGCATACATATGCCCCGGCAGTCTCTTTTAATCATTACTTCAGTTTCGAAAACCAACAAAATAAAACCGAAGTCTTATTTCATTATTCCATGCAACAATATGCAGGCATAAGCCTGCTTTAAGCACTCTAATTTTTTCAAAGTAAACTTGTCGGTTATTGAAAAATCCCAATAAAGTGACTTAACAATATACACGACGGTGAAGGAAGATTCAACACTCGGTCATAGACCTCATAAAGAATCATTTCCTCAATTTCAACTACGAGCTTTTTAACTGCAACAACTTTAATATACGCTTTTGGAGCTGGAATTACCGCGGCTGCTGGCACCAGACTTGCCCTCCAATTGATACTTGATAAAGTATTTAAAATATTCTCATTGCAATTATGAAACCACTAGGGCCCATATTGTTATTTATTGTCACTACCTCACCGAACCGGTATTGGGTAATTTTCGCGCCTGCTGCCTTCCGTGGATGTGGTAGCCGTTTCTCAGGCTCCCTCTCCGGAATCGAACACTGATTCCCCGTTACCCGTTACAACCATGGTAAGCTTTGATCTTACCATCGAAAGTTGATAGGTCAGCCATTTCAAGAGATTCGTCGTCAACACTAAGGTTGTACGATCAGTGAAGTTATCCAGAGTCATCAAAATTCTGCCTTGCGACAGGTTAGTTTTGATCTAATAAATCCGCCGCTTCGTGAGTCACGGCATTCTTTAAAATATTAGCTCTAGAATTACCACAGTTATCTTGTGGCAAATAGATTATATCTCTTAAATAATAGCTGTTATAATGAGCCATCCGCGGTTTCAGTTTATAAACTGTGTACTTAGACATGCATGGCTTAATCTTTGAGATAAGCATATGACTACTGGCAGGATCAACCAGATATTTATATATATACGACCGCCTAAGCGAGTCATTTCGTTAATATTCAATCGCATAACTGCATATTTAAACAGCTACATTAGGTCATTCGTATATAATGCAAAGCAACTATTTCTTTATTCGTTAAACCCTCATAAATGATAGGTAATTAATTGAATAATCAATAAATCTGACAAGATACAGGCCTGGACAGAGAAAATGAAATTGGCAACTGCTACAATGCTGCTGCTATATTCACCCGGACGAATATGTATAAACGTAAACAATCATAAAGATTATTTAAGGATTATCGCTGCGTTGGCTGTAGGGCTACTAACAAAATATTCTGTACTGATCCACAATTGTATTAACAATTGATAGATTTTATATGAGCCAAACAAATAATCAATCAGTATATTTCAACTAATCAACTATAATTAAATAGTCAGCTCACATATATACTGTGGATATATACCTTGGGTAGCATTCCTGAAACCGGCGACTTTAGTATTAATTATTGTTTCCAAAAAATATTTATTTAGATGTAAAACTGTTTTCTTAATATGGTTAGCAAAAAATTTATCAAAAACGGTTAAAAATAAGAAATTTAGGGCATTTTCTTTGAAAATTTGTGTAAAAATTTTAAAATTTTTTTATCTTTTTTGTTTGTATTTATTATGTTTTTAAGCTCAAATTGCTTTTTCTAGTATAATTTTTAATTCTCTGTTAAATGTACTATTTTTATTTCAAATTTAAAATTTTTTAGATAGTTTAGACATTTATGTTGGGTTCATTAAAAATACCGTGATCTAAAACATAATTATAACTTTTTGCTGATATTATTAAATCTTTTATAATTATCATTAGAGAAAAAAATTCCTACATCGAATCATACTAAAATCTCTATATATCTCAATTTTACTAAGTAGACAAATCTTAGTTTATGAGAGGTTTTCCTTAATAGTAGTTGTGAAAGAATTTATTGTCAAGGACCTTGAGCTGGGAATCTAAAGAGACTATTGATTGATGATAGTATTTATTTAAAACAATCATTTGTAATTAAAAATTTAGAAATTTATATATGAGTTCAAAATATTAATAAATTAATCAATATGTGATATTTACGAGCGAGCGTTACACATAGTCGATATAAAAATCCAGTTAAAATAAGTGATTGTATTGTGTTAAAATATCGGAATCATATGGTTGTTTGTCTAATTAAATAGTAATATTGTTACCAAAAAGAAGTACTTTAGTGTTTCTACCAACACGTCATAGTATGATATATTCCGAGGTTGTTTGATAGAAACTGTTTATCGGAGGTTTGGTCTTGCAATAGTACTTGTGGTGTATTGTGGGTAAAGTTATCTAATTCCTTAATTAATAATTTTAGTTTTTAAAATATATTATTTATTTTCTTTGATTTAAGGTTTTAGTGAGTTAGACATAGATTTGATCATTATAATTATGTTGACGAAGAGAAAAGTCCCGGGCTCAAAACAAATCAAAAGAAAAGGGAATTAGATGTCGCATATTTCTTATGATATATGTTTTTATCATATTAAGATATTCAGAGGATGAAAAGATAGTAGTGAATTCAATTTGCAAAGTAAAATTATGATAACTATTAAATTTACGAAATTTTTATGAATTAAAAAGTACACCGCCGTTATTATGCGGAGATTGATGTAATACATGAGCAAGAGATAATCATCATTATAATGGATGCATAAATTAATTAATATAGGGTTTGTTCAATATATTTTTTTTAGAAAAATAGGTTCGGTTTCAACTTTATTTTTTCATAGGTT
>JACMZG010000203.1:0-23956 GCA_018340805.1 Microvelia longipes
CAATTTAACTTGATAAATATCATTCCAGTAATACCAACAAAATATTTTATAAAATTAATTATTTGTTTTTAACTATTTTTTTTACTAAAAATAAAATAATTATAAATTTACAAATTATCAAAGTAAGTCTAACTACAGTCCGTAAGCCTCCTCACCACGTCACGGTCAGATGCTTCAAAATAATATCAGTGAAATTTATATTTTTTTTACATTTACTTTGCTTACAAAAAGCTTAATTCATATTGCTGAATTGAACAACCTGTTGATCTGTTTGCAAACATTTATTGACTTAGGTTGACAAATAATATGTTTCTATAGTATATCTAGTAGTTTTCAACACCTAGAGGCTTATTTCAGTTAAAAAAAATTACGTTTGCCAACACTTTTTACTGACAAAAAGTTGTTTGGTTTTAAACTTGGCAACACTGAATGAACATTCTTTTGTTTAAAATATAAAATTCATTTGTTTAAAAAAGTGACTCTAGAAGTTTCCAAAGCGCGGTCGAATATCCACGGCCTTCTAGAACATTGGATCACCAACAAACTTTTTTTATAACTTTTTTTTCAAAATTTTCAGTAATTAGCCGGATTTGTGATAAATGAAGCCTATTTCCGTAATCTGCACGCTCTCTTTTGGTTAATCTCAAAGAGTATTTACATTCACTCAACGATTTATTTTTAATTTAACTTGGTACTTACATAACTACTGTTAGACGTCAATGTTATCTACCTGATTTGTGTTATATTTTGACATGTCATATTTGTTAACATTGACGTCTAACAGTGGTTATGTATGTACCAAGTTAGATTAAAAATAAATTGTTGAGTCAATGTAAATACTCTTTGAGATTAACCAAAAGAGCGTGCAGATTACGGAAATAGGCTTCATTTATCACAAATCCGGCTAATTACTGAAAATTTTGAAAAAAAAGTTATAAAAAAAGTTTGTTGGTGATCCAATGTTCTAGAAGGCCGTGGCTATTCGACCGCGCCTTATTAAATCATTAGTAATTCTGAACTTCATTAGTAAAAGGTAACACATTGTAACAGTTATATCTCTATAACGTCCCCTCAACTAGGGTTATTAATTTTGACATAGTTGGTACCAATGTATTAACTTCAAAATTATTGGTGGAAATCAATTAAAGCCCAAAGATCTCCCGCAATCTGCAAGTCAAAAATTAATAGACATACTCTTAATTTAGACTAAATTTAATTTTCAAAATTATTTATGCTTTCACTGATATTATTTTATGGTTTATTTAAAAATAGATAATTTTTTATTTAATCATGTAAAATACATGGTACTGTGTAAAAAATTATCCAAATTAAATAAACACCTATGAGGAGGTCCATTCACACCGCGATGATTAAATAGGGACATTTTTGAAAAAAAATTTAATCATCGCTTACAATAAAAAGAACAAATAGTTGGTAAGTATTTTTTACCAAGAATGTAGAGTAAAAATATGATAAAAAATCCACTACCAATCTATTTATACTTTTTATTCTCCATTCATCTCACAACATGGGATATTACACTTACACTCAACTATCATGAATTTACTATAGAACAAAATAATATTCAATAAACAGGGCAGTTAGGTATTAGTGATAATAATATTTATAATAAATATTTTTACCACTAAAACCAAATTAAATACAAAAGTCAGATCGAATAAAAATTGAACTAGTGATTTCTATATATTCAAATCCTAGACATAAAAAATTACCCAATATACCAATAACTAAATCATAATTAAAACGTATTTAATGACAAATTTACTGTCATTAATTTTTTGATGTGCGATAAGTAGAAATAAACGAACTCTAATGAAAATATCTATTGTTATTTCTAATTTCAAGACTCAACATTAAAAATGAAATATAAAATGAAAATTAACCCAAGAAGATAAATAAATGTTAAAATTTAATCCTTAGATGATGTTACTAACTAAATATTTTGAGTCAGGAAAAATTTAATGATGAAATCATTTAGAATTTATAAATTATTCATGATTGATCCTAAGTGTCAATAATAATAAAATAAAGTACTGAAGTGTTATCATTATAATCATCAATAATGCAAAACAGTTTTTATAATAACTTAATAACCTGTGTATCAGAAAAATGAATAACCCCTGGATACCTGCTAAAAATAATTATGCCTCATAATAAGAAGCCACTTATCTTTTTCAGAAATTTAATCAAATCTAACAGGATCCGTTTAATATTTATGACGAATAATCCGTAAACTGCCTTCCTCCCTTGATTTTTCTTCCAGGATACTTGTAGACTGAATTCAGCAACTCTGCCCCCATACACTGACTCTAACCCCCAAAAAAACACTGACTCTAATTCATACATTTTATAATGTGCAAAGTCATTTCTAAATTTTTCTCTCGCTACACGAATCGCAGACGCAGTTTCATCATACTTATTAAAGTTTTTCTGATAAATGCTTATCAAAAACAAATCTTCTTTTACTCTTAAAAGTTCTTGATACTATAATGAATTACATGAGTCCAACAGAGTTTTCTGTTTTCCCTCTAAACTTTTTGTAACAGTACTTTTGTCTTAAAAAGTTCTAAACCTAATTTATTTGACAAAGATCATCCCTTTGTTTATGAGATATCCTTAGATTCTTTTTATTTTTATTATAAGAGATTGTTCCCAATCAATGACATGATGTCCTTGTTAATTTAATGTTTAATAATGAATATCACCTTTATCAAACACTAAGTTATAAAGAGAACTTGGCAATACCTTTTAAAACATGGATAGAAAATATAAAGTATATAATAACCAAATAAAAATAAATTAAAGAATAAACAGTGGTTTGATTTTGATTAAAAATTGATTCTACCCCCAGAAAAACACTGACTCTAACCCAACAACACTGACTCTAACCCACAACACTGACTCTAACCCACAACACTGACTCTAACCCAAAAACACTGACTCTAACCCAACAAAAAGTGGCATCAGCACTCTTCTTCTCCCTGCTGCCTCAACAGTTCCTCTTAGTAGATTGACTTCAGCAACTCTGCCCCCATGCACTGACTCTAATATCAAAACATATAATTTACCCCAAAAAAGTTTAATAATAACACAGACAAGCTTTTTTATTAAAAAAAAAAATAGCTATTACGCATATGGACATTATTTAAAGTAAAAATAAAACATTAATTGTAAAAAGTAGGATGTGAATAAGCAACAAAGAATGAGAAAATAGTTATGTTACATAATGATGACTTAAATAGTTATATTTTAATAAGATCTTGGTCCCTAGCCTACCTAACCAAAATATCTAACTAACTAAACCTAACTGTGTGAGCTCGTCCCTAACTGACCTAGTCCCAACTGAGTGTCCCTATCTATGCAAGCAAGCCTTACCCACCCTTTCCTACAACTCTAACTGATTTAGGTCTTATTAAAATATACATTGAACTTAAAAAATAATATATTATAGATTCGAACTCTACAAAGATTATAAAAAACTGGCTTTATTAAAACCAAAATAAAAAACATGGCAAGAATTATTTTATTATTCATGTAGCTTGGCTGTGTTATAAATTTAGAAAATTGATTTTACCCCCCTAAAACACTGACTCTAACCCACAAACACTGACTCTATCCCGCAAACACTGTCTCTAACCCCAAAAACACTGACTCTACCCTCCCCCCGCAATACTGTCTATTCAACCCTGCCGCCACATCATCAACCCGGCTGCCACATCAACAACCCAGCCAACCCTGCAGCAACATCATCAACCCCGGCTGCCACATCAACAACCCGGCTGCCACATCATCAACCCTGCTGCATTCATCCTCTCAGGTGTAAATATTAAAACAACTCTACATATCATGATAAGGACCATAATATGAGGAGTGATCCATTGTTAGATTGAAAAAGATTATGACGAAGTAAGAAAAGGCCCCTTACCAACGGTCTTTGGTGCAGTTCATCTCAGTTAAAGATGAAGGCTACGCAGTTTTTTTTAATACAAAGGAGAATAAGTCAAAAACTATTTGGCATGATTAATGAGAATCATGATAAACTTATACCAAATATTAAAATTAAAGGCACACTAATTCTGTTCAACCATAAAAATTTAAAAATTTTAAACAATTTCATAAACATTTCTTGAATTAAAAAAGTATTATTAATAACATCGGATTAAATTAAAAGATCTAACCTCTCCCTATAATCAGTTAATTATATTTTAGATTTCATTTGCAATCTGAGTTCTTGTTAGGAAAATTATAATATGGACAGATAAATTCAAAAGAATAACTAATATGCCTACAAATAGTACATAAAAAATTTAAAAACTTACATTTGTGATCAAAGACATTTTAATTATGATTTAGTCTGAGTTCTTGAGTAAAAACCTGAATATTAATCAGGAGCATTTAACCTGAAATTGCTACTTGATATAGTTCTGACTTTTATATTTAATTTAATACTTAATAACTACTCACACTCGCAAAACCCCATTGCCAAATATTTGGCCATTTAGGCCATTACATCAGCTTCAACAGGCCCCTAAACCCCATTCCCTAATTTTTGGCAATTTGAGCCGTATTATATCAGCTTCAACGGCCCCCTAAACCCTATTTCCTAATTTTTGGCAATTTGAGCCTTCTTATTACGTCAGCTTCAGCAGCCCCCTAAACCCTGTTCCCTAATTTTTTGCAATTTAAGCCATAATATTAAATCAGCTTCAACAGCCCCCCTAAACCCCATATTCCCTAGCCCCATACATAGGTATAAAATTAAAATATAAAATGATACTTAGAAAAATAGATGACAGAACTCCGGGCTAACTTCTTCCTCCGTGTTTTTTTCCGAATTCAGCTTGTCTACTTGGGTTCGGAAGCTTCAGAGACCCAGCGTCTGAAAGATAAAATTAAACAATTAATTGCTCAATGAGCAAAATAACTTTTTGTTTTGAAAGAATCCAATAATTATTCTTATATAATATCATTTATAAAAAAACAACTTTAACTTAGATTTTTTGTTAATCTAACCACAAGTTATTTTGCCTGCATCAAGCATTTCCTCAAGTAGCAAATAAGAAAATTAAAAAAAAGGAATTTTGATCATACAATAAAATATCAGCTTTGAAAGCTCCCTTTACCCCCATTCCCTAATTACTGTTGATTGTTAGCCATATTTCATCGCTTCAACAGCCCCCTAACCTAATTCCATAATTATTGATCATTTTAACCACATATCATCAGCTTAGCTGCCCTTAAACTACCCCATTCTAGATTATGTTTTATTGTTATGAATACATAATAAAATAAAGAAAAAATGATACTCATAAAATACAGATTTGACTCATTTGTTTCTTCGACGTCTCATCTCTTCCGAAGCTTTGAAGTCATATAAAGAGAGATCTTCCAGCATCTGAAAGATATAAAAGAAACGGTTAATCACTAGATGGGGCAAAATAACAAGTGGTTTTTTTAAAATGACCCCAAAAAATTTACAATATATTTTAAAAATATAAAGAAATTACTATGAAATAATCGGTCCATTTACAACCGCAAGTTATTTTCCCCATCTGGTGTTTTTCTGAAGAAGTAAAGAAGGCAAATTATTTTTCTTCTTATCCATACAAGTAATTTACAGCGTGGCCATTGTAATTACTTGTACGTACAGTTTTTACTGTGGCCAATAAAAACTAATTTGAAGAAAAATAAATTTAATATAAGAATAACAAATAAGCACTGTTTTATAGTGCTCCATAGAGTTATTCTTATGAAGAGTTGGTTAGTAAAGTAAAAATACAAAAATAATAACATGCTTATTATATTAATTGGTTTTAACAATTTTATTACTTTCTAATGAAATTGTTAAAAAACCAATGTCTAATGTTTAGGGTGTAGGTTAGTAGTGTTTGTATTCATCCATACATGCATTATAAGACTTTAATCGACTATCAAACTTTATATCTTCCTTAGTTAAGGACCTCGGAATATCAATAATAAATTCTAATTTTTAAAGACCTCGGGACGATTGCTTCAGCAAGCGCCTGCCTTTAAAACATTAGAACTTAAAATTTATATTTGCCTTAAACTATGGAGAAATTTGTTTAATGTCAAATAATCCTATTGATAAAAAAGCATAAAATAATATCGAATTATATCAGATATTATTGGTTGCTTATTCATCAAATTTTAGACTTAAGATTCAGCAAAGTTTATGAAAGTACCTGAAATGGACCTAAACCCCACCCTAAACTGGGGCCAACACACCATGTGTTCTGGCACATATATAAAATCCACAAATCATCTTCCTACCTAACCCTACCCGGGAACCAATGGTATATTACCATCGCCCAATGGTTCAATTTACGGCTGACATGTCGATGAAGTGTGGATATATAAGGAGATAAGTGAGTCATAACCCTGAGTCCCTAACCTACCCGCCGCGCCTAACCATGAAAACATATTACGGCTTAAACAACGGGTCATGAATCAAGTACCTCCTAAAAAAAAGTGTACGGGTAGCCTGATCAGAAAGTTTTTATTATGCTTATAAAATATATACGACTTTATTAGAAAAATAACAAAACATGAAGTTAGTAACTTTTTATCAGTTACTCTAATGAAATTAGACCTTATACTTAAAAAACCCGAAACATTCTGAACAAGCCAATGGGTTAGTTTGTTTCATAAATAATGTATAGTGTTTAAAAGAAATATAACTAGCAAAATTAGAAAGTGTTCATATTTAATTTTTATCAAACTAGTTTAACTATAAATTTGACATTTATAAATATGTATAAAGATCACTAAAACAGTTAAAATCTACAAAATTTTAACAGATATCAGCGCTAGCGATGGCCACTGCCGACAACAGCCTAATTCAAAGACTGTCGTACCAAAACAAACAACAATGTTACCAAAAATATCATAAGAGACGTATGCCTCGGTCGGGGCTATAGGCAGTTACAATCACTACGTCACTCCCCACAGCCCCACAAAAGCGTGACTACAGTATTATGCTAACATTGTGCTTAAGTTGGACCACAACCCCAAACCAGGCAAATCCCCGACAGTGACCACCTATAGATAATATCTATACTACAGTGTGATGTGTTTTATTATTAATAACGAACCAATTCGGCGTCCTCTGAAGATCTTGTAGGCCTAGGTAGGGTCCGATAAAACCAAGACTGAAAGAGTTAGTGTCAATTGGTTAGATCGGAACCCTGATTACTTATCTTTAAAACTGAAACGGCGATCCCACGGAGGAATGTCTCCAGCGAAGGTTGACACAGATAAAGCGAAACAGGAGCAAAATCCGATCCTGCAACGAAATAATCTCAATGAATTTTTATAATAAATAACTAAAATTTATAAAAGGTAGGACAAGAGGTAACTTACTTCACTACTCTCTTTAATACCTAAAGATATAAATAAGTATTTATTGATACTTTAGATAGTACATAATTTCTATTCCAAATATATTAAGAACCATTTCAGATTAAGCAAAGCAAATTAACTTTTAGGCTTATAAACTTTAAAATAATTAAAGAATAAAAATATAAGCAGTTTCCTCATTGTGGTCTTGGTCAACCATATCACACAATAGTGTATAGCGAAAAAAATACAGGGCAGAGTGTTGTACCTTAGAGAGTGTACAAAATATCTGTGGGGTCTAAAAATATATTATATTATACTAGGTTTGTTAAAATTACTTAAAACTAGCGGCAAATTAAACTTCTATTTGTTTGCACAATTCAATTTTTTATATTTTTGCAAGGGATCTAGAGTGTTTCGCTTCAAATATCAATTATTATTTGTAATGTAAGGATAATTAACCAAAAGTTTTTGAATTTAATTATAGTAATCGTAATTTTAAATTATACCGAAGGCAACAAACTTACGTCTGTAAATTAATCAACGAAACAGTATTATCAAAACAGTTTCTTTTTTCTAAAACTAAATGATTGTAACAATTATTTCACAGTTCACTGAATTTAATACAAAAATTTTAAATCAGCACGTACATATTAATGTTAGAAACCATAGAGATATATACTGTAGAGGAGGCATAGCCTATCTCAATACAATGAGACATAGAGATATTATTACTATTGGTTAAATTTTGAAACATCGAAAAAGTAACCTGACCACCTTCGCTAAAGATATAATCAAATAATCAGCACAAAATTACTGTAACTTATATAGAAAAACGATAAAAATACAATTGAGCCAAAAACAATTGATTTATTACAACCTTAACTCACTCTTGAAGGAGGTTTTAATGAGGTTACACAGAGCCCCTGAGCGCCCCAAAACGATGTTTTAGGCCTTTTAATGTATTAAGATAGGCAATGCCCCCTCTGGTATATATCTATGCATTGAGAGGCCTGAAACATCTTTTTGGGGCTCTGTATAACCTCATTCAAACCTCAACCTCCTTCAAGAGTGAATTAAGGTTATAATAAATTATTTTTTTTTGGCTTACCGGGCATTAACTGTGTTTTAATATTTCATTAATATTAAAACCATGCCATTATCTGTGTTCTTTAATATGTGTTAGTATAATTTTGTTCTATTTATTTGATTATATTGAAGATCCAATGAAGTCAGGTTATTTTTTCGATGATTCATTCAATCAAACAAATAGAGCCCCTCTATTAATAATATTTCTATGGTTTTTTTTTTATATTTTTGAGCCAGCAAAATACTTCGTTCACACGGTATTTTTCACCGTAAAAAATGAGATTCAGGGTTAAACCCCGAGTTCATTCCCGTTCACACGACAATTAGGAGGGGGTTGCACCCCCTGCCAAACCCCGCGACTAAACAAAGTAAGTATAGGAGTTTCCCTACTTGGTTTACATATAACTTTAGTTAAAACTTTAAGCCCTTAAAAGGGACTTTAGTTACGTTATAGGATATCATGAGCAATAGATTATAGTAAATACTCGTAGTTATAGGTAATAATTGCAGTTATAGGTAATAGTAATTAGGTATGAGGTTACGTTAGCAAGAGTTATAGGATAAATAGTATGAGTTATTGTAATAATAGGAATAGTAATAAGATGTAGTATTAGTACTAACAGGTATAGAGCTAACAATAAACTAAGCTAAAGCTAAAGTAAGTAATAAGCTAGTAATAATGGTAATAAAATATTCAAAATGGCTAAAAATTCAATGTAAAAATATCGTACATATATATTGCGATCTATTGTCTTATATAATTATGCAAAATATTTTAGGATTCTAGTTAAACTTTAAATAAATTTAAAATTGTATGGATTAAAACGAATAATAAAATAAAATTTCTAAACTTACTTCACTTCATCGGACATTCCGCTCTGCATGAAGGCTGAAGGCCGACTGACGAGAGCCGACCGTGTCTCCCTTTTATATCTTATACCCCCCTCCGCCATCTTGGATATCACGAAACAAATAATTATGAAATATTCCATTTTATTTATGATAAAATTTATTCATAATTGTTAACTAATATATTTTTACAATTAACATTTAATAATTGATAATATTTTTTAAATTTTAGACCAAAAATTAAAAAAAATATTGATCTGACTAAAAAGCTGATAAGACTAATACGATGTATTTTATTAAATTTAAATAAAATTTAATAATCTTTAATAATATAAAAAAATACTTTTTTATTTAATATTATTTTGAATTTAATGAAGTTTATAATTAATATTGAAATTATACCTCGAATTAAGTAACCTCCATCTTAAATTAATTGTATAAATAATTAAGAAACATATTTGTTTGAAAACAATAATTAATTTGTATTTAATTATTAGTAACTATTTAAATTATTACAATTATTGTTTAATGTTAAATACTTTTTTATAAATTTTCTTTATGGGCATAGATATATTATTACTAGTGAAGCCGTATCAGTTGAATTTTGAAGCATCGAAACTATAACCTGAACACATTTGGCTATTAATATAATCAAATAAGAACAAAAATATTGTAACTTATACTGCAGAGTGTTTAAAATACAAACCAAAATAAATAAAAAATTGCGGAAGTCGAAAATAATTTATTTATTATAACCTTAACACCATCTAGGAGGAGGATTCAATCAAGTTACACGGAGCTCCAAAAATGATGTTTTAAGCCTCTAACATATTGAGATAGACTATGACCAAGGATGTTGAATAAAGGGGAAAGTTGTATGAGATAGAGAAAGGGCAACTTACCTTCCCTTAGGTTATAATTAAAAAGGCGTCAAACGCAGGTTATGTTGCTAAGTTGTTATACAATTCTTAGTTGTCGGGTTTGCTTCTCAGCTTTCTTCAGTGCTTTCGTTATTGTTACATTTGGTGCTTGTCAAGTCATTTGTGCTTATATTTTACATTTTGGACTCTAGGTAGCCACTTTAGTAGAGTGATTGAAGCTTTGCCGTTTACTTTCGTAAGAGTAAGTTAAATGTGTTAATATTTTGTTTTGTTAGCTTAGTAAAATGTTTTGCTAGTTTTCAATTCAATTTGGTTGTAATGTTCTTCACTTTCTTTAATGTTGTTAATTTTAAGCAATATTAACAAAAAACAGTTAAAAGTATGAACTTTTTTCAATTTGTTTATAACCTTCGCAAGCAAAACAATGGGAAACCCATTGAGAGTTAAGTTTGCCTCTAAATTTTAAGACCTGCGCTGTTATAAGGATCATAAGCATGCGCAGTTCGTACCAAGCATGTGCAGTTGGTTTTTGACGTGTGTTTCGTGTTGCATTCTTCTCTGTGTTTTGATTTTCGATGGGGTCACTTTGTTGAATGGCAATTCGACTTAGTGCGTCATCCCCTTTATTCAACATCCTTGTAATCGAAAGTGGTCAGGTTACTTTTTCGATGTTTCAAAATACAACAAATAGGGATTTTCTAGTCATATATCTTTATGCTTACAGGTAAAAAGGTTACAGCTGTTCATTTTACTTTTTTGATGTTTCAACATTTAACTGATAGAACCTCTCTAGTGATAATATCTCTATGCTAGAGGGGACATAGCCTAGAGTGCCTGTATAAAATGATTATACAGGCACTCTAACATAGCCTATCTTAAAACATTGAGAGGCCTGAAACATTTTTGTGGAACTCTCAGGGGCTCTGTGTAACCTCATTGAAACATCCTCTAAGAGTGAGTTAACAAATCAAGTTAACTCTTCAGTTGTCGGCTTTTCCCGCATTGTTTGGGTTTTGTTTCCTATTATAAACGTAGTTTTATATAAGTCACTCTTTTTTTTTAATGTTTATTTCATCACATTAATAAAAAGATTAATAAACTCAAGGGTGTTCAGGTTACTTTTTCGATGTTTTTAAAATTCAACCTATAGGGCCCCTCTAGTAATAATATCTATGCTTTATTAATTAATATCTTTTTTTTATTAATATTTTTATTATATCTTTTAATTAATATTTTTTATTAATATCTCTCCCAATGTTTTTATTTTGTGTCTTTTTTATAATTATTATATGTAAAAGGATCGTGTGATCCGTTAATTTCAAATGAATAAAAATAAATATGCATAGAGATATTATTATTAGAGAAGGCCTATCAGTTAAATTTTGAAATATCAATCTAAACACCTCGAATTATTAATTCAATTGAATAAACAGT
Source organism: Microvelia longipes (assembly GCA_018340805.1). Lineage (NCBI taxonomy): Eukaryota > Metazoa > Arthropoda > Insecta > Hemiptera > Veliidae > Microvelia > Microvelia longipes. The sequence goes on from JACMZG010000203.1 coordinate 11,631, forward strand.
GAAAAATTAAAGCACTTATGATACAGCGTTTATATTATCAAACAAATCTCCTAAAATTTTGAGAAATTAGTCAGAAATGGCAAGCGGTCAATTACTTGTAGAAGTGGAAGAGCAGGAGCCTAAAAACTCCTGAACTTCTCCCATTAGTTTCATTACTTATATAAAAATTTATATTTTTTGTTACATTTTTATGTTTCTATGTATTAACTTCATGAAAATAATAAATGGTTTTTTATTTATTTATTTACTTCATGAACAAACTTAAGAGAAGGTTACAAAGAACCCTGGAAAGATGTTTCAATCCTCCCAAATGAATAGAGATAGGGAATACCACCTCTAGTAATGAATCTCTATGGATACAAGTAGCCACCTCGAATCAGTTTGAGCCGCTACAGTTTCTTATGAAGTATGACATTATAATTGTAAAAAATAATTTAATTATTCTGAGATTATATAAAATTTTATTGATTAATTTCTTTAATTTTGTTCAAGAAAATGCTTGGAAGTTAAAAAATTGAAAAAATACTTTAGTACCGATATTCGTTGTCAAATTTAAGCTAAGCTGCGCTCCAACATGTGAAATTTGGCGAAACACTATCCGTATCAATCTGACATCTCTTTGTTTGTGTTTTCACACTAAAAATCGTGTTATATATTTCTATTTAATTAATAACTTTTTATTTAATTTAAATTAATTATTTTGTTTAATCATTATTACGTGTTTTTTTTTAACATCGTAAGGATATTAAAAATAACATGTAGTTTATGTTAAAATTGTGTTTTTTGTTCGGGTGCGGCTTCTAAAGAACTCTTGATCGTTCATTAGTTTTTCTCAGCATATTAACATTATAGTCTGATTTTTTCTCTTTATAATATTTTATTCTTTAATAAAGTATTTGTTATTGTTTTAAATAGTTTGATAAGATATTTGATGCATTCAACGTAATTGTTGTGTTAAAAACTGGATTAAGTAATTTTCTAATCCGTTCTTTCGATTATTAACCATGTCTCGACAATTTGCTCCCACCCATAAGAAATTAGCTGAAAAGCTAATTTTAATTAACGATCGTGGCTTAGGAATGCTTACAAGGATATACAATATTAAAAAGGCTTGCGGAGATGCTAAATCCAAACCTGGATTCCTTAGCGATAAGACATTAGAGTCTAGTATTAAATACATCGTACGACGGTTTCCTAACATCGATATTAAGGGTTTGCAACCTATTTCTCACTGAGGAAAGAAATATTAAATCACTGAGTCTTTATTATTATACTTTGTTGATTTATTAGATTTTAAAGACAACGTGTGCGAAATTTTAACAACGATGGACGCGTATCAGATTCATTTAGATATTACTTTGAATTTCGACTTGACTAAGGCTTATTTAGACTTAGTTATAACTTATGTTCACTAATGATATTACTATCGCGTGTGGAAGATCGTAAAGCCGTATAGGTTTGTTCAATGCAGCTCATGAAATGGTCCATTCTCAGAGCGATCACAGTTCCTAGATTGGGTCAGTTAATAATGGATTATGATCCACCTTTGAAGAAGCTTTATGAAGAATTCGTACCTCATAGTAAATTATTGTACTCGGCTTTAGTATATCTCTAATACCTGTTTATCAAGTACGTAACGTGTTAGCCGACGTTTGGAGATCTGAACAGAAATTAAGTATTGTCGGCGCACCTGCACAGTTATTAAAACCGGCACAACTGATTGCATGTCGGCAGAACTTTTACCTTTAGAGTCGTTAGACAAGTATGTTATTCTCGGCATTTCATTATGCCATACTTGTTTGAATCACGATCAGATTAATAAGATGTGGATCAACGCTCTCGAGTCGTTGTGGGTTTTAGTTTTATTCCGCGATGAAGTTATTTACGTGCATTCTTATATTCAAAACTTCTTTGACGGAGTTAAAGGCTACAGCAAGCGTATTTCTGAAGTCAAAGAGTGTTACAACCACGCCATACAGAAAGCTAACTACAAGCATCGGGAGAGGAGAAAGTTTTTAAGAACTGGTTTGAAAGAGCTGGGGCTTATTCTGACTGATCAGCCTGGTTTGCTGGGCCCGAAAGCTTTACTTGTATTTATGGGGCTCTGCTATGCACGGGATGAAGTCTACTGGCTACTCCGGCACTGCGATAACCCCCCTCAACAGAAAGGTAACTAAACCAAAGAATTATTTTTACCTATGACTTCAGTATTAGATTTTCATAAGTAGCGACCTTGCCTTGTTAAGTTATTGAGACATGAAGCACAGTTTTATGTCCCTGGGGATGCAAATAACATGTCTCATACTCACCGTGTCGCTCTGAATTGAACACTCACCGTGTTTTAATTGAAGCTGGAAACATGATGATCTTACAATGGAGTAAGATGATAGACATTTAGAGTCAGACCCATGGCTGAAATCAGTTGACAGCGTAGGAAAATAGTGTTGAGGAACCAATAAGGTTGGCTTGATATGAAATTGATGGCGTGGTTCAACATCCAGAACTAACCTTGTTAGCTCCCCTGCATTATTTTCCCACACTGTCAACTGATTTTAGCTGTGTGTCATATTATAAAGGTGATTCTATTCTATTTAAACAAACCAAGGCAGTCGTAGTTAAATATAAAACCGGTACCGTTTCTGACTTTATGAATGACATGTCACGTCATTGCAGGAATCATTATTGGTGGCATACAATGAAAATTCTCTATTTATTCCTAAAATGATGTAACCGCCAGACTATAACCTAATAAACAAAGATTTTATTCTTAAAAACCCTCCAATGGAATCATCTTATTAACTTGATCAGCTTGGCTATAAAGTGCATTGAAGAATGAATGACAGCTAACAATATCTCCATAAATAATGAGAAAACACAAAACTCAGTGGTATCAAATGATAAAAAGTTTGCTTACCAAGCATGATGGTGGTAAGAGAACACCGCTCGGGTCTAGTAAATTCTTCACATTATATTCTGGAATTTTAATTAAAGATCAGAGTGAGTTCAGGCTTGTCGGCGCCCTGATGAGTTAGACGTTACGAAACAGAGTGGGACTTGACATATGTCGAGCCATCAATACTAACGAAGACGAGAACATTCCCAGATGTAGCATTGCATTTTGCTTGTTACATTCTAGTATCTTTCACACAATTATATTGTGAAGTTATGTTTATTTATTAATTTGAAAGGACCTGGTTGGTAGTTATGAAAATCTAATCTAAACTAGGCAGATAACATTCAGATTGGTATTTACATTGATTTTCAAAATACCTTATTCTGTTAATCACTGTATTCTGTAATATTTCGTACATTATGTTCTATGTAACCAAGCAAGTAATATTTTTATCGCTGTCTGCCCCATACTAAATGAATTTTTAGAGTAGCAGCTTTGAAGAGCCCAATCTAACCTTATAGTTATAAGGGACAATGCTAGCAATGGAGCAAATGGGCCTCTGCTAGAGCTTGTTTTAGACCTGGGTTATTCAGAGACAACTATTGAGAGAGAATTTAAAGTTCATGAGCGTCATGTAAAGAGAAGAGAGCGAGACTTTTAGCTCCAAAAAAAAATGCCGTCTATATACTCAGAGAACCGCAAGCGCTATAGAATTAATCCTCTATCACTTAAGTCTCATATTTTAGGAGCAGGTCTAAAAAGTGCCGAGGGGGCCCCATTGCTTCATTGCTAACACTTGTCTAAAACATAAGCTTGTGGTCTTCCAATGTCTGCTACTCAAATTCATTTAGGTTGGGGCAACAGGCGAAAAAATATTACTTGCTTGGTTACATAGAACATAATGTACGAAATATTACAGAAATACAGTGATTAACAGATAAGTATTTTGAAAATCAATGTAAATACCAATCGAATGTTATCTGCCTAGTTTTAGATTAGATTTCATAACTACCAACCAGGTCCTTTCAAATTAAATAAATAAACATAACTTACAATATAATTGTGTGAAAGATACCTAGGAAATGTAACAAGCAAAATGCAATGCTACATCTGGAAAATGTTTTCGTCATTCGTTAGTATTGATGGCTCGACAATAATCCAGTCCCACCTGTTTCGTAACGTCTAACTCATCAGGCGCCGACAAAGCCTGAACCCCTACTTTAATTAAAATCCAAAGAATAAATAAATTACTAACCCATCCGCCCGGGTGTTCTCGTTACACACGATCATGCTTGGTACAAACTTTCTCATTTGATACCACTGAGTTGTGTTTTCTCATATTTAGAGATAGTTAGCTGTCATCATTCTTCAATGCAACTAAGCCAAATCTGACAAGTTAAAAAGATTTTTCCACGTGGAGATTAACAATAAAACTTTGTTATTCAGTTATAGTCTGCGGTTACATCAATTCTTAGGAATAATATATATATCTTGCACACCAAAATACTATCCTGCAATGACGTGGAGCATGTCATTCATCACAGTCAAAACGGTACCTGTTTTATATTGTATAGAAGCTCGACTGCCTTGTTTGTTTAAAATAGAAAGAATCCCTTTATAATATGACACAACAGCCTAAAATCATTGATCAGTGTGGAAATGCAGGGACTAACAGGTTATTCGGATGTTGAACTACGCCCATCAATTTTCAATCAAGCCAACCTTATTGGTTCCTCAACACTTATCTACGCTGTCAACATTTCAGCATGGGTGACTATAAATGTCTATATCTTACTACATTGCTTAAATCATCATGTTCCAGACTTCAATTAAAACACAAGGTGATGTGTTGTTCAATTCATAGCGACACGTAGTAATAACATTACTTTAGAATCCAGGGACATAAAAACTGTGCTTCATTCTCAAATAACTAACAAGCAAGGTCCTACTTAAAAATCTAATACGAACTCATAGTAAAAATAATTCTTTGGTTGTTACCTTTCTGTAGGGGTTATCGCAGTGCCGATAGCCAGTAACTTCATCCCGTTCATAGCAAAGCCCCATAAATACATAAAAGCCTTTCGTCCCACCAACCAGCCCGATCAGTCATAAAGCCCCAGCTCTTTCAACAGTTCTAAAAACTTTCTCCTCTCCCTATGCTTGTAGTTACTTCTGAGCGCGGGTTGTAACACTCTTTGACTTCAGAAACGCTTGCGTGCCTTTAACTCCGTCAAAGAAGTTGAATAAAAGAATGCACTAAAAACTCATCGCGGATAAAACTAAAACCCACAAGACTCAGAGCGGGTTGATCCACATCTTACTTAATCTGACATCGGATTCAAACAAGAGGCATAAAAATGCCGAGAAAACAATACTTGTCTAACACTCAAAGGTAAAAGTTCTGCGACATCCAATCAGTTTGGCCAGTTTTAAAACTGTGCAGGTGGCGCCAAATACTTAAGTTTCTGTTCAGATCTCCAACGTCGGCTAACACGTACGACTTGATAAACGGTAATTAGAGACTACTAAAGCGAGTACAATAATTTACATATGAGGTACGAATTCTTCATAAGCTTCTTACAAAGTGGATCATATCCATTATTAACTGACCCATCTAGAAAACTGTGATCCTCTGAATGACCTTTCATGAGCTGCATTGAACAAATCTAATACGGCTTTACGACGTCTTCCACACCGATAGTAATATCATTAGTGAAACATAAGTTATAACTAAGCTCTAAATAACGCCCTTATCAAGTCGAAATTCAAAGTAATATCTAAATGGATCTGATACGCGTCAATCGTTGTTAAAATTTCGCACACGTGTCTTAAAATCAATAAATCACAAAAGTATACATAATAAAGACTCAATGATTTTAATTATCTTCCTCAGTGAGAAGTAGTCAAACCCTCTAATATCGGATGTTAGGAAACCGTTCGTAACTATGTATTTAATACTAGACTCTAATGTTATCGCTAAGGAATCCAGGTTTGGATTATGCATCTCCGCACCTTTTTATATTGTACTATTCCTTGTAAGCACTTCCTAAGCACGATCGTGAATTAAATTAGCTTTCTAGCTAACTTTCTTATGTGGAGCAAAATTGTCGAACATGGTTATAATCGAAAAAGGATTAGAAAATTACCTTAATCCAGTTTTTAACACAACAATTACGTTGAATGCATCACAATATCTTATCAAACCTATCTAAAAACAATAAAAAAATAGCTTATTAAATGAATAAAATATTATAAAAAAGAGAAAAAATCAGACTATAATGTTAATATGCCCCTGAGAAAACTAATGAACGCTCAAGAGTCTTTTCCGAAGCCGCACCCCGAACAAAAAAAACACAATTTTAACATAAACTACATGTTATTTTTAATTCCTTTAGATGTATTAAAAAAGACAACACGTAATAATGAAAAGCTAAAATTAATTAATTTTAATTAAATAAAAAGTTATAATTAAATAAAATATATAACACGATTTTTAGTCGTGAAACACACAAACAAAGAGATGTCAGATTGCCTACGGTAGTTTTCGCCCAAATTTTACAGTTGGAGCGCACTTGCCTAAATTTGAACCAACGAATAACGGTACTAAAAGTATTTTTCAATTTTTAACTTCCAAAGCCATTTTCTTGAACAAAAATTAAAGAAATTAATCAATAAAATTTTATATAAATCTCAGAATAATTAAATTATTTTTTCACCAATTATAATGTCTACTTCATAATGAAACTGAGCGCTCAAACTGATTCGAGGTGGCTACTTGTATCCATAGAGATCATACTAGAGGTGTATTCCCATCTCTATTCATTTGGAGGATTGAAACATCTTTTCCAGAGTTCTTTTACCTTCTCTTAAGTTTGTTCATGACGTAAATAAATAAATTAAAAAGCCATTATATTTTCCATGAGTTACTACATAGAAACTACAAAATGTAACAAAAATATAAATTTTTATATAATAATGGAAACTAAGGGAAGACAGTTCACGAGTTTTTAGCTCCTGCTCTTCCACTTCTACAACGTATTGAACCCGCTTGCCATTTCCTGATATATTTCCAAAAGTTTTAGGAGATTTGTTTGATAAATATAACGCTTGTATCATAAGTGCTTTATTTTTCACTGCTTTATTCATTGAATTAATAATTCGACGTGTTTTAACTTGATATTTCAAAAATTAACTGATAGGCTCTATCTCTAATAACAATATTCTATGCATATTTTTTTTATTCATTGAAATTAAACGGATCACACGATCCTTTACATATAATAATTAAAAAAGCAACAAATAAAAAACTTGGAAGAATAATAAAAAAATATTAATTAAAGATATTAAAATATTATAAAAAAAAAGATATTAATTAATAAGCCAGATATTCATTACAAGAGCTGGCCCTTATAGGTTGAATTTAAAAACATCGAAAAATAACCTGAACCCCTTGAGTTTAAATCTTTTATCAATGTATGAAATAACGATTAAAAAAAAGAAGTGACTTATATACAAAGCTACGTTTATAATAGGAACAAAAGCCAAACAATCGAAAAGCCGACAACTGAAGAAGTTTAACTTGATTTGTTAACTCACTCTTAGCGGATGTTTCAATGATGTACACAAGAGCCCCTGAGAGTTCCACAGAAAATGTTTCAGGCCTCTGCAATGTTTAAGATAGCTATGTTAGAGTGCCTGTATAATCATTTTATACAGCACTCCTAGGCATATGTCCCCTCTAAGCATAGAGAAAATATCACTATGAGAGGTTCTATCAGTTTAAATTTGAAACAATCAAAAAGTAAAATGAACAGCTGTAACCTTTTACCTGTAAGCATAAGATATAATGACTAGAAATCCCTATTGTTGTATTTTGAAACATCGAAAAAGTCTGACCACTTCGATTACAAGGATGTGAATAAGGGGAACGCACTAAGCGAATGCCATCACACAAAGTGACCCCATCGCAAAATCAAAAACACAGAGAATGCAACACGAAACACACGTCAAAACAAACTGCACATGCTTGTTACGAACGGCGCATTGCTTATGATCCTTATAACACGCAGGTCTAAAATTAGAGGCAAACTAACTCTAAATGGGTTTCCCCATCTGGTTTTGCTTGCGAAGTTATAAACAAAATTGAATAAAGGTTCATACTTATACTGTTTTGTTAATAATTGCTTAAAATTAACACATAAAGAAAGTGAAGAAATACAACCAAGAATTGAATCTTTGAAAACTAGCAAAACATTTTAACTAAAATAACAACAACAAAATATGAACACATTTAACTTACTCTCTACGAAAAGTAAACGGCAAAGCTTCAATCACTCTCTACTAAGTGGCTACCTAGAGTCCAAATGTAAAATATAAAGCACAATGACTTGACAAGCACCAAATGTAACAATAACGAAACACTGAAGAAAGCTGAAGAAGCAAACCGACAACAAGAATTGTATACAACTTACAACATAACCTGCGTTGACGCCCTTTTTAATTATAACCTAAGGAAGGAATTTGCTCCTATTCTCTACTCATACAACTTCCCCTTTATTCCAACATCCTTGGTCATAACAGTACGAGCGAGTATATGCTGAGATGAGAGCGCGTAATCGATATATTGAGTCTCAGACGATGCCTGCATCGAATTGTAATATTCGCGCTCTAAGAGTGTAATAAAGGTTACTAGATAAATAAATTATTTTCGACTTCCGCAAGTTTTATTCTATTAAATTGGTAGAGAGAGCCAGACAGCTGATAGACGATTAAGACGATTCCACTGACCTCTATCACATTATCATTAAGCCAATCTAATAATACGTATGTCACGTATAGCTCCTAGCGAGAATGTTCAACGCTGATACGCTTCACGCAGTATGTGAGAGTTATGAGCAGAATATACACCGAGCCGAGTCAGAGAGAGATCAGACGCATTAAACCAATAATAGTCTGAGAGACAAGTAATTGTAATCGAGATGACGAGGACGGTGTAGGTAAGAAATGAGGGAGACACACACATAAGGATATTTATGGGAGAGCTAAATTGTATATTTGTAGAGGTACAGCGTGAATCTAGATAACAGGTGGAAGGAGGATAAATTCGAGTTTAAAATTTTCAATTAATTAATTATAAACGCCATTAAAGTTCAAAATAATATGTAAAATAATAAAAGGTATTTTTTTGAGATGATAGAGCTAAATACGGAGTATTTCAAATTGATCTACAACGGTAAAAGTAAAAGATCAGTAGTCAAGTGAGATTGTGTTATCAACCTTCTTAGTAATATCACCAATATTTTTTAAGGGATTTCGGTCTAAAATTGTTGGCCAATTCGAGAAGAGAAATCAATTAGTTGGAGAGAGTTAAACAAAGAGTAGATTAAGGGCAAGTAAGTAGAACACCCACACAGAGAGATTATCAATATTGCAGGAATATTTATAATTTATGCTAAGTTTCGGTCGAGAGAAATGCCGGGGAGGATAAATTATAGAAGAGTCACCAGCAGCTCGTCACAGAGGTGCTGTCCCTCAGTCCTTCTCAGAGCGGGAATGCCGATGAGTGACATAGTTTAGAAAATTATTTATTATTCGTGAATCCATAAAATTTAAATTTAAAATTTAAAGGTTTAGACTCAGAATCCTAAAATATTTGCATAATTATATAAGACAAGTAGATCGCTGAATAATATAGATTCGGCATATCTAGTTTACGCATTGAATTTTTAGCCATTTTGAATATTTTATACCATTAATAGACTAGCTTAATACTACTTTTCGCTTTAACTTAGTTTATTGTTAGCTCTATCGTTTACTAATACTACATCTATTACTATGCGTATTATTACAATAACTCATACTATTTATCCTATAAACTTCTTGCTACGTAACCTCATACTAACTTACTGATCCTATAACTCAATCCATTACCGTATAACTACGATATTACATAATCTATTGCTCATAGATATCCTATAACGTAAACTAAAGTCCCCTTGTTAAGGCTAAAGTTTAACTCAAAGTTATTATGTAAACCAAGTAGGGAAACTCTAACTATTTGTTTAGTCGCGGGTTTGGCAGGGGTCAACCCCCTCCGTAATCCCGTGTGAACGGGAATAACTCGGTTTAACCCTGAATCTCATCTTTACTGGTGAAAATACCGTGTGAACGAAGTATTTGCTGGCTTCAAAAATATAAAAAAAAAAACCATAGAAATATTATTTAATAGAGGGTCTATTTTTGATTTAATCAATCACACACAAATACCTGACTCATTGGATCTTCAATATAATAAATAAATAGAACAAATAAACTAACACATACGTTAAAGAACACGATAATGCGCATGTTTTTCTAATAATAATGGAATATTAAACACAGTTAATGCACCCGTAAGCCAAACAAAATAATTTATTTAACCTTAATTCACTCTTGAAGAGTTGAGGTTGAATGAGGTAATACAGACCCCAAAAATATGTTTCAGGCCTCTCAATGCCTAGAAATTATACACCAATGAGGGGGCATTGCCTATCTTAATACATTAAAAGGCCTAAAACATCGTTTTGTGCTCTCAGGGCGCGGCACACGTCCCTCATTAATATGACTCCTCTTCGAATATAAAGGCCATTATATGTACTGTAAGACACCACTCAGTTGACTTGTGAGGCTACAAGTGCGACTCTCTGGCACTCGTATTGATTATGCTTGCTATACGTGAAATTAACACGAGCTAATAAACCGCCGAGTTGTGCTGATATTTGAATATATCTTAGCGGAAGGTGGTCAGTTACTTTCGATGTTTCAAAATTTAACAATAGTAAATAATATCCTATTCTCATTGTATGGAGATAGCTATGCTCCCTACAGTATTAATCTCTATGGTTCTAACATTAATATGTACGTGCGGATTTCAATTTTTGTATCTAAATTCAGTGAACGTGAAATAAATGTTACATATTCATTTAGGTTTTAGAAAAAAGAAACTGTTTTGATATACTGTTTCGTGATAATTACAGACGCTAAGTTGTTGCTCCGTATAATCTTAAAATTACGATTACTATAATAAATTCAAAACATTTTGGTTAATTCCTCCTTACATTACAAATAAAATGATATTTGAAGCCGAAACACCTAGATCCCTTCAAATAAATAAAAAAATGAATGTGCCAACAAATTCAAGTTTATTTTGCCCTATTAGTAATTCACACAAACCTAGTAATAATATAATCTATTTTAGACCCACAGATATGTACACTCTCAAGGTACAACACTCGCCCCTGTATTTGTTTCGCTATACACATTGTGTGATAGTGACAAGACCACATAGAAACTGCTTAATTTTATTCTTTAAATTTTAAAGTTTAAGCCAAAAGTTAACTGCTTGCTAATCTGAAATGGTTCTATATATTTGAATAGAAATTAATGTACTATCTAAAGTTACAATAAATACTTATTATATTTTAGTAATTAAAGAAAGTAGTGAAGTAAGTTACCTCTTGTCCTAACCTTTTATAATTTTAGTTATTTATTATAAAAATCTCATTGAGATATTTTCGTTGCAGATCGATTTGCCCTGCGCTTATCTGTGTCAACCTTCGCTGGAGACCATTCCCTCCGTGGATCGCCGATTCCCAGTTTAAAGATAAGTAATCAGGTCTGATCTACCAATTGACACTTAACTCTGTCATCTGGTTTTATCGACCTACCTAGGCCTACAAGTATCTTCAAAGGAACAATTGTTCGTTATGTTAATATGAAAAACACAATCACACGTAGTATAGATATTATAGTGCACTGTCGGGATTTGCCTGTTTGGGTGTGGCCAACTAACGAAGCACTCGAGAAGACAATAAACTAGGCGTAGTCACGTCTTTTGTGGTGCTGGGGGGTGACGGGTATAGTAAGGGACATGCGGTGAATTGAGAGCATGAATCACCCCCGACCGAGCATACTTCTATATGATATATGGTAACCATTGATTGCTTATTTGGTACCGACTAGTCTTTGAATTTAGGCCTTGTGTCTGCATTGGCCATCGTCCCCGCGCCTGATAATCATGTTAAAATTTTTAGATTTTAACTGTTGAGTGATCTTTATACATATTTATTACAATGCAAATTTATAGTTAAACTAGATATGATAAAAAATTAAAATAAACACTTCTAATTTTGCTGTTATATTTTTTAAACCTTATACCTTATTTATAAACAACACACCCATGCTGTTCAATCTTTCGGGTTTAAGTATAAGTCTAATTCATTAGAGTAACTGTAAAAGTTACTAACTCATGTTTTGTTATTTTTCTAAATAAAGTCCGTCATATATTTATAAGCATAATCCAAAACTTTTCTGATCAGCTACCGTACACTTTTTAGGAGGTACGGATTCATGAGCCTTGTTTAAGCCGTAATATGAATCATTACGGTTGAGAAGA
>JACMZG010000204.1:0-10926 GCA_018340805.1 Microvelia longipes
CCATGTATGATATCAATTTAATTTCAACTTCAATGTATGATGTGATTGCTGTTCATCAATTAATTGGTTCATCAATTCCATGTATGATAATCAAGTTAGTTTTCAATTCAATGTATGATGTATGCTGATCATTCATTAATTAGGTTCATCAATTCCATGTATGATAATCAATTAATTTTCAATTCAATGTATGATGTACACTATTCATCGATTAATTGGTTCTTCAATTCCATGTATGATAATCAAGTTAATTTCAATTCAATGTTGATGTATGCTGTTCATCAGTTAATTGGTTCATCAATTCCATGATTGATAATCAAGTTAATTTTCAATTCAATTGTATGATGTATGCTGATCATCGATTAATTGGTTCATCACATTCTGTATGATAATCAAGTTAGTTTCAATTCAATGATGATGTATGTGATCATCGATTAATTGGTTTCAATTCCTGTATATAATCAGTTAATTTCATTCAATGTATGAGTTGCTGTATCATGGTTCTTCATGTTCCATGTATGAGTTAATTTTCAATTCATCGTTATGATGTATGCTGTTCATCAGTTAATTGGATCATCAATTCCATGTATGATAATCAAGTTAATTTTCAATTCAATGTATGGATGTTATGCTGATCATCGATTAATTGGTTCATCAATTCATGTATGATAATAAGTTTATTTTCAATTCAATGTATGATGTAAACTATTCATCGATTAATTGGTTCTTCAATTCCATGTATGATATCAAGTTTAATTTCAATTCAATGTATGATGTATGCTGTTCATCAATTAATTGGATCATCAATTCCATGTATGACAATCAAGTTAATTTTCAATTCAAGTATGATGTATGTTGTGTCATCAGTTAATTGGATCATCATTCCATGTATGACAATCAAGTTAATTTTCAATTCATGTATGATGTATACGATTCATCGATTAATTCGTTCTTCAATTCCATGTATGATAATCAAGTTAATTTTCAATTCAATGTATGATGTATATTTTCATCGATTAAATGGTTCTTCAATTCCATGTATGTGATAATCAAGTTAATTTTCAATTCAATGTATGATGTATGCTGTTCATCAATTAATTGGTTCTCAATTCCATGTATGATAATCAAGTTAATTTTCAATTCAATGTATGATGTATGCTGTTCATCGGATTAATTGGTTCTTCAATTCCATGTATGATAATCAAGTTAATTTTCAATTCAATGTATGATGTATGCTGATCATCAATTATTGGTTCATCAATTCCATGTATGATAATCAAGTTAATTTCATCAATGTATGATGTATACTATTCATCGATTAATGGTTCTTTATTCCATGTATGATAATCAGTTAATTTTCAATTCAATGTATGATGTATGCTGTTCATCAATTAATTAGATCATCAATTCCATGTATGACAATCAAGTTAATTTTCAATTCAATGTTATGATGTATGTTGTTCATCAGTTAAATTGGATCATCAATTTCCATGTATGACAATCAAGTTATTTCAATTCAAATATATGATGTATACTATTCATCGATTAATTCGTTCTTCAATTCCATGTATGATAATCAAGTTATTTTTCAATTCAATATATGATGTATACTATTCATCGATTAATTCGTTCTTCAATTCCATGTATGATAATCAAGTTAATTTTCAATTCAATGTATGATGTATACTTTTCATCGTTAAATTGATCTTCAAATTCCATGTATGATAATCAAGTTAATTTTCAATTCAATGTATGATGTATGCTGTTCATCAAATTAATTGGTTCATCAATTCCATGTATGATAAATCAAGTTAATTTTCAATTCAATGTATGATGTATACTATTCATCGATTAATTGGTTCTTCAATTCCATGTATGATAATCAAGTTAATTTTCAATTCAATGTATGATGTATGCTGTTCATCAATTAATTAGATATCAATTCCATGTATGACAATCAAGTTAATTTTCAATTCAATGTATGATGTATGTTGTTCATCAGTTAATTGGATTCATCAATTCCATGTTGTATGACAATCAAGTTATTTTTCAATTCAATGTATGATGTATACTATTCATCGATTAATTCGTTCTCAATTCCATGTATGATAATCAAGTTATTTTCAATTCAATGTATGATGTATACTTTTCATCGATTAAATGGTTCTTCAATTCCATGTATGATAATCAAGTTAATTTTCAATTCAATGTATGATGTATGCTGTTCATCAATTAATTGGTTCATCATTCCATGTATGATAATCAAGTTAATTTTCAATTCAATGTATGATGTATGCTGTTCATCGTTTAATTGGTTCTTCAATTCCATGTATGATATCAATGTTAATCAATTCAATGTATGATTTATGCTGTTCATCATAATTGTTCTTCAATTCATGTATGATAATCAAGTTAATTTTCAATTCAATGTATGATGTATGCTGTTCATCAATTAATTGGTTCATCAATTCCATGTATGATAATCAAGTTAATATTCAATTCAATCTATGATGTATGCTGTTCATCGATTAATTGGATCATCAATTCCATGTATGATAATCAAGTTAATTTCAATTCAATTCTATGATGTATGCTTTCATCGATTAATTGGTTCTTCAATTCCATGTTATGATAATCAAGTTAATTTTCAATTCAATGTATGATGTATGCTGTTCATCGATTAATTGGTTTTTCAATTCATGTATGATAATCAAGTTAATTTTCAATTCAATGTATGATGTATGCTGTTCTCTCATCAATTCCATGTATGTAATCAAGTTAATTTTCAAATTCAATGTATGATGTATGCTGTTCATCAATTAATTGGGTTCTTCAATTCATGTATGATAATCAAGTAATTTTCAATTCAATGTATGATGTTATATATTCATCGATTAATTTGGTTCTTCATTCCATGTATGATAATCAAGTTAATTTTCAATTCAATGTATGATGTATGCTGTTCATCAATTAATGGTTCATCAATTCCATGTATGACAATCAAGTTAATTTTCAATTCAATGTATGATGTATGCTGTTCATCATTAATTGGATCATCAATTCCATGTATGACAATCAAGTTAATTTTCAATTCAATGTATGATGTATACTATTCATCGATTAATTCGTTCTTCAATTCCATGTATGGATAATCAAGTTATTTAATTCATGTATGATGTATGCTGTTCATCAATTAATTGGTTCATCAATTCCATGAATGATAATCAAGTTAATTTCAATTCAATGTATGAGTATGCTGTTCATCAGTTAATTGGATCATCAATTCCATGTATGACAATCAAGTTAATTTTAAATTCAATTATGATGTATACTATTCATCGATGATTCATTTATCAATTCCATGTATGATAATCAAGTTAATTTTCAATTCAATGTATGATGTATGCTGTTCATCAGTTAATTGGATCATCAATTCCATGTATGCAATCAAGTTAATTTTCCAATTCAATGTATGATGTTATGCTGTTCATCAGTTATTTGGATCATCAATTCCATGTATGATAATCAAGTTATTTTTCATTCAATGTATGATGTATGCTGATCATTGGTTCATCAATTCCATGTATGATAATCAAGTTAATTTTCAATTCAATGTATGATGTATGCTGTTCATCGAATTATTCGTTCTTCAATTCCATGTATGATAATCAAGTTAATTTTCAATTCAATGTATGATGTATGCTGTTTATCAGTTATTGTTCTAATTCCATGTATACAATCAAGTTAATTTCCAATTCAATGTTGATGTATGTGTTCATCGTTCATCAATTCCATGTATGATAATCAAGTTAATTTTCAATTCAATGTATGATGTATGCTATTCATGTTAATTGGGATCTTCAATTCCATGTATGTCAGTTAATTTTCAATTCAATGTATGATGTATGCTTTCATCATTATTGTTCATCAATTCCATGTATGAATAATCAAAGTTAATTTTCAATTCAATGTATGATGTTGCTGATCATCAATTAATTGGTTCATCAATTCCATGTATATAACAAGTTAATTTCAATTCATGTATGATATGCCATCGAATTATTCGTTCTTCACAATTCATGTATGATAATCAAGTTAATTTTTCAATTCAAGTATGATGTATGCTGTTTATGTTAATTGAAGTTCATCAATTCCATGTATGACAATCAAGTTAATTTTCAATTCAAATGTATGCTGTATTCTTTCATCAAAGTTAATTGGTTTCATCAATTCCATGTATGATAATCAATTTTCAATTCAATGTATGATGTATACTATTCATCGATTAATTGGTTCTTCAATTCTCATCAGTTCAATTTCAATGTTCGATTATCATCAATTGGTTCATTCAATTCCATGTATGTCATGTTATGTAGCTGTCAAGATTTAATTGGTTCTTCAATTCCATGTATGTAATCAAGTTAATTTTCAATTCAAAGTATGATGTATGCTGATCATCCGATTAATTGGTTCATCAATGTCCATGTATGATAATCAAGTTAATTTTCAATTCAAATGTATGATGTATGCTGTTTCATCAATTATTGGTTCTTCAATTCCATTGTATGACAAACCAAGTTAATTCAATTCAATGTATGATGTATTTACTATCATCGATTAATTGGTTCTTCAATCCATGTATGATAATCAATGTAATTTTTTCAATCAATTGATGATGTATTGCTGTCATCAATTATTGGAATCAATTCCATTATGACAATTCCAAGTTAAATTTTCAATTCAATGTATGATGTATGATGTTCATCAATTAATTGGTTCATCAATTCCATGTATGATAATCAAGTTAATTTCAATTCAATGTATGATGTATGCTGTCATCGATTAATTGTTCATCAATTCCATGTATGACAATCAAGTTAATTTTCAATTCAATGTATGATGTATACTATTCATCAGTTAATTCGTTCTTCAATTCCATTTATGACAATCAAAGTTAATTTCCAATTCAATGTATGATGCTTGCTGTTCATCAGTTAATGGATCATCAATTCATGTATGATATCAGTTAATTTTCAATTTCAATGAATATGATGTATACTATTCATCGATTAATTGGTTCTTCAATTCCATGTATGATAATCAAGTTAATTTTCAATTCATGTATGATGTATGCTGTTCATCAATTAATTGGTTCATCAATTCCCATGTATGACAATCAAGTTAATATCAATTCAATGTATGATGTATTGCTGTTTCATCAGTTAATTGGATCATCAATTCCATGTATGACAATCAAGTTAATTTTCAATTCAATGTATGATGTATGCTGTTCATCAATTAATTGGATCATCATTCCATGTATGATAATCAAGTTAATTTTCATTCAATGTATGATGTATGCTGATCATGATTAATTGGTTCATCAATTCCATGTATGACAATCAAGTTAATTTTCAATTCAATGTATGATGTATTTACTATTCATCGATTAATTCGTTCTTCAATTCATTTATGACAATCAAGTTAATTTCCAATTCAATGTATGATGCTTGCTGTTCATTCAGTTAATGGGATCATCAATTCCATGTATGATTATCAACGTTAATTTTCAATTCAATGAATTGAGTGTATACTATTCATCGATTAATTGGTTCTTCAATTCCATGTATGATAATCAAGTTTAATTTCAATTCAATGTATGATGTATGCTGTTCATCAATTAATTGGTTCATCAATTCCATGTATGATAATCAAGTTAATATTCCATTCAATCTATGATTGTATCATGTTCATCGATAATTGGTTCTTCAATTCCATGTATGATAATCAAGTTAATTTCAATTCAATGTGTTGATGTATATGCTTGTTCATCAATTAATTGGTTCTCAATTCCATGTATGATAATCAAGTTATTTTCATTTCAATTGTATGATGTATTCTGTTCATCAGTTAATTGGGATTCATTAATTCCATGTATGACAATCAAGTTAATTTTCAATTCAATGTATGATGTATGCTGTTCATCAGTTATTGGATCATCAATTCCATGTATGATAATCAATGTTAATTTTCAGTTCAATGTATGATGTATGCTGTTCATCATTAATTGGTTCATCAATTCCATGTATGTATGTAATTCAAGTTAATTTTCAATTCAATGTATGATGTTATGCTATCATCATTAATTGGTTCTTTAATTCCATGTATGATAATCAAGTTAATTTTCAATTCAATGTATGATGTATGCTGTTATCAATTATTTGGTTCATCAATTCTCTTGTTGATAATCAAGTTATCAATTTTCAATTTGGTTCTGTATGATGTTATGTGTCATCCAGTTAATTGGATCATCAAATGTATGACAATCAAGTTCATTTCATTCAATGTATGATTTGTCTGTTCATCAGTTAATTGGATCATTCAATTCCATGTATGATAATCAAGTTTAATTTTCAATTCAATGTATGATGTATGCTGTTCATCAGATTAATTGGTTCATCATTCCATGTATGATAATCAAGTTAATTTTTTCAATGTATGATGTATGCTGTTCATCGATTAATTGGTTCTTGAATTCCATGTATGATAATCAAGTTAATTTTCAATTCAATGTATGATGTATGCTGTTCATCGATTAATTGAGGTTCTTCATCAATTCACATGATGATAATCAAAGTTAATTTTCAATTCAATTGATGTATGATGTATGCATGATTTTGTAATCCAATTATAATTAGTTCATCAATTTCCATAGCCTATATAACACATATAAGTTAAAATTTTACCAATTCAATGTTCAATGATGTATACTATTCATCGATTAATTGGTTCTTCAATTCCATGTATGACAATCAAGTTAATTTTTCAATTTCACGATTATGAATATTCATCGATTTAAGTGGTTTCAAATTCGATGATAATATGATAATCAAGTAATCTTCAATTCAATGTTATGATGTATGCTGTTCTCGATTGATTGGTTCTTCAATTCTATGTATGAAATCAAAAGTGCTAATATCCAATCTTAGTTTATTGACAAATGTGTGGTCAGATCCTCGCTTGTATGATTACTAGGAGTACGCTTCAGACTGAATTATCAGCCAAAGTCAGATTGAATTATTATATTACAAACAGATATGCTGGTTCGCCTATTAATCAATTTCCAAGTTACTGGAAATGACCAAATTAATTGCCACTCCGAAGAACCCGATTAAATTTCATTCTGACGTATGTCATCAATTATCCTTTCTAACCAACGGGTGCCACTCCACCTTCATCTGATTTTCAACAAGGGACTTATGTGGTGTTTTTGGACATGAGAATCAATGCCGAATTCTCTCGTACCCTATTCATGCTCTCCCCCAACCGGCACTCTTTGGGAAATCTGATTTTGATCCACTCTGATCCGCTCTTAGGCAAAAATTATTTATAATCCTGAATTGTGATCTTAGCCACTAGACCTTTATCTTCCTGACACCCGGCACCGAGTCTGACAAATTAATTCTTTTCTTTAACAGAGGCTCATATGCGTAAACAGAGATTTAATATCAATTCAATGGGATTCTCATATGATATCGGAGTAGATCTAATGTTGACTCTGATGTGAATCACAAATAAAATACTTGTTCATAGTGATCAAATTCGTATTGTTGAAGTTGTGAGGAAGGGTTTGGCCCATGAGGAAACTACGCGACAAGTCGACGATCTGTGACTCAATCATAAGAAAACATATGCTATCGTTCTTATAGTTTTCTTGAATCTTTACGATGAACCTAAACATCACGAGTATTCGTGTTTGCACTCGCCATTGGAAGTGAGTCACCTAAATCACAATGGAGATTCAGTTTAGCACGAAGAGACCCAATTGCCTCAGATTCGGTCTTGAGTCTGTTGCTAATAGGTCTGGGGTGTGAACACGCAACAATATAGAGACCCCTAAAATCTGGAACGAGTTTATTTTGGAGAAACTATGAACACACCCAGAGACATGACCCAACATTATTATTATTAATTATGTTATTATTTAAAAAATATATTGTGATTTATTATTTAATTATTATTTATAATTATTATTCTTTATTTCACTTTTTTAATTTATTTAGTGCTAATTATTATATTATTATTATTATTATACGTGTTATTATACCTTATATGTCTAAGATGAATCATGGTTCTCTATTATTATACGCTCATAACTTATTTAATATTTATTATGTATATTTCTAGTGGTCTTCTTATCATTATTATTATTCAGTATAGTTATTATCATTAATAAGATAATCATTATCTTATAGCTCTCGATTATTATTATTGCTCATACTCATTGTATTTCGTTTTATTACTAAATCTAGTACTAGTATCAGCAATATCATCATTTCTACGCCATTGTTGTGAGATAGTTTTGTCATTAATATATTGTTATTAGTAAGATTACGGACTATTAACATCCTTATTACCACTACTGCCTTTAATGATTCTCATATTCTTAGAACTAACTAAAAAATTAACTATTGATTATAAATCTGGCATTATTACCATAATTATTGACCGACTTCTTTATTAGATAGTCATTGTGTACCTACGATTGTCAGATAGAATATGTTTTCATTGCCTCACATAATGTTGTTCCAAAACAGCTGTTACGTACGCTTAATCCGGGGATGGGTTAGGTTCACTGCTAATACATGTGGTTACTGATATAGAACGGTTTTATGCGTAAAAATCATTCATTTTAAAAAATCAGAGCATGTTTACAAGCTCTATTTGAAAAGTTGACTCATGTTATATATGATAAGGAAAAGTTAGTGCTTTCGCTAGACTTAAATTAAGTTGAACGATGGAGTTCATTATACTACTATAATGACTCACTCACTATCAGATATAAATGATTGATATTGTTAATTTATTTTCATATTTGATCTTGTAAATGTGATTGAGAAGAGGGATACCGAGTGGTTGGAGCACAAAAAAAACAGCATTGCTCTCAAGAACCGCAGGAATGTGACAGGTTTGTACAATGATCGGTTGTTCAGCTCGTTAGTTCGAGGAAGTATGGCTACATATCAGCTCGCGTGGGCTGAACGAGGAAACCTATGGAAAGCAACAGCGTCCAATTGTCACGGCACTATGGCACAATCAACTCTCCAATCGCACAAATCAGAA
Organism: Microvelia longipes; assembly: GCA_018340805.1. NCBI lineage: Eukaryota > Metazoa > Arthropoda > Insecta > Hemiptera > Veliidae > Microvelia > Microvelia longipes. The sequence continues at coordinate 9,124 of JACMZG010000204.1, forward strand.
TAGAGTTACTCAACGAAAAGTCTGAGATGGTACCGGTCGGGAACGAACAAATTAAGCCTAGAGTTGCGGGATAGGAGAATGCGGAATTCACCCGGCAAGTGAGATCTCTAGTGCTGATAGAAGCGCTCTGAAGAGTTTCTCAGGAGAGACGTCAGTATATACTCATAAAAATGTGCGAATATTAGAAGCAGACTCAGTGCCAAAAAGTTGTCAATCTCGCACCATTCATACTAATACGGTACCAAATCCCCCAGCGAAAATACGAAGAAAGGTGTATCTCTACGGAGAGGAATGATCATTGGAGATGATGTTATTAATAAGTAAATATAAAAATATGCGCTTAACGGATTTTTTCATTTTGACTTCATATTTTCGATGATAACACAGTGGAATATATGAAAGCCCGGAAAATATTCGAACAAATATGGTTGCGTTCACACTGCATTACACAACGCACGAAGATGTGCAAGTACACCATAGTGGTTATTCACCATCAGACGACATCAAACGGACGATGTTCATAAATCCACTGTCGGGGCGTTGTGAGTAACCCCAATAAATAATAATAATAATGATATATGAATAATGAATAAATAATATTTCACTTAGATGATTACGAATAATAATAATAATATATTAATAACCAAAACTAATATATTAAATTATATTATATATAATAAGATTAATTATACTAAAATTCAAATAAACAATAACAATAATAATAAGTATATGGATATAATAATAATATAATAAAATAATAATAATAATAAAATAATAATAAAATGATGTAATCATAATAAAAAAGTAATAATATATGATAATTATATTAGATCTTGTGAAAAGTAAGTTATAAAACCGATTGTTCTGACTTAATATTCTTAGCGTTTTTAGAATGGCTTTATCATAACATCGTATTCTCATTTAATAACACGATAATTTCAGCTCTTATCTTATTTTGCTCATTTAATTGACCAGAGTTTTATCTATTAATAATACTCTTCACTCTACTACTCAATACATTTCTTATAGTATCAACGGATAAAGAACGACTATGTATATTATATAATATATATATAATTCAAATCATTTATTTTATTTAATATCATAGAGAGTTTAGAATAATAGTATCTAATACTTTATTACATCAGTCATATATATGTCGTAATTTTAAGTGAATAAAGGGTCAGCCCAAACAGTACCTGGTTCTTCGTATTTGTACTTCTTCGACTGTTCCCGAGTCCCGAATATTACTAATAGATAGCTAACCTAAAATGAAACAACTTGTCCACATCTCAAAGATAACTGTCTGTAATTGAAGTAGATTAAAATAAATTTTTATGTAGTGAAAAAAGGATAATTTTCACAATATTTTATACTCTTTGCTTATTTTTAGTAAAAGTTGAGAATATATAGAGTATACAAGTTTTTGAATGTTGAGATAAGAATTGCAAGTTAATGAAATTTTATTAATGACAAACAATTCTAGATTCTAGAAGATTGTATTATATTAAAAATCACTCAGAATTAGATTATGAAATATCATGCAACTTTGAAAAAATATATTTGTTGATTAAATCCTGGATACTTATTTGTTGTGTTCTGAAATATATAGAATTTCACACTAAGTAATATTTGTGAGGATATCTCAAGTAAATCAAGAACAGATGAGACTAATAATTGAATAATCCTCAGTACCATACTCATTTATATATGCTGGTACCATCTCCAACCTATACATATATATGACAATCTGTATTTTAAAGAGTAGAGAAAATTTCAATTTTGTATAAAATAAAATTAAGT
>JACMZG010000204.1:15027-20027 GCA_018340805.1 Microvelia longipes
ACATTTCGTCCCCAATACTTCTAATCATTCGCTTTACCAGGTAAAACTACAATAACAAATGTCAGCTATCCTGAGGGAAACTTCGGAGGGAACCAGCTACTAGATGGTTCGATTAGTCTTTCGCCCCTATACTTGTGTCCGACGATCGATTTGCACGTCAGAACCGCGGCGGTCCTCCACAGAGTTTCCTCTGGCTTCAACCTGCACAAGCATAGTTCACCATCTTTCGGGTCTCTACATGATCGCTCAAACTCCGCCCAGATGCGAACATCTTTAGACGGGTCGATGTTGCACTCTGTCTTTTAACAGAGGTCACATCACAGTTTACCGAAGCAAACCTTTACATTAATTCGCCATGGGGTTTCGTAAGGCCCTTTGACTCGCGATCATATAAAACTCCTTGGTCCGTGTTTCAAGACGGGACAAGTAGGTAACCTACATATACACTGCAGACTTACTAGATTTGCCCATCGACCATCAGTTATACTAAACATTCAAAAGCAATCTCTTATGAGCTCACAATCAAACAATCAGCATTACCAACAGCCAATATCAGCAATCGAATCACCAATACACCAAATTTAACCGTGCAATGAGCTATAAAACCGATTCCGAAGAATTGGTCACCTTCACCATTACGACAGAAAAACGGCACTATTGGTCGCAGTTTTGATACATGGAAAGTGCATTGATCGTCCATTATGAGCTTAAATTAGCAATTCCTAGTGAGATTTTGCTAAAATAAGATTGACAGACAATCAACTGAATCCCATATATCAGTTTCGGCTCTACTCGTTTACCTCTAAGCGATTTCACGTACTATTTAACTCTCTCTTCAAAGTTCTTTTCAACTTTCCCTCACGGTACTTGTTTACTATCGGACTCGCACAAGTATTTAGCCTTAGATGGAGTTTACCACCCAATTTGGACTGCATTCTCAAACAATCCGACTCATAGGAAACATCAATAAAAGCCTCGTACACTCCAACGGTCTAACACCGTCTATGGACAACATCACAATCAAGTGAATTTGGAGTATACTCAACAATTAAAAACGCAACCTTTACACCACAACTCCTAATATCAAAGATACAGGATTCAGTGCTGGGCTAATTCCCGGTCGTTCGCCACTACTGGGGAAATCCTTGTTAGTTTCTTTTCCTCCGCTTAATGATATGCTTAAGTTCAGCGGGTAATCTCATCTGATCTGAGGTCGGATTTAAAAGTTAATTGAACAAATAAATAATAAATTCGAAATTCCTTGACAATTTAATTGATTATTTACTAAAATCTCACAGGTGACAGCACACATATGCACCAGAACGCAACTCATTAAGCTGCGGCACTGGAGAAAATTAAAATTATGTATGCATCAAATGATATCAATAATTTCAATAATCCAGAATTTCCGTCAAACTTGTTCAATTATATTTAAAACACTATTTCAATACGTCAATTAATACTGAAACGCACATATTATAATGCAAAATTAAATTGTCATTGTCATTAATAGCATCATTATTACTATTATTATCAATCCAAAATATATTTAAAAGATCAAACAAATAAATCAACAACCCATTCAAACATTGTTTATTTGCCTTTTCTTCTTTCTATACAATGGTCAATAAATTATGAAAACAATAGTAACAATAACAAATAAATCTATTAACTTCAACAACAGCATTAACTTTATGTTAATTTCATATGTATAAACTGTATATTAATAGCATTTCAAAAATCGAAACTCTATGTTTCCATAGAGGTGTACTTGTTTAACAAATACACTATCACCTTAAAGAGGCACTTTCGATTGAAATAAAAACCAAAAGTGAACCCCTCAAAACATTACTATTGAACGTAATGATAAATGCTATGCCGACCCTCAGACAGATGTGGCTATAGGTTGACCCATAGCCGCCATTTGCGTTCAAAATGTCAATGATCAGAGCGTTGTGCAGTTCACATTAATTCACATGTTTTGCTACGTTCTTCATCGACGTGCGAGCCGAGTGATCCATCGCTTAAAGTGGTTAATAATATACAGATGCTTTTTACAGCGATCCATATTCTAATTTTCAATCAACCCAACTTCTTTTACAAAGTCGAGGATTGCCATTATCATTTGATCACCAAACGATACTGTAAAGTTAAATAGAAATAGAAACACACGGGGCAGCTTTTCATATAATATCGTGTTAATCAACATACAAATTCTTTAGCCAATTGCAGTTTTGCCAAATAAATGATTAATAAAATAACTGAATTCGGATATTTATCTACAAAGCATTAGACCAGTTTATTAATCACTGCAACTTGAATTCGTATATTGACCAAATAAATAACACTAAATTTTTAAAGATATTATATTACTAAACTAATTAAACCTTGCACAATATCCTGATAATGCTTTGATATTGTTTTTATCAGTGCCAACAACTTGTGTTTTGTAATTTCCTTTTACGAGAGACTACGGACATAAGTCTGTCATATAAACAACACCCAATAAAAATGTTTATATGAGTACTCGGTATTTCGAAAAATACCATAGGCACCCGTGAATGTGTTGGTTTAATGCTGATTAATTTACTACTAGCACTTGAAACCATATTTACTACTATAAAACGAGTCGATTTATTGTTTAGCGAGCCGAATACTTCGCAATAAAACAATCCAAGTAGCATATATGTAATTAGTAAATTAAAATCAGCACTTTTTTATATTTAATAATTCATTATAAAATGAATTATTAGAGCCAAAATCGTTTTTTTAATTTAATTTATAGCATGTCAGCTGTAAATTCTAATCGTTCTTTTAATTTCAATGAACTAATAATGATCCTTCCGCAGGTTCACCTACGGAAACCTTGTTACGACTTTTACTTCCTCTAAATGATCAAGTTTGATTGTCTTTTCCCAACTATAGAAATGTTGCCATTTCTTAAATCGGAATCCAACGATCTCACTAAACCATTCAATCGGTAGTAGCGACGGGCGGTGTGTACAAAGGGCAGGGACGTAATCAGCGCAAGCTAGTGACTTGCACTTACTAGGAATTCCTCGTTCAAGTGGAATAATTTCAATCCACTATTCCTGACACGACAGTGATTAAGCAGGTTACCCAGCCATTTCTAGCTAGGAATTAAACTCGCTGTTACTGCCATTGTAGCGCGCGTGCGGCCCCGGACATCTAAGGGCATCACAGACCTGTTATTGCTCTTTTTCATTTAGCTAAACGCTATTTATTCCTCTAAGAAGTCAGCATTTGCTATTTTAAAAACAAATGTACTATTTAGCAGGTTAGAGTCTCGTTCGTTAACGGAATTAACCAGACAAATCGCTCCACCAACTAAGAACGGCCATGCACCACCACCCACCGAATCAAGAAAGAGCTATCAATCTGTCAATCCTCACAGTGTCCGGACCGGGTGAGATTTCCCGTGTTGAGTCAAATTAAGCCGCAGGCTCCACTCCTGGTGGTGCCCTTCCGTCAATTCCTTTAAGTTTCAGCTTTGCAACCATACTTCCCCCGGAACCCATAGACTTAGGTTTCCCGGTGACTTCTCGCAAGGAGATTTAAATTACCTTCGCGAACTGTCAGTTGGCATAGTTTATGGTCAGAACTAGGACGGTATCTGATCGTCTTCGATCCTTGACTTTCGTTCTTGATTAATGAAAACATTCTTGGCAAATGCTTTCGCAGTAGACTGTCTGCTGATGATCTAAGAATTTCACCTCTAGCACCAGCATACATATGCCCCGGCAGTCTCTTTTAATCATTACTTCAGTTTCGAAAACCAACAAAATAAAACCGAAGTCTTATTTTATATTCCATGCAACAATATGCAAGCATCAGCCTGCTTTAAGCACTCTAATTTTTTCAAAGTAAACTTGTCGGTCATCCTCAACACCCATTAAAGGCATCAAAGATATACACGACGTCGAAGGACAAGATAGCTTTCAATCAAAGATTTCAAACCATCTTTTTCCTCAATTTCAACTACGAGCTTTTTAACTGCAACAACTTTAATATACGCTATTGGAGCTGGAATTACCGCGGCTGCTGGCACCAGACTTGCCCTCCAATTGATACTTGATAAAGTATTTAAAATGTTCTCATTGCAATTATGAAACCACTAGGGCCCATATTGTTATTTTTTGTCACTACCTCACCGAACCGGTATTGGGTAATTTACGCGCCTGCTGCCTTCCGTGGATGTGGTAGCCGTTTTCAGGCTCCCTCTCCGGAATCGAACACTGATTCCCCGTTACCCGTTACAACCATGGTAAGCTTTGATCTTACCATCGAAAGTTGATAGGTCAGCCACTTCAAGAGATATGTCGTCAACACAAAGGTCGTACGATCAGTAAAATTATCCAGAGTCATCAAAAAACCGGTTTTCACCAGGTTGATTTTGATCTAATAAATCCGCCGCTTCGTGAGTCACGGCATTCTGTTAGATATTAGCTCTAGAATTACCACAGTTATCCCATGGCAAAATGATAGAATCTCTCAAATCATAGCTGTTATAATGAGCCATCCGCGGTTTAAGTGTACGAGACTTTGTACTAAGACATGCATGGCTTAATCTTTGAGATAAGCATATGACTACTGGCAGGATCAACCAGATATTTATTTTACGTACTCTACTTAACATGGTTTCAATTAAGTAGTCACTAAAGATATAGAAAATCAATAAACACAAGTATCATTAACTTTATCAATCGATCAAGCATTAACCACATGATAATCCAAAAACAGCAATTTCATTTAAAAAACCACTATTTTGTGAAATAAATTTAATTATCACCCTTTCAACGATTTTTATTTTTTGCAATAAATGATTTAAATACAATGTATAATCAAGTCTCATTTTTATTAACTGATTTGAAAAGAAAAATGTTTTACCATTTTTCTCAGTCACATTATATTAAATCCAAAATATAAATATCGTTTACTCAATGCATCATCGATGCATAAAAGCTTGATCATTTCAGTTT
>JACMZG010000204.1:25027-30027 GCA_018340805.1 Microvelia longipes
CAACACCTTTTGTGGTTTCTCATGAGCGTGATGTTAGGCACCTTAACCAGATGTTTGGTTCATCCCACATCGCCAGTTCTGCTTACCAAAAATGGCCCACTAGACATTTGTATTCAATGCACATCTTCAATAAAGAAAGACGCACATCGAACCCATTTAAAGTTTGAGAATAAGTTGAGAACATTTCGTCCCCAACTTCTAATCATTCGCTTTACCAGGTAAAACTACAACAACAAATGTCAGCTATCCTGAGGGAAACTTCGGAGGGAACCAGCTACTAGATGGTTCGATTAGTCTTTCGCCCCTATACTTGTGTCCGACGATCGATTTGCACGTCAGAACCGCGGCGGTCCTCCATCAGAGTTTCCTCTGACTTCAACCTGCACAAGCATAGTTCACCATCTTTCGGGTCTCTACATGATCGCTCAAACTCCGCCCAGATGCGAACATCTTTAGACGGGTCGATGTTGCACTGTCTTTTAACGAGGTCACATCACAGTTTACCGAAGCAAACCTTTACATTAATTTCGCCATGGGGTTTCGTAAGGCCCTTTGACTCGCGATCATATAAAACTCCTTGGTCCGTGTTTCAAGACGGGACAAGTAGGTAACCTACATATACACTGCAGACTTACTAGATTTGCCCATCGACCATCAGTTATACTAAACATTCAAAAGCAATCTCTTATGAGCTCACAATCAAACAATCAGCATTACCAACAGCCAATATCAGCAATCGAAATCACCAATACACCAAATTTAACCGTGCAATGAGCTATAAAACCGATTCCGAAGAATTGGTCACCTTCACCATTACGACAGAAAAACGGCACTATTGGTCGCAGTTTTGATACATGGAAAGTGCATTGATCGTCCATTATGAGCTTAAATTAGCAATTCCTAGTGATTTTGCTAAAATAAGATTGACAGACAATCAACTGAATCCCATATATCAGTTTCGGCTCTACTCGTTTACCTCTAAGCGATTTCACGTACTATTTAACTCTCTCTTCAAAGTTCTTTTCAACTTTCCCTCACGGTACTTGTTTACTATCGGACTCGCACAAGTATTTAGCCTTAGATGGAGTTTACCACCCAATTTGGACTGCATTCTCAAACAATCCGACTCATAGGAAACATCAATAAAAGCCTCGTACACTCCAACCGGTCTAACACCGTCTATGGACAACATCACAATCAAGTGAATTTGGAGTATACTCAACAATTAAAAACGCAACCTTTACACCACAACTCCTAATATCAAAGATACAGGATTCAGTGCTGGGCTAATTCCGGTCGTTCGCCACTACTGGGGAAATCCTTGTTAGTTTCTTTTCCTCCGCTTAATGATATGCTTAAGTTCAGCGGGTAATCTCATCTGATCTGAGGTCGGATTTAAAAGTTAATTGAACAAATAAATATAAATTCGAAATTCCTTGACAATTTAATTGATTATTTACTAAAATCTCACAGGTGACAGCACACATATGCACCAGAACGCAACTCATTAAGCTGCGGCACTGGAGAAAATTAAAATTATGTATGCATCAAATGATATCAATAATTTCAATAATCCAGAATTTCCGTCAAACTTGTTCAATATATTTAAAACACTATTCAATACGTCAATTAATACTGAAACGCACATATTGATAATGCAAAATTAAATTGTCATTGTCATTAATAGCATCATTATTTATTATTATCAATCCAAAATATATTTAAAAGATCAAACAAATAAATCAACAACCCATTCAAACATTGTTATTTGCCTTTTCTTCTTTCTATACAATGGTCAATAAATTATGAAACAATAGTAACAATAACAAATAAATCTATTAACTTCAACAACAGCATTAACTTTATGTTAATTTCATATGTATAAACTGTATATTAATAGCATTTCAAAAATCGAAACTCTATGTTTCCATAGAGGTGTACTTGTTTAACAAATACACTATCACCTTAAAGAGGCACTTTCGATTGAAATAAAACCAAAAGTGAACCCCTCAAAAATTACTATTGAACGTAATGATAAATGCTATGCCGACCCTCAGACAGATGTGGCTATAGGTTGACCCATAGCCGCCATTTGCGTTCAAAATGTCAATGATCAGAGCGTTGTGCAGTTCACATTAATTCACATGTTTTGCTACGTTCTTCATCGACGTGCGAGCCGAGTGATCCATCGCTTAAAGTGGTTAATAATATACAGATGCTTTTTACAGCGATCCATATTCTAATTTTCAATCAACCAACTTCTTTTACAAAGTCGAGGATTGCCATTATCATTTGATCACCAAACGATACTGTAAAGTTAAATAGAAATAGAAACACACGGGGCAGCTTTTCATATAATATCGTGTTAATCAACATACAAATTCTTTAGCCAATTGCAGTTTTGCCAAAATAAATGATTAATAAAATAACTGAATTCGGATATTTATCTACAAAGCATTAGACCAGTTATTATTAATCACTGCAACTTGAATTCGTATATTGACCAAATAAATAACACTAAATTTTTAAAATATTATATTACTAAACTAATTAAACCTTGCACAATATCCTGATAATGCTTTGATTGTTTTTATCAGTGCCAACAACTTGTGTTTTGTAATTTCCTTTTTACGAGAGACTACGGACATAAGTCTGTCATATAAACAACACCCAATAAAAATGTTTATATGAGTACTCGGTATTTCGAAAATACCATAGGCACCCCGTGAATGTGTTGGTTTAATGCTGATTAATTTACTACTAGCACTTGAAACCATATTTACTACTATAAAACGAGTCGATTTATTGTTTAGCGAGCCGAATACTTCGCAATAAAACAATCCAAGTAGCATAATATGTAATTAGTAAATTAAATCAGCACTTTTTTATATTTAATAATTCATTATAAAATGAATTATCAGAGCCAAAATCGTTTTTTTAATTTAATTTATAGCATGTCAGCTGTAAATTCTAATCGTTCTTTTAATTTCAATGAACTAATAATGATCCTTCCGCAGGTTCACCTACGGAAACCTTGTTACGACTTTTACTTCCTCTAAATGATCAAGTTTGATTGTCTTTTCCCAACTATAGAAATGTTGCCATTTCTTAAATCGGAATCCAACGATCTCACTAAACCATTCAATCGGTAGTAGCGACGGGCGGTGTGTACAAAGGGCAGGGACGTAATCAGCGCAAGCTAGTGACTTGCACTTACTAGGAATTCCTCGTTCAAGTGGAATAATTTCAATCCACTATTCCTGACACGACAGTGATTAAGCAGGTTACCCAGCCATTTCTAGCTAGGAATTAAACTCGCTGTTACTGCCATTGTAGCGCGCGTGCGGCCCCGGACATCTAAGGGCATCACAGACCTGTTATTGCTCTTTTTCATTTAGCTAAACGCTATTTATTCTCTAAGAAGTCAGCATTTGCTATTTTAAAACAAATGTACTATTTAGCAGGTTAGAGTCTCGTTCGTTAACGGAATTAACCAGACAAATCGCTCCACCAACTAAGAACGGCCATGCACCACCACCCACCGAATCAAGAAAGAGCTATCAATCTGTCAATCCTCACAGTGTCCGGACCGGGTGAGATTTCCCGTGTTGAGTCAAATTAAGCCGCAGGCTCCACTCCTGGTGGTGCCCTTCCGTCAATTCCTTTAAGTTTCAGCTTTGCAACCATACTTCCCCCGGAACCCATAGACTTAGGTTTCCGGTGACTTCTCGCAAGGAGATTTAAATTACCTTCGCGAACTGTCAGTTGGCATAGTTTATGGTCAGAACTAGGACGGTATCTGATCGTCTTCGATCCTCTGACTTTCGTTCTTGATTAATGAAAACATTCTTGGCAAATGCTTTCGCAGTAGACTGTCTGCTGATGATCTAGAATTTCACCTCTAGCACCAGCATACATATGCCCCCGGCAGTCTCTTTTAATCATTACTTCAGTTTCGAAAACCAACAAAATAAAACCGAAGTCTTATTTTATTATTCCATGCAACAATATGCAAGCATCAGCCTGCTTTAAGCACTCTAATTTTTTCAAAGTAAACTTGTCGGTCATCCTCAACACCCATTAAAGAGCATCAAAGATATACACGACGTCGAAGGACAAGATAGCTTTCAATCAAAGATTTCAAACCATCTTTTTCCTCAATTTCAACTACGAGCTTTTAACTGCAACAACTTTAATATACGCTATTGGAGCTGGAATTACCGCGGCTGCTGGCACCAGACTTGCCTCCAATTGATACTTGATAAAGTATTTAAAATGTTCTCATTGCAATTATGAAACCACTAGGGCCCATATTGTTATTTTTTGTCACTACCTCACCGAACCGGTATTGGGTAATTTACGCGCCTGCTGCCTTCCGTGGATGTGGTAGCCGTTTCTCAGGCTCCTCTCCGGAATCGAACACTGATTCCCCGTTACCCGTTACAACCATGGTAAGCTTTGATCTTACCATCGAAAGTTGATAGGTCAGCCATTCAAGAGATATGTCGTCAACACAAAGGTCGTACGATCAGTAAAATTATCCAGAGTCATCAAAAAACCGGTTTTCACCAGGTTGATTTTGATCTAATAAATCCGCCGCTTCGTGAGTCACGGCATTCTGTTAGATATTAGCTCTAGAATTACCACAGTTATCCATGGCAAATGATAGAATCTCTCAAATCATAGCTGTTATAATGAGCCATCCGCGGTTTAAGTGTACGAGACTTTGTACTAAGACATGCATGGCTTAATCTTTGAGATAAGCATATGACTACTGGCAGGATCAACCAGATATTTATTTTACGTACTCTACTTAACATGGTTTCAATTAAGTAGTCACTAAAGATATGAAAATCAATAAACACAAGTATCATTAACTTTATCAATCGATCAAGCATTAACCACATGATAATCCAAAACAGCAATTTCATTTAAAAAACCACTATTTTGTGAAATAAATTTAATTATCACCCTTTCAACGATTTTTATTTTTTGCAATA
>JACMZG010000204.1:35027-36449 GCA_018340805.1 Microvelia longipes
TCTTTATCAACCAACACCTTTTGTGGTTTCTCATGAGCGTGATGTTAGGCACCTTAACCAGATGTTTGGTTCATCCCACATCGCCAGTTCTGCTTACCAAAAATGGCCCACTAGACATTTGTATTCAATGCACATCTTCAATAAAGAAAGACGCACATCGAACCCATTTAAAGTTTGAGAATAAGTTGAGACATTTCGTCCCCAATACTTCTAATCATTCGCTTTACCAGGTAAAACTACAACAACAAATGTCAGCTATCCCTGAGGGAAACTTCGGAGGGAACCAGCTACTAGATGGTTCGATTAGTCTTTCGCCCCTATACTTGTGTCCGACGATCGATTTGCACGTCAGAACCGCGGCGGTCTCCATCAGAGTTTCCTCTGACTTCAACCTGCACAAGCATAGTTCACCATCTTTCGGGTCTCTACATGATCGCTCAAACTCCGCCCAGATGCGAACATCTTTAGACGGGTCGATGTTGCACTCTGTCTTAACAGAGGTCACATCACAGTTTACCGAGCAAACCTTTACATTAATTATCGCCATGGGGTTTCGTAAGGCCCTTTGACTCGCGATCATATAAAACTCCTTGGTCCGTGTTTCAAGACGGGACAAGAAGGTAACCTACATATACACTGCAGACTTACTAGATCCATCGACCATAGTTATAACTAAACATTCAAAAGCAATCTCTTATGAGCTCACAATCAAACATCAGCATTACAACCAATAATCTGTCAATCGAAATCACCAATAACCAAATTTAACCGTGTAATGAGCTATAAAACGATTCCGAAGGAATTCACCTTCAAAATTACGACGAAAAACGACGCTATTGGTCGCAGTTTATACATGAAAGTGCATCAACGCCATTATAGCTCTCGATAAAGCGAATTCCTAGTGAGATTTCGCAAAATAAAACAGCAATTAACTGAATCCCATATACATCTTCGGCTCATCACTCGTTTACCTCTAAGCGATTTCACGTACTATTTAACTCTCTCTTCAAAGTTCTTTTCAACTTTCCCTCACGGTACTTGTTTGCTATCGGACTCACACAAGTATTTAGCCTTAGATGGAGTTTACCACCCAATTTGGACTGCATTCTCAAACAATCCGACCATAGGAAGCATCAATAATAAAAGTCGCACTCCAACGGCCTAACACCCTCTATGGACAACATCACAATCAAGTGAATTTGGATATCATCTCAATTAAAAAACGCAACCTTTACACCACATTCCCAATATCAAAGATACAGGATTCGTGCTGGCTAATTCCCGGTCGTTCGCCACTACTGGGGAAATCCTTGTTAGTTTCTTTCCTCGCGCTTAATGATATGCTTAAGTTCAGCGGGTATCTCGTCTGATCTAAGGTCGGGTAATAACATCAAATAATTAAATTCGAAATTCCTTGACAAT
>JACMZG010000204.1:46990-70760 GCA_018340805.1 Microvelia longipes
TCTTATCCCTGGCTCTACTACTCGTCTCTACTGCAGATATACCACGCCCAAAGTTGTCTACGTACTCATTGATTGTTGCATTGGCGCATTCGCCGCTCCAATAGTATCGATGTTTTGACAAGTTCGCTACGCCGCCTTAGTCGCCCGTTGCGTGCTGGCGTGTTTATCAGTCTGGGCTTGTGTGGAGTTGTTCCGTGCTTGCACTGTAACATCATGTCGTTTGGAGGGATCTCTGGAGAGTTGCCATCTATCAGCTCGTCAGTGGGTGTGCTCTCTCTTAAAACATGCAATGCCTTCTACATTCACTGGCTGCAGTCATATATGCAGCGCGCATCCCTGAGGCGCATTCTGCCCGGCAAGTTCGATATTCTGGTTAGTTGCCACTTCGCTGTTACTCGTACTTGTTAATTGATTGATGTTGTTTGTTTGTTCCAGTTCAGAGTCATTCAGATTTTCATGTGGTTTGTTGTTTTGTTAGCTGCACTTGCTTCATTACTATGGCATCATTCTCATGGCTGCGGTTCCGTCTAGCAACGGCTGAATGGCTTTGGTCCTGTTGTGCATCACACCGGTGTGTGAGGAGGAGAGCACTTTAACTCTCTGATGCAGAACTGGACTCGGTGGGTTTGATAGATATCGATGTGATTGGATTGCATTGATGATTGATTGATTGTACATGTGATTGATTGATTGCGTGCTGGCGTGTGTGTGTGTGTAGTGTTCAATTGCAATGAGACTGAGAGGGCGGTGCAGAGACCGAAAACGATGATTGGATTTGATTCGTTTTCTCGTGATGCAGATCAGATCAGATTTATCCTTCATTTGATGATTATTATTTGAATTTGTTTAATTTATTCGATCGATTTTGCTTTTTTTATATTTGATTTTTGTTGTAAAAATATTTTTATTTATCTATCAAACCGGAGCGACTGATTGAATTGATTGAATAAGAGAGAGAGAGATAGAGTCAGAAAGGAGGAGAGAACTCACTAGGATTTGTGGAGCCGACAAATTTATTGATTGTGCTGTGTTGTGAATTATCGATAGCACACAGAGAGTTGCTGAGTGACTCGTGTCAAGTTATCTGTGTGCTGCTGTGGTGTGGTGGTGGGGGATGGGGGGATGAGGGGAGAGAGAGAGAGACGTTTGCTACCGAGCCATGTGGGCGTGGATAATTGAGTCTGCCGGGAGGAATTTTCATGATGAAACAAAAATGAAGGAGAGTGTGATTGCGAGAAATGTGTAAGCGATGGTGAAGAGGGAGAGGCGGCGAGAGTTGAGAAAGTAGCAACTGAGTTATGAGTTCTCTCTCCATTCACGCTGTTCTCGTTTGCTCTTAAAATGGCTTTTTCAATAATTTGTCACTCGCATTATCGACTAATTTTGTCCGTACTTCAATCTGTGATGCGCGCTTTGTGCTGAATCGTGACAAGATGGGGTTGTAGGAGGTTTTGGGACAACCAATTCGTAATCAATATGAACAAATCTAAATAGCATTTTATGACCAATCAAATTATGTTAATGATACGAGAATATCGATTAATCGGACTGGTGGGGGGGGGGGGGGGAAAGTGTCGAGGAGTGCAACTGCTGATTGTTGGCCAATTTCTATCTGACCAGTATCCTGAGCTGATAGGAGAACAATGGTGAAACAAATGCTTTCTAACAAAGATTTTCACCGTTCTGCCGTCAATTTGGCGATTTTTTACAAAAAAATTCATTTAGAATTAAACATTGACCCTCTATTCGATAGAGAATTCCGTTCTGATCACAAATATCATCCAAAATTCGCCAAAACCTTAATAGGGAGAATGGCAAATTCCGCTAAAAAGTATGAAATAAATGGTTGATTCACAGGATTTGAACTCACCACTAATGAATGTTAAAAGAATTTCTATACCAATGGACCTTTTTAGTCAATATTAAAATAATGCATAGTAATACGGTTAAAATCATTAAACTGTTCATTATTATAAAATAAAATAATACAAATAATAAAATAAACTTTTTGTCACTCGATTTTTTACCATCAAAGTACATCATCACGAATATCCACACCTTAAATTTGGCCCCAATATAAAAATAAATATTGGAAAATAAACATCAGACTCGTTTCCTGAGGAAACCATAATTTAATTTTCATCAAAAAAATTTGAACATTAGACTATTTATTTGATAGGAAATATTATTAGAATACAAATGACAAGTTAAAAAAATCACCAAACCCTAATGGTTAATAATTTTAATAAGTCGGAGTAGATACATGATATAAAAATGAAAATTATCTGGTAAATTAATAATTAGAATTGTAAATTGAATGATAATAAACGGAATAATTATAATGTTGTAAAGAATATTGAAATTATGTAAATAACATTTAAATAGAATATAAATGATAAAAAATAGAAAGATGAAGGAATGCATTAACGCGTGAAAATGTACAGATTGGAATGAGCATTAGAGTTTATGGAAAGTGTAAGGCGGAGAGGAAATAGATTATTATTAACTTAAAAAGCACAAAAAAGATCAAAAATAAAAATTACCTCGAGAAAAGGCGAGCGTGTCCTTTTGAACACCTATGTGACTAGACACGATGGAAACTCCGGTAAAATTCTAATTTCTTTGATAATGACTAATTTTTAAACACCTAATGCAAATGCATTTTAATAGTCTCCAATGAACATAATTTTATACATAATTGGGATGATGAGTTAGAAGCAACTGAGTAAAAAATTCGTTAAAATAATCATGTAAGCGAGGTAGCATACATACTAGCGCACTGTACCAAACCCCCCCCTCCCCCCCGCGGTTTGATTTTTTGGTTTTTTATTTTGGTTTGATTTTTGGTTGAAAATTGTGAATTTTCATGGTCGAATTTAACAAGAAAATTTTTTGGAATTTGGATTTGATTGGTCGAAAAATGTTCGGTAAGTTCGAATTCGAAATTTTGTTTTTCAAATTTGCGGTCAATTTTAATCGTATGATTTTGAGGTTGGTACCAATCTTCATGAATTAAAGTTCTAAACATTTTTCATATATGGTTTGTCGGGTGAAAATGTCTGTGAGGACACAAAAGTACTTAGCACAACAGTAACAGAAAAAATAACAGGTTCAAAAATGTTAAAGTGTAGTATGATGTAATCGATGACGCAATGAAAGAATATGACGTCAGAATTACATAATTATTACGTAATCAATTAGAAATTACGTAATAAAGAAATTAAATGACGTCATTCTTAGGTTTTCATTACGTAATCGAAAAGAAATTTCATAACAAAGTAAGATTACGTAAAAAGATTTTTCGAATTCAACTTGGAACGGTCGTAAAAAATCTGTCCAAAAGGTCAAAATTCAACATTTTTATTTTTAAATTTCTCGCTCAATTTTTATCGTACGATTTCAAAATTGGTATCAATCTTCCTAGAATTAAATTCTAACATTTTTCATATATGGTTTGTCGGTGAAAATGTCTGGTTCTCTCAGAAAAGGTTGTGCACTGGATCACTGGACCTTGATCTATAGATTTCTCAGTCAAAACTTATCGTATCGATTCGAAAATGATACCATTGATTCAGAATAAAATTCTACACATTTTTCACACTGGGTTTGCTGTAAAATTATGCTTGGTTAAAAGATAGAAATTTGTGAAAAGGGTGCCTCACCAATATAAGAAAAATACTAACTCTGTAAATACTTATCGTAATGTAATAAATTTGGTATCATTGGACTCAGAATTAAAAACTGAACATATTTCATGTAATGTCTGAAAAAATATGCTTCCTTCAGAAATAATATATATAATTATATAATTAATTATAAATTATAAAATAATCATTATAAAAATTATTTTAAATTATTTTTATACTATTAAATTCAGAATAAAAACTGAACATATTTCATGTAGGTTCCTGAAAAATATGCTTCTTCAGAAATAATATTAATATATAATTAATTATAAATTATAAATATAATTATAGAAAAATTATTTTTAAAATTATTTTATACTATTAAATTCAGAATTAAAAACTAACTATACATTACTTAAAGTACTTATAGTTAAAAATCTTTAGCTTTCTATAAAAAGTCAATTGAAAATTTTTAAATGAATTTCATTGCTTAAGTATAATTAGAAAATTAATTAAAATTTTAAATTTCATTTTCAACTTGAAATCATATTATTTCTGCTGTAAATTTTATGATCAAGTTTTAATATGAATTTTTTATTTCTTTTTATATTAATTCTTAAAAATTTTTAACAATTATTAGGAAATTTCAAATTTTTACTATTCATATGGTAAATTCAAAATTAATTCAATTAACATTATGAATTTCAAAGCTATTTACATTAAATAATAGACTTTATATTATAAAATTAAAAAACTAAAATTAAAATATCACTATTAACAACATTAAACATGAAAAATTCAAATTTAAAATAAATCAATTTACATTTTCTAATTTCAATAACAAATATTACAAACCTAAGTTAAATTTGAACACTTTAATACTATAAAAATTGTAAAATCAATCACTTATAAAATAATAAAACCTTTGACTTTTAAAATACTAAAACTTTGACTTATAAAATACTAAGTAACAAAACCTTAGACTTATAAAATATTAAAATTACAAAACTAAAAATTGAAATAAAGTTGTTCTTTAATTTACAAGAATTTTATAACACACATTATATCTTTATGATCGCATTGACTGGATTGTATTAACACTTCGAAATTAAATATAATAAACATTAGAACTGGTGATGTTTGTACCTAGTTTACATTGATTTTAAAAACCTATTTTTACTAATAAAATTAACATAAGTAAGAATTAGTAAGGTTATCAACATTATAAAAATTTGAAACAATCAAAAAAGCAATAAAATAATTTAAATTGTAAGATTTATTCACAAGACAGTACATTTATTGCATTGTTGGGAATTTTGGCTTGTGTTTCCAATGATTTGCAGGGTTTTGGTTTTGTAACCGAAGCATATTAATTACAATTGCTAACTATATCTATTAGCATACTAGTTCATTGCTTACTGTGATTAATAGCTTACTGTATCAATTGATTTACAGGATTTATTGGTTCTTATGACCAATGTTAATTAGTTCATTGGCTAACTGTATCTATTAGCATACTGTTCATTTTGCTGTGAATAATGGCTTAATAGACATTGATTGCATGGTTATTGATTACAATATCAATTTACTATTCCTATTGACATATTGATTATATTTAAATTGTTCGATTAATTAAACTTATTAACTGTAGAGGTTTATTAAGTTAATGGGATATATTAAGCGAATAAATTAAATTAAATTATGTTGAAGGGGTTTGTAGAATGACTACTTTATTTACATTAGTGAATAAGTAAGTGATTGGACAGATTATATGTATAGAATTGATCTATTTTATGAGATGTAATAAGGTGATTAAATTAATCAAGCTATATACTAGAGGAAACCTCTAAAAATGATAAAAGTTTTAATGATATTAGTGCATGTCTTATTAGGTAAATTTCTTAATGTTGTAAGGAAATTAGATGAAATTTGAAGTAATACACCGAAATTGATAGAATTTAAAAACATAAGAAAGTTTGAATAAATTAAGGAAAAAGTTACGGAAATTATGATCATAGACCATTCAAATTATGAACTCAATCCACATGGATTATTGAATTTAAATCTAATTTATTGAAATTTGGTTACATTCTAATGCAATGTGCATGTAAATTAAAGGAATTTGCATATCTTTGGTCTTTAATTTGATAATTTCAGTTTTTTGAGACAATTAATTAATTATTTAATTAATTTTATTGAGATTATTTTCTCAAAATTTGATTATTTACGCATCTTAATAAAATTTCTTGGAAATCTATTTTTGATTAAATAACTATTTATTGTATTGAATGACTTTTTTATAGTCTGTAACCATCTTTGAGGGTATTTATTGACTCTTTGAGTGATTATATGGATGATTAGGTACGTAGTTATGACAGAATAGAGCAATTATGAGTAAATATAAGGGAATTAATGATAGAGGTTGACTAAGTGGTATGAATTCATCTGTTTTGCGTTAAATAATGATGGATTAAATAGTAATTATATGAGGGATAAAATAAGTAGTGATTAGAACAGATTGACTGATTAAATGGTAATTGATTAAATTATGAGAATAAGTATGGCATCGAGAGTTAAATAGAGCGAGAATCAAGTATATCAAGAGTTAAGTATAGCGAGAGTTAGTACAGTGCATTGAAGATTATTGAATAAATTCTTGTCTCCGATAGATGATTAATAGGTAATAAGTCAAATTGAACTATATTTTCAAGAATCTATCTAGTTTTAAATTGATAAGAGTGAATTAAGTAAACAATTAACTGAATTATTAGGATTGAAATGAATGAATTAAGTGTAAGTTGATTAAGCAAATGAATAGACAAATGTCTAGATTAATTACTTGTTTTAAAATTAGGAGTCTATTTTCAAAGAAATTTACTATATTAAAGTGAAAATATGTGAACAATTAACCGGTTTTTGGGTTATTTGTACAGTATAGATTAAGGATAGATTATGCAATTATAGGGTTGACTATAAGGAAGAATTACTGAAAGCTTTGGCTTAGACATGATATTCATGATTTTTATTGGTTAGTGCAAACACGAGTACTATACAGATACAATATGAATGCTTGTAAAACCAAGAAAACGATTGTAATTCGAATGATTAAAAATAATTTGTACAAGTGTTGTCATATTTTCCTTTCAAGAGTAATGCTAAGTTGAATATTACTGAAAACTTGACTTAACATGTTTTCATTGGTAATGTAGACACCAGTACTATACAGATTCAACGAATGCTAATAGAACCAAGAAAATGACTATAATTTCAATGTTTTGTCAATTTCATATATAAGTTAATTCATTTTATATTTGATTAATGTCTAAAATGAATGAATTTGTCAATAAATCAGTAGGAAATGATAAAGTACTTAATTAAATTTTGACTATGATAATAATAATAATAATAATAATTAATAATAATAATAATAATAATAATAATAATAATAATAATAATAATAATAATAATAATAATAATAATAATAATAATAATAATTAACGTGTTTTGGTCATATAATTGTATCCTTTATAATGGAAATATTGATAACATATTGATTGAAATAAATGATTGTATTCAGGTAGATGATTTAGCATATTAAATGAATGGATTAAATGCCTGTATTAAATGTAGTGTATTTGAAGAATATGACTGTTTGGTTGGTTGAATTTATATGAGTTGATTAATCTAAACCATCTAAACATGTTAGAATCAAACAATTGACTTTGATATTACTTAAGAAATTTATAATCTATCGAATTTCCATGATAAAACTACTAATTCCAACAGTAAAACGTCACGATAAAACCATTATTTTGTCTTCTTAGTCTCGTATTTGTTATGGTTAACTTTAGTTTTCGCTATTAAAACTTGATAAAATATCATAAAAATTCATTAAAATCATGTGATCATTTAATTAGAAAAGCACTAAGTGAACCATTACTTAAACTTTAAGAAAAAAGTATGAGAGAATTATGAAAAGTTAATGAAAAAAGAGAAATTTATAGCAATTCTATACAAAAGATAAAAATATTTACTAAGTCTCAATAACTAATGCATAGAAAAATAGAGAAAATGGCGAAAATATAAGGAAAATAGGGCAAAAATACGCGAATTAAGGAAATAAAGAAAATGATGAAAATTCAGAAATGGACAAAAATGGAGAAAATAGATCAAAATAGAGGAAAATGATGAATTTAGGATAATTGAGTAAACGGTCAAAGATTGATAAAATAGGGAAAAATGGACAAAAAATGGTCAGAAATGGAGAAAATAGCTAAAACTGATGAAATGTATTAAGAATATTGCTAAATTTGAATAAATTAATTCTATACTTATGAATATACAATGCACTTACTTATTTTAATAAATTCATTTTTCACAATTTTTGCCATTTTCTCCTATTTTTCACCAGTTTTAGCTATTTTCTCCATTTCTGACCATTTTTGTCCATTTTCCCTATTTTATCAATCTTTGACCGTTTACTCAATTATCCTAAATTCCTCATTTTCCTTTATTTTGATCTATTTTCTCCATTTTTGTCCATTTTCTGACATTTTTCATCATTTTCTTTATTTCTTTAATTCGATTATTTTGCCTATTTTCCTATATTTTCGCCATTTTCTCTATTTTTCTATGCATTAGTTATTGAGACTTAGTAAATATTTTTATCTTTTGTATAGAATTGCTATAAATTTCTCTTTTTCATTAACTTTTCATAATTCTCTCATACTATTTTTCTTAAAGTTTAAGTAATGGTTCACTTAGTGCTTTTCTAAATTAAATGATCACATGATTTTAATGAATTTTTATGATATTTTATCAAGTTTTAATAGCGAAAACTAAAGTTAACCATAACAAATATGAGACTAAGAAGACAAAATAATGGTTTTATCGTGACGTTTTACTGTAGGAATTAGTAGTTTATCATGGAATTCGATAGATTATAAATTTCTTAAGTAATATCAAAGTCAAATTGTTTAATGGTTTTAGATTAATCAACTCATATAAATTCAACCAACCAAACAGTCATATTCTTCAAATACACTACATTTAATACAGGCATTAATCCATTCATTTAATATGCTAAATCATCTACCTGAATACAATCATTTATTTCAATCAATATGGTTATCATATTTCCATTAAAAAGGATACAATTATATGACCAAAACACGTTAAATTATTATTATTATTATTATTATTATTATTATTATTATTATTATTATATTATTATATATTATTATATTATTATTATTATTTATTATTATTTATTCATAGTCAAATTTTAATTATTGTACTTTATCATTTCCTACTATTTATTGACAAATTCATTTCATTTTTAGACACTAATCAAATATAAAAATGAATTAACTTATATATGAAATTGACAAAACATTGAAATTATAGTCATTTTCTTGGTTCTATTAGCATTCGTATTGATCTGTATAGTACTGTGTCTACATTACCAATGAAAATCATGTTAAGTCAAGTTTTCAGTAATTATTCAACTTAGCATTACTCTTGAAAGGAAAATATGACAACACTTGTACAAATTATTACTTAATCATTCGAATTATAATCGTTTTCTTGGTTTTACAAGCATTCATATTGTATCTGTATAGTACTCGTGTTTGCACTAACCAATAAAAATCATGAATATCATATGCCTAAGCCAAAGCTTTCAGTAATTCTTCCTTATAGTCAACCTATAATTGCATAATCTATCCTTAATCTATACTGTACAAATAAACCCAAATAACCGGTTAATTGTTCACATATTTTCTTTAATATAGTAAATTCTTTTGAAAATAGACTCTTAATTTTAAAACAAGTAATTAATCTAGACATTTGTCTATTCATTTGCTTAATCAACTTACACTTAATTCATTCATTTCAATCCTAATAATTCAGTTAATTGTTTACTTAATTCACTCTTATCAATTTAAATTAGATAAAGATTCTTGAAAATATAGATTCAATTTGACTTATTCACCTATTAATCATCTATCGGAGACAAGAATTTATTCAATAATCTTCAATGCACTGTACCTAACTCTCGCTATACTTAACTCTTGATATACTTGATTCTCGCTCTATTTAACTCGATGCCCTACTTATTCTCATAATTTAATCAATTACCATTTAATCAGTCAATCTGTTCTAATCACTACTTATTTTATCCCTCATATAATTACCATTTAATCCATCATTATTTAACGCAAACAGATGAATTCATACCACTTAAGTCAACCTCTATCATTAATTCCCTTATATTTACTCATAAATTGCTCTATTCTGTCATAACCTACGTACCTAAATCATCCATATAATCACTCAAAGAGTCAATAAATACCCTCAAAGATGGTTACAGACTATAAAAAAGTCATTCAATACAATAAATAGTTATTATAATCAAAAATAGATTTCCAAGAAATTTTATTAAGATGCGTAAATAATCAAATTTTGAGAAAATAATCTCAATAAAATTAATTAAATAATTAATTAATTGTCTCAAAAAACTGAAATTATCAAATTAAAGACCAAAGATATGCAAATTCCTTTAATTTACATGCACATTGCATTAGAATGTAACCAAATTTCAATAAATTAGATTTAAATTCAATAATCCATGTGGATTAAGTTCATAATTTGAATGGTCTATGAACATAATTTCCGTAACTTTTTCCTTAATTTATTCAAACTTTCTTATGTTTTTAAATTCAATCAAATTTCGTGTATTACTTCAAATTTCATCTAATTTCCTTACAACATTAAGAAATTTACCTAATAAGACATGCACTAATATCATTAAAACTTTTCATTTTTAGAGGTTTCCTCTAGTATATAGCTTGATTAATTTAATCACCTTATTACATCTCATAAAATAGATCAATTCTATACATATAATCTGTCCAATCACTTATTATTTCACTTTATTAAATAAGTAGTCATTCTACAAACCCATTACAGACATTTTATTTTAATTTTTAATTTATTCGCTTAATATAATCAACCACTCATTAACTTAATAAACCTGCTACAGTTAATAAGTTTAATTAATCGAACAATTAAATATAATCAATATGTCAATAGGAATAGTAAGCAATTGATATTGTAATCTAATAAACCATGCAAATCAAGTGTCTATAAGCCATTTCACAGCAAACCGATGATTCAGTATGCTAATAGATACAGTTAGCTAATGAATTTAATTAAACATTGTCATAAGAAGCCAATAAATCCTGTAAATCAATTGATACAGTAAGCTATTAATCACAGTAAGCTAATGAACTAGTATGCTAAAGAGATACAGTTAGCAATTGTAATTAATATGCTTCGTTACAAAAACCGAATAAACCCTGTAAATCATTTGAAACACAAGCCAAAATTCCCAACAATGCAATAAATGTACTGTCTTGTGAATAAATCTTACAATTTAAATTATTTTATTGCTTTTTGATTGTTTCAAATTTTTATAATGTTGATAACTTACTAATTCTTACTTATGTTAATTTTATTAGTAAAAATAGGTTTTTAAATCAATGTAAACTAGGTACAAAACATCACCAGTTCTAATGTTTATTATATTTAATTTCGAAGTGTTAATACAATCCAGTCAATGCGATCAATAAGATATAATGTGTGTTATAAAATTCTTGTAAATTAAAGAACAACTTTATTTCAATTTTTAGTTTTGTAATTTTAATATTTTATAAGTCTAAGGTTTTGTTACTTAGTATTTTATAAGTCAAAGTTTTAGTATTTTAAAAGTCAAAGGTTTTATTATTTTATAAGTGATTGATTTTACAATTTTTATAGTATTAAAGTGTTCAAATTTAACTTAGGTTTGTAATATTTGTTATTGAAATTAGAAAATGTAAATTGATTTATTTTAAATTTGAATTTTTCATGTTTAATGTTGTTAATAGTGATATTTTAATTTTAGTTTTTTAATTTTATAATATAAAAAGTCTATTATTTAATGTAAATAGCTTTGAAATCATAATGTTAATTGAATTAATTTTGAATTTACCATATGAATAGTAAAAATTTGAAATTTCCTAATAATTGTTAAAAATTTTAAGAATTAATATAAAAAGAAATAAAAAATTCATATTAAAAAACTTGATCATAAAATTTACAGCAGAAATAATATGAATTCAAGTTGAAAATGAAATTTAAAATTTTAATTATTTTTCTAATTATACTTAAGCAATGAAATTCATTTAAAAATTTTCAATTGACTTTTTATAGAAAACTAAAGATTTTTAACTATAAGTACTTTAAGTAATGTATAGTTAGTTTTTAATTCTGAATTTAATAGTATAAAATAATTTTAAAAAATAATTTTCTAATGATTATATATAATTTATAATTAATTATATATAAATTATTTCTTGAAGGAAGCATATTTCTTCAGGACACCATACATGAAATATGTTCAGTTTTTATTCTGAATTTAATAGTATAAAAATAATTTTAAAATAATTTTTATAATGATTATATTTATAATTTATAATTAATTATATAATTATATATATTATTTCTCGAAGGAAGCATATTTCTTCAGGACAATACATGAAATATGTTCAGTTTTTAATTCTGAGTCCAATGATACCAAATTTTACATTACGATAAGTATTTACAGAGTTAGTATTTTTCTTATCATTGGTGAGGCACCCTTTTCACAAATTTCTATCTTTTTAACCAAGCATATTTTACAGTAAACCCAGTGTGAAAAATGTGTAGAATTTTATTCTGAATCCAATGGTATCATTTTCGAATCGATACGATAAGTTTTGACTGAAATCTATAGATCAAGGTCCAGTGATCCAGTGCTGCACAACCTTTTCTGAGAGAACCAGACATTTTCACGACAAACCATATATGAAAAATGTTTAGAATTTAATTCTAGGAAGATTGATACCAATTTTGAAATCGTACGATAAAAATTGAGCGAGAAATTTAAAAATAAAAAATGTTGAATTTTGACCTTTTGGACAGATTTTTACGACCGTTCCAAGTTTGAATTCGAAAAATCTTTTTACGTAATCTTACTTTGTTATGAAATTTCTTTTCGATTACGTAATGAAAACTAAGAATGACGTCATTTAATTTCTTATTACGTAATTTCTCAATTTACGTAATAATTATGTAATTCTGACGTCATATTCTTTTATTGCGTCATCGATTACATCATACTATACTTAAGATTATTAGACCTGTTATGTTTTCTCGCTAGGGGGGGGGGTCTGGTTCCAGTGCGCTAGTACCTTTTGTGTCCTCCACAGACATTTCGCCGACAAACCATATATGAAAAATGTTAAGAAACTTAATTTCTAGAAGATTGGTACCAACCTCAAAATCATACGATTAAAATTGACCGCAAAATTGAAAACAAAATTTCGAAATTCGACTTACCGAACTATTTTTCGACCAATCAAATCCAAATTCGAAAAAATTTTCTTGTTAAAATTTTCGACCAATGAAAATTCGACATTTTCAACCCAAAAATCAAACCAAAAAATCAAACCAAAAATAACCAGCGGGGGGGGAGGGGGGTTGGTACAGTGCGCTAGTATGTATCTACTCGCTACATTGATTATTTTAACGATTTACCAGTTGCTTCTAACTCATCATCACAAAGAAAAAAATATGTAAATCATTGGAGAACTATACCAAATTTGCATTTGCATATAGGTGTTTAAAAAATTAGTCATTATCAAGAATTAGAATTTTACCGGAGTTTCCATCGTGTCTAGTCACATAGGTGTTCAAAAGGACACGCTCGCCTTTTCTCGAGGTAATTTTTATTTTGATCTTTTTTGTGCTTTATTTTAAGTTAATAATAATCTATTTCCTCTTCCGCCTTACACTTCCATACTCTAATGCTCATTCCAATCTGTACATTTTCACCGTTAATGCATTCATTCATCTTTCTATTATTTTTCATTTATTATTCTATTTAAATGTTATTTACATAATTTCAATATTCTTACAACATTATAATTTATTCGTTTATTATCATTCAATTTACAAATTCTATTATTATTTACCAGATAATTTTCAATTTTTATATCATGTATCCTACTCCGACTTATTAAATTATTACCATTAGGTTTGGTGATTTTTAAACTTTGTCATTTGTATTCTAAGTAATATTTCCTATCAAATAAATAGTCTAATGTTCAAATTTTTGATTGAAAATTAAATTATGGTTTCATCAGGAAAGAGTCTGATGTTTATTTCCAATATTTATTTTTATATTGCCAAATTTAGGTGTGGATATTCGTGATTATAGATACTTTGATGGTAAAATCGAGAGTGACAAAAAGTTTATTTTATTATTTGTATTATTTTATTTTATCAATAATGAAGTTTAATGATTTTAACCGTATTAATAATGATTATTTTAATATTGACTAAAAGGTCCATTTGGTAAATAGAAATTTCTTTACATTTCCATATGGTGAGTTCAAATCCTGTGAATCACCCATTTATTTCATACTTTTAGCGGATTTCGCCATTCTCCTATAAGGTTTGGCGAATTGGATGATATTTGTGATCAGACTGGAATTCTCTATCGAATAGAGGGTCAAATGTTTAAATTCTAAATGAAATTTTTTGTAAAAAATCGCCAATGACGGCCAGAACGGTTTTGAAAATCTTTGTTAGAAAGCATTTGTTCACCATTGTTCTCCTATCAAGCTTCAGATACTGGTCAGATAGAAATTGGCCAACAATCAGCAAAGTTGCACTCCTCCGACCACTTCCACCAGTCCAGATAATCGATATTTCAGTATCAATTTAAATAATTTGATTGCGTCTAATTGCTATTTTAGATTGTTCATATTGATTACGATTGTTGTCCAAACTCCTCAGCCCATCTTGTCACGATTCAGCACAAAGCGCGCATCACAGATTGAAGTACGACAAAATAGTCGATAAATGCGGAGTGACAAATTATTGAAAAAAGCCAATTTAAGAGCAAACGAGAAGCGTGGATGGAGAGAGAACCTCATACTCAGTTGCTACCTCTCACTCTCCCCCTCTCTCTTCACCATCGTTACACATTTCTCCAATCACACATTCTCCTTCCAATTTTGTTTCATCAATGAAAATTCCTCCCGGCAGACTCAATATCACGCCCCAACATTGCTCGGTAGCACGTCCTCTCTCTTCTCTCCCTCATCATCACCACACCACAAGCAGCAGCACACAGATAACTGACACGAGTTCACTCAGCAACTCTCTGTGTGCTATCGATAATTCACAAACACAGCAACAATCAATAAATTTGTCGGACTCCACAAATTCCTAGATGAGTTCTCTCTCCCTTTCTGACTCTCTCTCTCTCTCTCTTCATTCAATCATTCAATCAGTCGCTCGGTTTGATAGATAAATAAAATATTTTTACAACAAAAAATTCAATATAAAAAAAGCAAAATCGATCGAATAAATTAAAATCAAATAATAATATCAAAATGAGGATAAATCTGATCTGATCTGATCACAGAAAGAATCAATCAAATCAATCGTTTCCGGTCTCTGCCACCGCCCTCTTCAATCTCATTGCATGAACACACACACACACCACACGCCAGCACCAATCAATCAATCACATGTACAATCAATCAATCAATCAATCAATCAATCAATCGTATCTACAAACCACCGAGTCCAGTTCGCATCAGAGAGAAGTGCTCTCCTCCTCACAACCACCGGTGTGATCACAACAGGACCAGCACCAATCACCGTTGCTAAGACGGAAACCCAGCCATGAGAATGATGCATAGTAATGAACAAGTGCAGCTACAAACAAAAAACACATGGAAAATCTGATGACTCTGGAACTGGAACAAACAAACATCATCAATCAATAACAATTAGCGAGTAACAGCAAGTGGCAACTCACCAGAATATCGAACTTCCGGGCCAGAATGCGCTCAGGGATCGCGCGCTGCATATATGACTGCACCAGTGATGTAGAGCATTGCCATGAGAGAGAGCCACCCCACTGACGACTGATAGATGGCCACTCCAGAAATCCCTCCACGATGATGTAATGCAAGCCACGGAACACTCCACACAAGCCCAGACTGGATAAACACGCCAGCACGCAACGGGCGGATAAGGCGGCGTAGCGAAACTTGTCAAACATCGATACTATGAGCGCGAATGCGCCCAATGCAACAATCAATGAGACGTAGACAACTTTGGGCCGTGAATCTGCAGTAGAACGAGTAGTAGAGCCAGGGAATAAAAAGATCGACAGTGAGAAATGCGATCCCACAATAATCCAATCTGAATAACAAACAAATCAAAATATTATACCGATTGAGCAGCAGAGAAGAGAAATTCGCAATTCATTATTAATTTGGAGTAATGTAGCTCACAATTATTACAAACTATATTCGATTCCCTTCATTTATTCATTCACAATACCACGCAAAATCTCTTAATACCTCTCAATAATACTCAATATCAATACCTTGCAATATCTCTCAATATTTCACAATATCTTCAATACTTCCAATACTCTCAATACTCTCAATACAATATCTCTCCAATACTTCACAATATCTCTCAATACTATCTCTCAATACTTCACAATATCTCTCAATACTCACAATATCTCTCAATACTTCCACAATATCTCTCAATACTTCACAATAATCTCTCAATACTACAATATCTCTCAATACTTCACAATATCTCTCAATACTTCACAATATCTCTACAATATCTCTCAATACTCACAATATCTCAATACCACAATATCTCTCTAAACTTCACAATATCTCTCAATAACTTCACAATATCTCTCAATACTCAATACTTATCTCTCAATACTTCACAATATCTCTCACAATATACTCAATACTCCACAATATATCTCAATAATCTCAATATCTCAATACTTCTCTCAATACTTCACACTCAATACTTCACAACTATTCTCAATACTCCAAATATATCTCTCAATACTTCACAATATCTCTCAATTACTTCACAATATCTCTCAATACTTCAACATATCTCTCAATACTTCACAATATATCTCAATACTTCACAATATCTCTCAATACTTCACAATGATCTCTCAATACTTCACAATATCTCTTCAATACTCCACAATATCTCTCAAACTTTACAATATCTCTCAATACTTCACAATAGCAATACTTCACAATATCTCTCAATACTTCACAATATCTTCTCAATACTCTATCAATACTCACAATATCTCTCAATACTTAAACTTCACAATATCTCTCAATACTCCACAATATCTCTCAATACTTCACAATATCTTCTCAAATACTTCTCACAATATCTCTCAATACTTCACAATATCTCTCAATACTTCACAATATCTCTATCACAATACTCTCACAATATCTCTCAATACTTCACAATATCTCTCAATACTTCACAATATCTCTCAATACTTCACAATATCTCTCAATAACTTCACAATATCTCTCAATAATCCACAATATCTCTCAATAATACCACAATATCTCTCAATTACTTCACAATATCTCTCAATACTTCACAATATCTCTCAATACTTCACAAATATCTCTCAATACTTCACAATATCTCTCAATACTTCACATATCTCTCAAATACTTCACAATATCTCTCAATACTTCACAATATCTCTCAATACTTCACAATATCTCTCAATACTTCACAAATATCTCCCAATACTTCACAATATCTCTCAATACCTATCAATACACATATCTCTCATACTCTCACAATATCTCTCAATACTTCACAATATCTCTCAATACTTCACAATATCTCTCAATACTTCTCACAATATCTCTCAATACAATATCTTCACAATATCTCTCAATACTTCACAATATCCTCCTCAAATATCTTCACAATATCTCTCAATACTTCACAATATAATCTCAATACTCCACAATATCTCTCAATACAATATCTCTCAATACTTCAAATATCTCTCAAATATCTCACAATATATCTCTATCTCTCAAATACTTCCACAATATCTCTGGTCAATACTTCACAATATCTCTCATACTTCACAATATCTCTCATACTAAATCTCTCATACTTCACAATATCTCTCAATAATCACAATATCTCTCAATACAATTCTCTCAAATTTCTCTCAATACTGTACTCACATATCTCAATACTCACAAATCTCTCAATACTCCACAATCAATATCCACAATATCTCTCATACTTTCACAATATCTTCTCAATACTTCACAATATCTCTCAATACTTCCACATATCTCTCAATACTTCACAAATATCTCTCATACTTCACAATATCTCTCAAAATTCCACATATCAATCTTCAATACTTCCACAATATCTCTCAATACTCACAATATCTCTCAATAACTTCACAAATCTCAATAGGTCATTTTTTAAATATTTTAATTTTATTATTATTATGTATATTTTAGTGTAAATCTTTAACATGTATTATTTTACGGTCATATTTTAACATGAATTACATATGTATAAGACTTAGAACATCGATAAGAAATTTTTCATTTTTGTAGTTGCTTGCTACACTGGGATATGGGCATATGGGACACCTGAACACCTGCTGCCAGTTAATCATAAAATGAACTTGATTAACCCTCTCAACAGGAGCTCATGTCCAGAATGTCGAATCATATGCGAGTAATTCTAAAGGAATATTTACAAGATTATCTCAATGAATTTATGTGACACATATCGATCTCAGAGAGAGCGTGACACATATCGATCTCAGAGGAGATCCATTGGAGAAATTATGAGAGGTTAATATAAGAGAAAATTGGCATAAATAAATTGAAATGAATGAAGTTGTTCGTGTTCTTGAAACTTGTAATTTTTATGGTTGATTGTTTATCATCAGTTGAGAGATATTTGCGAGGGTCACAATTATCGATTCGATTAATTATACTGATTATTCCGAGAAAGGTAACCCAACAATCTGACAATAACTCTTTAATAGTAATAAACATTTGCAAAACAACCCAAGAAAGAAAGTTATTGATTGATTGATTGAAGTGAATAATAATAATAATGTTTCTGATTGTCCTAATAATATCTAAAAGATGTGCCTTGCCTAGCACAGCACAGCACAGCACAGCATTACTCTAGTGCAAGTGGTTCCCAAGCAGTGTTTCTATATTCGGGGCAGTCAGGGCGCACCTACTAGAGCATCAGAGACATTTCCAGGATGCAGCACGTTAATCAGGTTCATTATTGGATCATTTAGTGTGTGTGTGTTGTAGCGTCACAACAGAGAAACGTTATCGACTGGCTGATCACCCGTGAATACAAGCCCATCTTGGTTGGTTGGGAAGATAACATTTATAAAGATGTTGCTGTTACTCTCACAGAGGAAATAGAATCATGTTTTATCTCCTCATTCATTCTCAGTGACATTGTTGCGTGGTATTCAAGTACCAGCAGCAGTACAGTTGGCTGCTGCTGCTGCTCTGCTTACTAGCAGTGTTCCTCAGGCACTAGCCAGGGTAACTAGATGTGCTAGTGACTCCTCTAGAGCACTCACTGCTTCCCAGACAGTTGTTATGTGCGATCTAGAGAGTTTCTCGGAGGAGGGAGGGAGAGGGAGAGGGAGAGGGGGGCACTGCTTCATTAACGAGAAAAATACTCATCAAACAATGATAGAGCTACAATCAATCAATCAATCAATCAATCAATGCTCAAGTTCCCTGTGCAACAGCCTAATTGCAAGTTAAAGATCCATCACAATACAGAGAGTGCTCCCAAGTTATTATCACTATTTACTGGGGACCTGCGAATACAAAATATACTCTTTTTCAAGTTGATAAATTGAATTCATATTTGAATATTATCGTCTCTTATTGATTGAATTGATTGATTGATTGATTGATTGATGATTGATTGCTGCTAGTATCTTGTTGAGCACAATTAATGTACAATTTATTATTATTATTATTATTATTATTATTATTATTATTATTATTATTATTATTATATTATTATTATTATTATTATTATTATTATTATTATTATTATTATTATTTATGCTGAATAAAGAAGAATTTTTGTTTGTATTTATACTAAATTTAAAATTTATTCATATTCCAGCCACTTCACATTTACCAACTTTATCCATCTTAAAGGACTTGTTAAGATGTCACCATTATTCAGGAATTATTGTTTTTCGTCGAAAAGTTTTTTATTCAATTATTCTGAGCATATTAATTGTAAAGAACTCCTTGTAAAGAACTCCTTGTAAAGACTCCTTGTAAAGAACTTGTAAAGAAACTCATTGTAAAGAACTCCTTGTAAAGAACTCTCCTTGTAAGATCTCCTTGTAAAGAACTCAATTGTAAAGAACTCCTTGTAAAGAACTCATTGCTCATTGTAAAGAACTCTTGTAAAGAACTCCTGTAAAGATGTAAGAACTCCTTGTAAAGAACTCCTTGTAAAGAACTATTGTAAAGAACTCATTGTAAAGAACTCCTAATTGTAAAGAACTCATTGTAAAGATCTCCTTGTAAAGAACTCCTTTGTAAAGATCCTCCTTTGTAAAGAACTCCTTGTAAAGAACTATTGTAAAGAACTCATTGTAAAGAATTCCTTGTAAAGATCTTGTAAGAACTCCTTGTAAAGAAAAGAACTCCTTGTAAAGATCTCCTTGTAAAGAACTCTTGTAAAGAACTCCTTGTAAAGAACTTTGTAAAGAACCCTTGTAAGAAACTCATTGTAAAGAACTCCTTGTAAAGAACTCTCCTTGTAAAGAACTCCTTGTAAAGATCTCCTTGTAAAGTAAAGAACTCCTTGTAAAGAACTCCTTGTAAAGATCTGTAAAGAACTCCTTGTAAAGAACTCCCTTGTAAAGATTCTCTTGTAAAGAACTCCTTGTAAAAGAACTCTTGTAAAGAACTGTAAAGAACTCATTGTAAAGACTCCTTGTAGAAGAACTAATTGTAAAGAACTTTTGTAAAGATCTCCTTGTAAAGAACTAATGTAAAGAACTCTTTGTAAAGAACTCAATTGTAAAGAACTCCTTGTAAAGAACTCATTGTAAAGATTAAAGAACTCCTTGTAAAGATCTCATTGTAAAGAACTTGTAAAGAACTCCTTGTAAAGAACTCTTTGTAAAGATCTCCTTGTAAAGAACTAAAGTAAGAACTTGTAAAAGATCTCTTGTAAAGATCCTCCTTGTAAAGATTTTGTAAAGAACTCCTTGTAAAGAACTCCTTGTAAAGGTAAAGAACTCCTGTAAAGAACTAATTGTAAAGAACTCCTTGTAAAGAACTCTTGAAAGAACTAAAGATCTCCTTGTAAAGAACTCCTTGTAAAGATCTCCTTGTAAAGAACTAAAAAAAACTCCTTGTAAAGATCTCCTTTTAAAGAACTCATTGTAAAGAACTCCTTGTAAAAACTAATTGTAAAAACTCCTTGTAAAGAGAATCTCTCTTGTCCTTGTAAAGAACTCCTCTCCTTGTATAGAGTAAAGAACTAATTGTAAAGAACTCCTTGTAAGAACTCCTTTGTAACTTGTAAAGAACTCCTTGTAAAGATCTCCTTGTAAAGAACTCACTCCTTATCTCCTTGTATACTCAATTGTAAAGAACCCCTTGTAAAGAACTCCTTGTAAATCTCCTGTAAGAACTCATTGTAATAGAACTAATTGTAAAGATCAAATAACTCATTGTAATATATTCATATTTTGTTAAACAAAGAAAATAGATGTAAAAATGCAAATTTTGATATTTCCTCATTAAAAGTTTTGATAATAATAATTCAATCAAATGAAAGCGTACTTGTTGAAGATCTTGCCGACTCTCTGCGAGTGGCAGTACACCGTGTAAACAGCCAGGAGAAGCCCAGCACAACACGGCCCCCAGAAAGGAAGCACATAATCACCGCCTTGTCCTGCCACGCAAATGATCAAAAAGGCTGACTCAAAACGACGAACAGCTATTGCGAGGAATCCCAACCAACCTACGAGAGAATAAATCAATTCAATTATATTCAGTATTTCTTGCATTCACTTTACCCAATAAATGAGTCCAAATATTAACAGTTTCTGTGTGCACACGAAATATCGACTGGAAACATTTCTTATAAGACTTTAATTCCGGTCTGTGACTCCTGACAAGAAATTATTGTCTTTCAACCAAGCAGGTAAATGTTGGTGTTGTACAAGACCCCAACCCCGCCTCCAGACTTTTCTTATGAAATCTTCCGTTCCTTGCATCAACAATGCTGCCATCTTACGAATAATAAACAATCAATCGATACAACGAATTGATTAAAACCTGGTTGTAAATGTAAATGCAACCACTGATCAGTGCAACCTATATCTTCTGTTCAGGACTCGCCTTTATACTTGTAATCATTTTCTTTTTCATTAGGGCACTCCTCTATTTGATCATTAATATCTCCAACATCACAAATATTATAGCTTTGTAAAGACTGCCATTCTATTTTATCATCGCTTTCACATCTGTTATTATCATCTTGGTAATACTTATTTTCGCAGCTTTGCATTTTACACAAGAATAATATACATATAAATAAAACTACAAAATTTTTTAAAATAAAATTATAAATTTTAAATCCGTTATATTTGATAATCAATAATCCAATATAATAATTATTAAAAACAAGACAACACTTTGAATTAATATTTTAAAATGAAAGTTTTAAATTTTTTATTCACTTTTGCGAAAATCATTTTCAACAAGAAAAATTTCAATTTAACTGTTTATATAAATTATTAAAAATTATAAATAACCATTAAAATTTTCATGGAAGTTTCCTATTTTTCATTTTTTTTCAGTGTCAACAGCATTCTTCACAGATAAATCTAAAATCTTTTTTTTAATAGTTATAAATGTATCATATACATGTGTGTTTTTACAATAAGCACATCTATTTTATGAATAACATTTTTATTTCATAAATTTCTCTTATCATAAATGCATTAATCCTGATTTCTTTAATTAGATTAAGAAATGTTTTCCTTTGATGTTTTTTTTTAAATTGTTAAAGTTAGGTTACATTCAATGATAAAGAGTAATTTAATCACTACATTGATAAGATAATAATTCAGGTATGGAGTCACTATTTTAAACAATTCGTAAATTATTTTAAATGACAGAATGAATCAAATATAGGTCTACAGAAAATTTTTTTTCACTTTTAACTTGTGAAAACAGAAATTTTAAAAAAACCACAAATTATCAATATATTAGAATATATTAGTAACAAGAGTATGTTAACATTGAGTAAATGCGCAACATACAAACACATAAATCTTAAATTGACCTGGGGAAAATACATCGAGGAGATTAACAAATCTAACTATAACAAATGTGCGCTCAACAATCGCATGATGATGACCTTTGTCAAGAAGTGCAACCGTCCTTGTCATCTCGGAACAAACCAATACTGCTTCTCCTCTCAGCGTCAACTTTTAAGAATATCTTTCTTCACTATCACATTTCCTATTTACAGAGTTTACATTACACACTTTGCAGTGACAACAATCTTATCCTCGATAAAAAAAATTTTCATTTTGCAAAGAAATTTTCAGTGTCGTGTACAATTCTTTGAAAAGAACTAGGTAATTAATCAAAATGGGCCGTTATTTACCTATGAAGGATACCACTATTAAATTTAGAAAATAATATGAGTCGAGAATCGTTCCGAATGCAAACCATTGAATATTTAAGACATAAATTAATTTGTATACTTGCCAAATATTGATTTAAATTATTAATGAAATAGAAAGAGGAGCACAAATTATCAACAAAAATGTATAGTACAAATATATGTCATCAAAATCGAGTAAGTGCGCAATGCACACACAGGACATACATCTAATGGCTGAGAATAAAAAATACATCGAGAAGGAACAGCAACAACAACAGGAGAATAACAAATCTAAATTGTCGAAATTTTCCTAACAAAAATCGATAAAAATGTCAAATATCCATGGCAAGATGTGCAGCCCTCCTTCATCGCGATTGCAAACTAATCTGCTCTTCCTTTCAGCGACAACTCTTTCAGAATCTCATTATCGTCCAACAACTTCGAATCGCCATCCTTGAAATTATTCTTTACGCTCTCCGCCATGATTAATTTGGATG
>JACMZG010000205.1:2531-23863 GCA_018340805.1 Microvelia longipes
TGGACCTCAGAGCTCTGAGCTCGGCCTTTTATTGAAATACTCAAAGATTCTCTCGAGAGTCTCAGAGCTCCATGCTAATCAGGGAACATTACTCTTATTAATTTTTGCATCATATTACCTTGACATTCCTTTGAACATATTATCACGACCATGCGAGCTTGACCTTTATAACCAATTTATCTATAAGTAATACTAATAGTGAAAAAAAAATGAAAATATGCCTTATGTGCTCTTAGAGTTTCAGCTACACCTTATCTAGATATAATTGTATATATTAAAGCATTTATCTGAGAGCTACATAAATACCTGAGAGGATGTTCACACCACTTTGTCTAGTTATCGATTTAATTAATATTACATACATTGTAAGTGCGTACCATATAAAAACCCGAGAGAATTCACACCACTATCTATTACGTAATACTAAGATATGCATGTGTGCTCATAAAACCCCGAGAGAATTTCAACACCACTTTAATCTCCACTTTCACTAACAGGTATGTGCTACATAAAACCGAGAAAATTCCACACCACTATATGTTGCGCGAGGGGGGGGGGGGGGTTTGGTGGTGCGGGACTATATACCTACTATGGCCAAGAGAATTGTGAATCTGTTCCAATAACCAAGAGATGTTTTAAATAGACATATTTTATTCATAAATCTGTTATCCAAACCATTCTACCGAGAAGAGTATGTCCGTGAATGGTAGCTCCCCATAAGATTGTCCGTTTTATCAGAAGAATGCAGAGAGATTATAAGGCAGTAGAGTAAAAACCAGTTTAATATAACAGAATGGTCCCGTGAGTAAATGGAAAAATAATTCACCATGATTATCTTGATCCGAAGAATTTCTCCAGGCGTAATACATGGATAAATAAACCCATTTGATCCAATTCTTCAGAACCAGAGATTCCCCCCAGAGTATTGCAGAGTCAAAGTTGTAAAAATACTCCGAAGAGCAATCAGAGAGAATGCCAGTTCGCCATCGTCAAAAATAATGGGCAGAGAGAGTGTTGGCTTGATATGAACAGGCATCTCGAGACAGTTTACATCGGGTGCACCTGTTAACAAAAGCACATATCAAGACTACATGAAAAGGGCTTACCCCTTATCACATGCAGAGAGTACAAAAACTTTCTTCTTAAGGTGATTTAATCAAAAAAAAAGTAAATTCAGTCGTGGCTAGCAGGATCATAATAAGTCCAACACTCTCTCTGCAAATTATTTGACTTGGAAAGCTTCTCTTTGGATACTTTTTGAAAGACCCAGTTTCTCCGCAAATGTTGAAAAAAGACAGTGTGAAAAATTTTTCTTTTAAGAATTTTCATTTGGGACCGTCTTCTGTATTTGCTTTGGCCAGAACACTATTGCCGTGCTGAAACCATAAAGAAACACCAATGTCTTGCGTATAGCATTTGTAAATTAAAAGACATAAAAAAGGTTCGATTATCTAATTGAATTAAATGGATACATTAACAACTACAATACTACTGCTTTAATTATCTTTAAAATTTGAAATTTTAATTTGAAATTAGAGACAAAAAAATTTTGAATGAACTGAGTTACTTTAGTACTTTGACTCCAGGACTCCTCTTTAAACTGGGTTTAAAAAATAATAACTAGATGGATGAAGCATAGAACTTGATGTGTCTACTTTGTTGATTAAATGTTGGTGTTTTTAAATAAATAGTAAAATTTTACATCTTTTGATAAAAAAATGACAATTACTATGGGTACCCCTAATCGTATATATTGTTATATGTAGTATATTTTTTATAGAGTATAAATTTCGAAATATTATTTAAATTGAAATGTGAAAGAAATGAAAAATTCTAATAATATGATAAATACAAAACAAATACCTCTAAATGTGAGTTGGTCATAGTATTTAAATATTATCACTATACTCACAAAAAGTTTGCTTCTCTATTGCTTTTATTTTTTAGAATTTCACCCTATATATTTGTCAGTTAAAGTCACCTTCATTACAATCACATTGCTTAAAGAAATTAATTTTCAAAAAATTAACAATGTAAACATTGGAAATATTAACTATTATTATATATTATATTATATTATAATATTATTAAATTATTATATTATTATTATTATTATATTATTATATTTATTATATTATATTATTATTATAATTATTATATTTTATTATTATATAATAATTATTATTACTATTATTATACTATTTATTATCATATATTATTATATTATTATATATTATATAATTTTATTATTTTTAATTATATTATTATTATTATTAGGATTGTAAAATTATCAGTTAATTAATTAAATAATTTAATATATTATATTATATTTATATTTATGTACTTATATTTGTGTCAGGTAAATTTTTCATCTTGAATTATCGAGATATGTACATCGCTCGATTATTAATAAATCATTAAATGAAAACCTAGAGTTAATGAATACAATCATAAGGTTAAGATTTATATATATAGATGTGTTACATTAATCGATGAATTACGAGATAGTTCATTCTTTGATTTGTTATTAAATAAAATATTAGAGTTTAATTTGTAGTTCTATCTAACATGGCGACACGCAGGTCTAAATAAACAGACTTCTACCGAATTATATGATGGAAGACAGGGATTAGAAACAAAATAACCTATGCTGGAGTTCGCCGGAGATAAATTTCGGACTATACAGAAGGCAAATAAAGAAGCGAAAAATCAAGGAGAGATTATATCATCAAAGACCAATGAATAACAGACGAATTAATTCAAATTTATGAAAGCAGTTGAAAATTAGTATAACGGATTATAATTGAAGGATAAAGAATTAAAAAAAGCATTTCAGCAAACAC
The DNA here is from genome assembly GCA_018340805.1 of Microvelia longipes. Lineage (NCBI taxonomy): Eukaryota > Metazoa > Arthropoda > Insecta > Hemiptera > Veliidae > Microvelia > Microvelia longipes. The sequence continues at coordinate 5,375 of JACMZG010000205.1, forward strand.
TTGGAAAGTCACAATAAATTGAAAAGAAATCATGGGATAAACCGTAGAAAGGATCGATCAACGTCAGTAGCAAGCTTAGATTTTTGAAGTTAAAAAGCGAATGAGCAAAAAATTTATTGAGATCAGCAAATGCGGAGGAACTATAAAAATCTAACTAGGACAAGATATTTTTTAGATTAATGCGTTGAAAACAGAAGAAAATTACAGGGAAAAGAAAAATGAATAAATGAAAGAAACAGAAACTAGAAACCTGTGACAGAATTGAAGAAAGATATTATTTATAGAAAGATGATTACTATATTATGAATGGAATGAGAAGAAGTTAGCGTACACCACAATAAAATCCCTATAAACCATTCGGAATAGAGGGTGCTCCAGGAGTAAAGACAGAAATTTAGAGAATTACCAAAAACAAAAATAAAATAGTGAGACACAACTAATGTGGGGATGCATGCACAAATCCCGACGAAGAGTTAAGTAAATCAGATGAGATGTTTTTAGACATGCGGTAAAAATGAAGGCATTGTTGTCGCAAGGCTATAATTGAGCAATTGCTGCCAAATGTAAAATGTACGCGACTTGCAATGAATGGAAGGTGCATTATTCGAAAAATTGAACTGGTAAAATCAAATGCAGTTATTGTCATTCTGAATCTTAGGTTCATGGTTGGAAGAAGCAGTGTTTATTTTAGAAAAATGGATTTCAAAGATATCAATTCAGAAATCGATAGATACAAAAATCCAAAGAGAAATGAATCAAAATAAATCAATTTAAATTCTTATGCATAACAGAGAAAATAGAAACAGAAATGAAGAACTATGACAAGTAATCAGCGAAAACAATATCAAACGAAACCAATACAAGAAGTCGTGGACAAGCAATAACAAAACCAGTGGCACTGTAGATGATGATTCTCGAGCACACAAAGAAGAATACATTAGATCAACGTTACCCAAAAGACGGAAGGCTCTACCATGCGAAAAGAAGATTGGATCGGTTAAAGCCAATGCAATAAAAGAGGTTGGGAAATAGAGCTGACACACCAATTATTATATATAATATGATTAGTCAATAATAATATTATATAACTAAAATTTGATACAATAAAGGTATTCTAAATTAATACAAAAAAATAATCACAAATAAAAATATAAATAATTATTTTTATAATAGATCAAATTTATTTGCGTAAATATGTTAGTTAATGATTAAATTATAGATAAAAGTTAATGGAGTTAATTTGTAATAAGAAAAAGTTTTGATAAAACCAGAGTAATGACCAACATGATTAACAATAAAAATTGTTTAATCAGATAGTGATGTATGATTAAAATTATTAAATAGAACCCTTGAGTTTTGATAAGTCACGAAGAGTGGTCTGAGATGAAAAAATAGGCCATTGTGAAATTGATAAATAGAATAAACGCTTATGCGAAAACTTGTTAACTGTGTGATGAGGATGAGATAAGTGGTGCCAAGAGAAAATTACATAGACAATAATGTTATCGGCGAGTAGATGAAATAATGAAGGAAATACAGTGAGGTTCAGAATTAGAAGACAAAATAGTATAGGGAGAGAAGTATTAAAAAGAGGAAAATAGTTAATATGTAGTTTTCGGTTGGATTGATAAAATGATGAGAAACAATATGCAAAATTTGAAAAAATGGAATGATGTACTTTAAAGTGGGAAAAGAATATAAATGAAAATATACTATGAATGACAATAAATTGAAATGAAAGAAGAAATCTGACAAATAATGGGTGTACTACATTATGCAAGGAAGACCTAGTTAAAAATAAAATGGAATCAAAGTATTTGGAGTAAGATTTGTACTTATTAGGATTACATGACTAATAAATGGTTTAAAAGAATTGTATAAAAATAGGACTTAAAAATAGGTTGAATGTTTTATAAAAAATTGAACAGTACATAATTGAAAAGATTAAGAGCTGCAAATGACAGTATACTTGAAGACTTTAGAAAGGCAATATTGAAAACTGAAACTTAATGGTTGTATCAAATGGTTGAATTTATATTGTAGTAGAAAAATCATCTCAAGTGTATTTGGATGGATCATTGAAATATTACAAAAGATACTTATAAATTGAAGCTTCAAATAAGAATCCGTTGTTGACAGAAGAAAGATTAATATTCAAGTAATGTCGAAATTTTTATTGCCATATTATGGAAATATAGAAGAAGTAAACTTGAATAAGGAAAGATTTCCGATATAAAGGTCGTGAAGCACTTATATAAATAGATAAATAAATCAGTATTGAGATTCTAAGGATTATAGATTATAGTAAATTTAACAGTAGCAGCATCTTATCATGGTAGAATCCGTGGGATATTGGATGTACATAATTTATTTAAAATAACAAAATAACACATATTATTTATTATCAAGAGTATAGGGGGACCAATTTAATTAAACCTTATAACTCAAACTTCTGTAAATTTTATTGAGGAAATAAATTTTCAAACAGATGCTATCCAAAAATTTAAATAAAAATATTGAATCACATGAGAGAGATTATCAGAAAATGCAAATATTCAACCGAGTGGTATACTATCCATCTAGTGGTGTATCGGCAAAAAGAAAAGATAAAAAAGATATAAAGTATTGTGTCTAGATTTTTATAGACTATGCTTATAAAAAAAAACTGTTAGGCATGTCACCCAGCTTTTCCGATGCTAATGTGGATGAATTTATTGTATAAACTCTTACATGGTGCACGTTATTTAGTGTCCATTGACTTAGGAAACTGCTTATTATCTCAGAATGTGGATATTGGTGAATAAAAAACTCATCATTAGAAGAAGAAAAGAACTGCATTTCAACAAAATTTAGGACAGCTTCTGAGTTTTACAAAGGTATGCCCAGTATGTTAATTTGCTTGCTTGCTAAAAAATTGGTCCAGAAACATTTCAAGACTTATGAATGAAGAGTGTTAGTCGGAGTATAATGGTGTTGAAGCGCCCCAGTGGTTTTTATTTATATTTAAAATTCTGGTAGTTGTTTTTCGAATTCTTGGAGGACACCAATGATGGGTTTCTTAAATAATTAAAACGTGTTGGGTAGAATAAAAGCAGCCAGGTTTGCCGAATTTATATCTCAAAAGAGAAGTACCGTCGATTATTAGAAAAAAGAAAGTTAAATTTCTTGGACATATTAAATTACTAGTTGATGAATTACACCTCAGATCAAATAAAATATTCGAAGCAATCTATAGTATAAATAATGAAAGTGCCAAATTGTATTTATAGAGATAATTTGAAAGAAGTTTCTTAGGTTTATGAGTGAGTGTAAAATATAATTATCGAAGAAGCTTTTAAAATAAATAACAATACACACAGAATAAAGCGTCTAGGAGGTTCTAGAGGCACCTTATTGGTAAAGGTTAAATGAACGAAGCTAATTGGTCTAATCAATAGAGGAAATGGATTATGTACATAAAACTATAATCAATTAGTAAAATAGTGCACTCACAAAGAAATAACACAGTTTTATGCATATTCCGGATTTTGAGAATAAAATTTCAATTATTGGTATACAACGGGATTGCTCAGTTTTGATGCAATTTGGAGCAGTTTCTTTTCAGTCGAATTAAATGAATTAAAGCAGTTTATTGAACAACGAAAGAGTTATCCGGGCAATAAGGATCTTCATGCAATGAAGTTCTACAGTCAAAGAGGTTACTTGGTAATTAATCAGAGGATATGAAATGGCTAGCTATTGTATCCCCAGAATTTTTAACAATCATAATTTCTAAATCACTATTTGTTGAGGCAAATCAATTTATTCATCGAAGGCATCATTACAGGCTATTAACTCTTTAACTTCTCTACAAAAAAACCCTATTACTAATTATGCATACAATATCATGACGTTGAATAAATTTTAAGCAGTCTGGATATAAATACTGGAATATCGAAAGGAGAATTTTACTATGCAAAACGCTGATTCATTATTCCTTCTGACAAACATGTACAACATGTTTAAAATCGTCTAATTGTTCAATGAATCAAATTCTCTGAGTAAGCTAAATCAAGGAAATAGTTAAAAACTCGCATCTTGACCTTTGATGACTGAACAAATGTTGAGAAAATAGAATTGCAGGCCATTGGAGTTCAAGAAAAATAGAAGCCTAATAAAAAAATCAAATATGCACAACAATTGTAGAATTTATTTCAGTTAGTGTTTTAAAAGATATTGATAGGAGGAACGAAAGATTATATAAAAATATGTGATACCAGAGAGTTAGAAGGAGAGCTGAACGATTATAAAAAAAAACGCTATTTTTAATTGTTACTCAGTCTGGTATGTTAAAAAGTTTCAAGTCAAATAATTCTATATAGAAATATAAATTTTTGATATGAAGAATTTGGCAAGTTTGTGAAAGGAAATTATTGAGAATAATTTTGAAAGTCAATTGCCAAAAACAAAAAATAAGTCATATCAACTATATAAACGAAAGAAAAAATAATTCCAGAAACATCTTGCGGTAGAAAAACCATTTGAAAGTTGAGAATATTTTATAATTGGACAATTTGTGAGGGTCTTAATTACGATCTCATACTTGGCATCATATGAGAATATATACCTAATTTTACATGCATAGATCTATATTTCAGAATAAAGGTACATATATTATCTCAAGTTTCATTAACAGCAAATACGCCAAACAAGATGAAAAGAGCATATAACTGAAACTTTGACTGAAAGAAAGCGATACTAAAAAAATTTTGGTGGCACCCCGAAAAAATGCATTTAGATTGCGCGAAAAAAAGTTTATTTGTTAATCGAAGGTAGATAGAACAGAAAATCGCGATTAAATAGTTAAGTAGTTACATAGATTTATCTATTCTCAGTCCACCATATTCATCATACTAGCTAATGATTAAGATAATATACCACAGTTTATAACAATTTAGAGGATCGCAATAATACTTTTTTGCCCCTAAAAATCGTTCAACAAAATAATACAGAACAAAGAATTGGGCAGATTTGATTCCGGAAATCGAATTTTCAATAATGTCTTCAACACACAGAAAACAATAAAATACAGTCCAGCAGAAGTGGTTTTCGAAGAATATTTTTAAGATAAAATCAGAACATGAATGCATGAAAATGGATAAAATGAAAGTTAGAATATAAGTTTTATTACAGATAGAGAGATATCGGAGGCTTGAAAATAATAATATCAGTAATTTCTATCATTCGAGGAGCTATTATAAACTTATTATATGCAGTTTGGTGACAAGAGTAAGGATAAAATCGGTGAGAAAGCGTATACGCAAATAAACATGAAAGGAAAATACTGATGGACCCGTATTTGGAAGACAAAGGAAGAAATAAACACAATCAACGAATATGAGTATTCTGACAAGAGTGAAACTGGTAAACAAAGATTAGGAGATATAATAGAGAAATGTTGAATGCTCAGAATTTTAAAAGAAGGGGATAATAGGATTTAAAGAAATATTTATCTCAAGTATATATATAATCAAAATGTATTCTAAATATTATATTTGAAAGAAGCATATATACACTTTAATGTGTATCTATATATTATGTGCAGGTAATTATTCACAATGTCACTTGAATCTCAGCACGATTATGTAAGTGAAATTTCGGAATCGTATTATTAAAATCATAAATTAACCTAGATATATAAATCATAGTTAGATTTAATCTATACATTTATTTCAAGAAGGAATTTACGAGCGTAAAGAATATAATCATCCTTTGATTGTTATAATCATAAAAAAATAAATTTAGATGTTGTAACTTTGTAAATTCTAATACTAGACTAATTATTACTTAGGTTAATTAAGCATTGATACTAAATAACAATTTATATTACTAATTAATGATCTCAAACATATTAAACTATTATTATATTATATTATAAAATATATTATTATAGTTTATAATATTACTATATATTATATATTATTATTATTATATCATATAATTATTATCATACCTTGAGTAAATTTATTATTGTGGTTTTCCGAGCGTTATTTATTTATTATTATTAATATTATTAATATTATTATATTATTATTATTATATATATATTATTATATTATTATATTATTTTATATATATTATTATTATATTATTAATTTTATCAATTTATTACCTAAATTACTCGAGATTAGTGAGAATAACGTACGATATAAAAATCTCTTCAAAATAGTTAGTAGGATGTAATATTTTAACATTAATTCAGAGTTTGAATTTTATAACAAAAGTATATTCTATGAGACAAGCATGAGATATCATTTGCATGAATCCCATTCAAATTGGAAATTTTCCTAAACCTTAGTACAAAATTTTACTGATGAAAAAAAAGGCAAAACAAAAGTGAATTGAAAAATGTTAATAATGCCCCGAGCTAACCACTATTTAAATAGCTGCTGAGATCAAGACGAAATGTATATAAGATAGAGGAATGGATGGCCAGGAGAATAGCAATAGTTTAGGAATGCCCCTCCACTTTATTATAACTCACAGCTCAATGGCTGTCACTAGTGAACTTAACTGTTTGAGGATCACTTATGAATTGTAGGCATATACCGTACAATGTTACCAATATTATACTTGATAAGTAAATGTAAAATATATAATAAGATAGTCCCTAGATAACTGGGTCGCATCCAAGCTCACAGCCCATAAGGTTTTTTTCAGGTAAACTAACTAATTAGGCCTTGCGTCTTCATTGGCGTGCTTTTTATTTATTCTGAAACTAATTTCATTCTGTTTCCTCTGCTGTTATCGGCATATAACATTCATTACGATAACATATTTTTAACAAACATGAGTGTGATAATAGCATTTGGTAAAATGTAACAATGAAAAGATATGCACTAGTCAACATAAAATGTGAAAATAATCAATACCGGTATCATTCTTCTTTATTAATTATAACATATGAAGATACTAATTGTCTCCTATGTATATCGCACGGTCATTAACAGGAAACCTAATTAAAGACACATCAGGTGATCACCCTGGACACAGAAGGAAACGTAACCAAAGTGGAATCCCCGACTGACTTCTCATAGCCAAAACTAAAAGTCAAAACACCGGTAATTAATTTTCACATCTGATTACGAATCTGAAGGAACCACTAATCATCTGATATTGGGATATTACTAAACAAAGTGTAAATTAAATTAAAATTGATGAGTTAAACAATAAAATCATTACATTTAACTTGGATTATGGTCTCAAACATCGATGAGTGGGTCGAAATACTATAAATTATTATGGTTAGATGAGATCTTTTAGATCTTTTTCATCACACAAAAATCCATCGGTTTGTCGCTTAGAATTAAGTAAGCTACCATTAGTTCTTTGGAAACTGTGACAACTGATGATACAATGATATTAAAAATCCTAGAAGATTGCTCAACTGGTAAGATGTTTATCACACTGTTGTTTCGATGAACTATTTTAATCTCCAGCCGGCAGACCGAGGCACTCAATAAGAAACTAACCCTAGTCCTGATGTGCGCCATGCACTCGGGAATCAAAAAAGAAAAATTTGAAAGAGTGATCACTACTATTATTGCTCACAAAAACCAATTCACGCCTCGAAATAAAGCCCAAACACGGTAAAGAATTCTCACACGAGTCACTATTAATTCCAAATCTCAGTTCATAATTGTCAACTTATCATATGTATTACCCATGAAGATGATGTTTACTTTGATCAATAAGTTAACTAAATAAGTATACCGATTTTTAAAGTTAATTACTTTTAAAATGTTTGGTAATACTAAACATAAAATTTTATTTTGGAGTCACATCGTATTTGTATAATCCTATAAGCCCAATTGGAATTAATTGTACATAATTTTCTACTAACACATATTAGGATATTAATATTCAAATTAATAAAATAGAATAGCCTCATAATGTTTTGACTATGTCTATAAGATTTATTTAATTTATTATTTGATTTAAATTTATAATTGTTTTAAATTAATTTAATTATTTTAATTTAAAATATGTTTATGGAATTTATTAAAACTGATTTTAATTAAATATAAAGGATTGATAAAATTATTAAAAATAATTAAAATTAACAAAAATTCAACGAAAAGAATTTCATGAAATTAATTTAACTACAACAAGTCCCACATTTGAATAAAATTTAAATTTAATTAATAATTTAATTTCATAACTAGGAAGACTGATCAACGATTATCAAAATTAAAATTATTGGGATATTTTTCAAAATATCCATTACAAATTATTCATAATATTAAGATCCAATTTCAATTCATTTTCATAATTTTAAAATATATATAACTTTGAGCCAAAAAAAAAATCTAAAAATTTCTATTGGTTGAGTTGAATAGAAAAGAAAATGCTGACAACTAAAAAGTGAAATTTTACAAAAAATAAATACAGAACATTAAAAATTTATTCAGGATGTGAATACACATTCACTTTCGCGTGTATTATAGCCGTAATTGAAGTGTAATATAATAAACCAAGTTCGAACCCAATATTTAAGTGTGCACAATTAATTGTTATTTATAATTTAGTTATATGAAAATTTTAACAGAAAAAATTGTACCAATTAATATTTACCAACACGAGTAATTTTATTTTATCCAAGTGTATATTCATCATAAACTATTTTTTAATGTTTGATTATATTTATGTAAATTTCTTTGTTGTTATATTCATAAAATGATTGATTTATATAAATTTAAAAATGAAAAGAATTGGGATTGGTCTATAATAATATTGTAGTTTTGTGAAAAAATTCCAATATTGATAATGTTGATCATCTTCTGTATGAAATATATTATTAATAAACTATTTTAATCAAAATTGTGGGCTTGTTGTAGTTAATTATTTTCATGAAATTCTTCGTTGAATTGTAATTTTATTTTTATTTTTCCATTCCTTTTTTATAAATCCGTAAATCCATAAACAATATTAAATTAATAAATTAAATTTAAACATATAAATTAAACATAAAATTAAATAAACTTATAGACAATAGCAAAACATTCGGGCTTCTTTATTGGAATTGTTATTCCATGGTTTGAGAAATTTGACATTAATCCCATGGCTAATGGGTACAACGTGTGACCAAAAAATTATTGTGTGACAACAATTTTAAATGCCTAAATCGCTAACTTAATTGTTACTTGATCAAGGCAACTCTCCATGGGATAATACATATGAAGTGACATATGAACTGAGATTTGAGTGACTCGTGTGGATGCTTACCGTAATTTGAGTGAAAGTGGTTTGAAGCAAAAGTAGTCAACCACTCTCAAAACTCTTTTTGATCCCGATACTGGAGCAACACTAGACCTACTGAATTCTTTGGTGCCCGCGGGATTGAAAATAGTCGAACAAAGAGAATATACCAGTTGAAGCAATTTTAGGATTAATACATGAATCATTCAGTTGTAACGTTTCAAGAACTAAGGTAGCTTAAAACTAATACAGACACAAACGGTTCCCTGGTAGAAAAGAATAAAGCCTAACTATTATAGTATTCGACCCACAGTGTTGAAGAAAAATCCAAGTAAATGTATGATTTTTGTTAACATTAATTATTTTAATTGTTTATTGTAATCCAATCAAGATAGTGGTTCTTCAGATGTAATCAGATGTAAATAAATACATGTTTTGCTATTTAATTTGGTTGTGTGTGCATTATTAATTTCAATGTAATGACTATACATCGGAGAATTAGATTAATGTTAATAATTATAAAGAAAATGGTAATGTTATTTTCACTTAATTTGATGTGCATATCTTATGTTACTTTACAAGATGTTCATAATCAGGTAAAATATTGTTTCGAATACATGTTATGATACAGTCCAGAGGAAGCCAAAATGAAATAATAATAAAATCTCCATTAAAACGCCTAATAATTAAGCTAGTTTACCTGAAAAAAAACCTTATGGGGTGAGCTGGTGCGCCAGTAATCTAATCTTAATTAATTATATATTTCCTTACATCGTATAATATTAACATTGTCGTAATATGCCCTACACATAAGTGATCCTCAACAATCATTAGAGCATGGAGCTGTTGAAGTATAAATAAGTGGAGGGATCCTAAACATTGCTAATTTCCTGGCCAACATATCTCTATCTTAATAACATTTTCCCCGTCCCAAATCCAAAAGCAAAAAAAGGCCCCAAAAAATTAAAAAAATTTAAAGTGGGGCATTATTAACAATTTTCAATTACACTTTGTTTGCCTTTTTTTCATCAGTAATTATTTACTACAATAAAAAATTTCCAATTGAAATTATGAAAAATTCAGACTGCTCATTTAGATTTTTTTCCATTTGTTATAACAACTTGATTTAATGAGAAATATTCACAATAACTATTTGAAGAGAATAACTTTTATATCGTACGTAGGTTCTCACTATCCGATAATAATATCATAAAATAATAATATAAATATAATATAATAATAATAATAATATAATAATAATAATAATTAAATAATAATAATAATAATAATAATAATAAATAATAATAATAATAATAATAATAATAAATAATAATAAAATAAAATAATAATAATAATAATAATAATAATAATAAATAATAATAATAATAATAATAATAAAATAATATAATAATAAAAATAATAATATAAATAATACATAATAATAATAAATATAATAATAATTAGTTAGATAGAACACAAATTAAACTCTAATATTTATTTAATAACAAATCAAAAGAATGAACTGTCTTCGTAATTCTTCGAAATAAATATATATTAAATCTTAACCTATGATTTCATATATCATAGGTTAATTTATGATTTAATAATAATCGATTCCGATTCTTACATAATTGAAGAGTTCAAGCATGAAAATTACCTGACACAAATATAAGTACATAAATATAAATACATATAATATTTAAATTATTTAATTAATTAATTGATAATTTACAATCCCTAATATCCCCCTTCTTTAAAACTTCTGAGCCATTCAACATTTCTTATTAATCTTTTCCTTTCACATCTGTAATTTCATAACTTCGTTTCATGTATTCTCTTTGTCACCAAATACGGTCCATCATATCTTCCTTCATGTTTATCGATTCTCTTTCTTTACTAATACCTTGTCCCCAACTGCAAATGTTCTAATGCTCGATTGATTGACAACTGATTTTTTATTTTCATCCAATATTTCTTCTGTAATAACATTTCTATCTTTCATTTTATCCATTTCATGCCATTCTGTTCTGTTTATCTTAAAACCGAAAACCACTTCTGCTGGACTGTATTTTATTGTTTTCTGTGTTGAAGCATTTATTGAAAATTCGATTTCCGGAATCAAATCTGCCCAATTCTTGTTCTTATTATTTGTTAACGAAGTATTTATGCGATCTAATTGTTCTAAATTGTCTTTCTATTAATCCATTAGCACTATGATGATATGGACTAGAATAATAACTTGTATACTATATTTCAGCCAATTCTTTTATTACCTTCGATTCAAAACTTTTCCCCAATCTAAATGCATTTTTCGGGGTGCACCAAATTTTAGAATCCATTTCTTAACCAAAGTATCAGATATAGTATTTTCATCTTGTTTAGCGATTGCTGTTAATGATATATACCTACTGAAATGATCTATAATTGCTAATATATATTTCTTGATGCCAAGTTGATCGTAATGGCCCACAAATGTCAATATAAATATTCTCAAATGGTCTAGAAGATGTTTCTGGAATTATTTTTTCTTTCGTTTTAGTTGTTATTATTTTTTGTTTTTGGCATGCTTCACATCCATCAATAATTTCTTTCACAAAACTTGCCAAATTCTTCATATCAAAATTATTTTTAATATATGACTTTACTTTTTCACATCCAGCATGACATAAAATAAAATGCGTTTTTTTAATAAATTCAGCTCTTTTAATCTCTGGTATCCATATTTTATTATCTTTCGTTCTTACAATATCTTCCACTAACTGAAAATAACTATCTCCAGTTGTTGCCATTTGATTTTTTATTACTTCTATTTCTTGAACTCCATCCTGCCATTCTTTTCCAACATTGTCAGTCATCAAAGTCAAGATGCGAGTTTTTAACTTTCCTGATTTAGCTTCGGAATGAATCATTTGACATTGAGAACATGTTGTACATGTTTGTCGAGATAATGAATCAGCGTTTGCATGTAAACTTCCCTTTCGATATTCCATCTTAATATCCAAACTGCTTAAAAAATTTATCCACGTCTGAAATTGTGAAGTAATAGGTTTTTTTGTAGAGAGCATAAAAGTAGCCTTATGATCCGTTCGAAGAATAAATTGTTTGCCATACAAATAGTGATTGAAGTGTTGTGTAAAATAATAAATAGCTAGCAATTCCTTCCTTGTAATACAGTAACCTCTTTCGTGTGAACTCATTGCATGAGATCCATATGCGATAACTCTTTCGTTTCCGTTTTCATCTAATTGTGAGAGAACTGCTCCAATTGCATCAAAACTAGCATCCGTGTCCAAAATGAAAACTTTATTAAAATCCGGATATGCTAAAACTGGTGTTTTTTGTAGTGCAATTTTCAATTGATTAAATGAATCATCACATTGATCAGACCAAATTAGCTTTTCATTACCTTTACCACATAATGCCTCTAGAATTCTAGCTTTTTCTGCGTATTTATTTATAAATCTTCGATAATAATTACACAATCCTAAGAAACTTCTCAAACTCTTAATACATTTTGGCCTTTCAAATTTTCTTATTGCTTCAATTTTACTTTGATCTGTGCGTATTCCCTCACTAGTAATAATATGTCCAAGAAATTTAACTTCTTTTTTCAATAACGAACATTTCTCTGGATTAATTCGCAAACCTGCTGCTTTTATTCTACCCAACACTTTATTTAAACGAATCATGTGCTCCTCCAAAGAATTCGAAAAAACTAAGATATCATCTAAAATAAACCAACGCTTCAACACCATTTATTCCGACTAACACTTTATTCATAAGTTCTTGAAATGTTCCTGGTGCAGCAGCAATACCAAATGGCATCCTTGTAAAACAGAACTGTCCTAATTTTGTTGAAAATGCAGTTTTTTCTTGTGATTTTTCATCCAATTCCACCTGATAATAAGCATTTCCTAAGTCAATTGAACTAAAATAACGTGCACCATGTAAAGTATCCAATAATTCATCCACATTAGGCATCGGAAAAGCTTGTCTAACAGTTATTTTGTTAAGCTGTCTAAAATCTAGACACAATCTTATATCTTTTTTATCTTTCTTCCATACACACACTAGAGGTGTATTCCACGGTGAATTGCATTTTCTGATAATTTTATTTTCATATAAATTTTGAATAGCATCGTTGATTTTATTTTCCAAATTTACAGGTTGACGTCTAGGTTTAATTAAAATTGGTCCCCTTCCGTAATTATTGTATGTTTTAATAAATTTGTACATCCAATATCCCACGTCTACCATGAATGCTGCTCTGTTTTTACTTATTATATCGTATAATCCTGAATTTTTATTTTAAAAGTGTTCACGGCCTTTTCAAATCTTTCCTTATCAGTTACTTCCTTACCGAAATTGGCAATAATTTCGCATACTTGATAATTAATCCTTTCTTCGACAACCGGTTCTATTTGAAGCTTAATATTAAATTTCTTTTGTAAATCAATTCCACCAATAACACTTGGAGATAATTTTTCTACTACAATAAATTCAACCCATTTGATACAACCATTAATTTCAGTTTTCAATATTGCCTTTCCTAAAGTCTTAATAATACTGTCATTTGCAGCTCTTAATCTTTCATTTGTCATTTCAATTTTTACATCAACCATATTTTTAAGTATTTTTTCTATAACATTTACTCTAGCTCCTGTATCCAATAAACAATCTACCCAAATTGATTCAATTTTATTTTTAAACTAGGTCTTCCTTGCATAATGTAGTACACAATTTCAGATTCTTCTTTCATTTCATCTATTGTCATTATAGGTATATTTCATTTATATCTTTTCCACTTTTAAAGTAATCATTCCATTTTTCAAATTTTGCTATGTTCTCATCATTTTCATCAAAAACCTTATAACTATTTCCTTCAATATTTTTATCTATTTCTTCTAATTCTGAAACTATTATTCTATTTTTATCTACGATAACATTTTTGTCTATTAATTTTCTCTTTTCATCCATCAAAAAATTTCGCAAGGTTTATTTCTTTTATCAATTTAATTCCTATTTTTCATCAGACACTTTCGCTTATCAACAATTCATATTAATTTTTTTAATCATAAAATCACTATCTTTAAACATTCTATTGTTATTAGAATCATTACTTTTAATAAAACTTTTATTACTAAAATCATTAAACTTTTTATCATTATTTAAATCACAATTTTTACTAATAAATTTCTATTATTAAAATAATTAATTTTATTTAATTTTTTATTATTAATACTATTTTTATCAAATTTAGTTCTATAATAATTATCATTACTACATCTATTATAATATAAATAATTTGTGTCAGCATAATTCCCACCTTTTATTGCATGGCTCCGATCATCTCTTCGCATGGTAGAGCCTCGTCTTTTGGGTAACTTGATCTAAATGTATCTTCTTGGTGCTCGAGAAATCATCATCTACAGCTGCTACTCGGTTTTGTTTATTGTTGTCCACCGAATTCTTGTATTCTAAAAAAATTGGTTTCGCTGATACTTGTCATATTCTTCATTTCTGTTTCTATTTTCTCTGTTATCATATGAATTAAATTGATTATTATTTGAATTCATTTCTTTTGGATTCTTGTATCATATCGATTTCTGAATTGATGTCTTTGAAATCCATTTTTAAAATAACACTGCTTCTCCACATGACCTGATCGATGACAATAACTGCATTTGATTTTCAGACAATTTCTTCGAATATGCCCCTCTTCATTGCAAGCGTAGCATTTTACATTTGGCATCATTCTGCATTGTCGAAACATGACCTTCATAACCGCATGTCCAACACATTGATTTCTTAATTCGCGGAATTTCATGATCCCCACATTAGTTGGTCTCAATTTTTGTTTTGGTACTCTCTAAATTTTCTCTCACCTCTGGCCACCTCTGCGAATGTAAGGCGCTTTATTGGAGCAACTTCTTCTTCCATCATAATATTATCCATTTCTTAATAATCTTTTCAATTTCTGTCACATCTGTTGTTTCTCTCATTTTTATTTCTTTCTGAATTTCTTTGTCATCAACGCAATGAATTAAAAAATACTTTGTCAGTTCATTTTTGTCCCATTTGTGTCTCAATAATTTTTCTGTCATTCGATTATATCTTCAAAAAACTTAGCTGCAGTTGTCGATCCTTTTCGGTATTCCATGATTTCTTTAATATCATTGATAAGTGAGCTTGGTTTCTGAAATGCTTTTCTTAATCTTTCTTCATATCCCGTTATACTAATTTCAACTGCTTCATAAATTGGAATTAATTCTCTGTTGATCATTGTTTTGATGATTAATCCTCTTGAATTTTCCTCGATATTTGCGATGTCAAAAAATCTCCGGCAATCCAAAATAAATGTTTCTAAATCCATTCTTCCATCATATAATCCGGTAGAAGTCTGTTTATTAGAACCTGCGTGGTCGCCATGTTAGATAGAACTACAAATTAAACTCTAATATTTATTTAATAACAAATCAAAAGAATGAACTGTCTTCGTAATTCATCGAAATAAATATATATTAAATCTTAACCTATGATTTCATATATCATAGGTTAATTTATGATTTAATAATAATCGATTCCGATTCTTACATAATTCGAAGAGTTCAAGCATGAAAATTACCTGACACAAATATAAGTACATAAATATAAATACATATAATATTTAAATTATTAATTAATTAATTGATAATTTGCAATCCCTAATAATAAATAAATAATGAAATAAAAATAATAAAATGAATAATGTATAAAATATAATAATTATAATAATAAATAAATAATAATAATAATAATAATAATAATAATAATAATAATAATAATAATAATAATATAATTAATAATAATAATAATAATAATAATTCTCTGCGTCTACGCACAGGTGAGATGTCTTGAATCTCATTGTACTACAAGAGAAGAAATTTTAAAATCTCTTTCAGATACTCGATGGACAGCACACCAGCAGCAAAACTAGTGCTATTTGGAATTCTTTCGTTCAGAAATAATTGGAATGCACTGGAAGCATTGCTGACGACCAGTCACAGAAAGTGACACTATGCAAGAGGATTAATATTTATAATACTATGAACCAAACTCACATTTAGAGTTTGTGTTTTGTATTTATTCATAATTTATAGATTTTTATTTCTTTCACCTTTCACTTTAAATATATTTCGAAATATAGCTACTAAAAAATATACTGACTATAACATATATACGATTGGGTACCCATAAGTAATGTCCAATTTTTATCAAAAAGATGTAAAATGTTATTATTTTTTAAAAACAGACCAACATTTAATCAACAAAGTAGACACCATCAGTTCCTATGACCTTCATGCCATCTCGTTATTAATTTTTTTCCCCCCAAAAAAACCCCCCTCCAAGGTTTTTTAAAAAAAAGGGTGAATTCCTGGAGTCAAAGTAACCAAAGTACTCAGTTCATTCAAATTTTTTTTTGTCTCTAAATTTCAAATTAAAATTCAAAAATTAAATAAAAGGATAATTAAAGCAGTAAGTATTGATAGTTGTTTAAATGTATTCATTTAAATCATTTAGATATCGAACTTTTTATGTCTTTTTAAATTAACAAATGCTGAATAGCAGACATGGTGTTTCTTTTATGGTTTCTGCACGGCAATAGTGTTCTGGCCAAAAGACACAAATACAGAAGCGGTTCCAATAGACAAATTCTTAAGAAGCAAAATTTTTCACACTGTCTTTCAACATTTGCCGAGAAGCTGGGGTCTTTTCAAAAAGTATCAAAGAGAAGCTTTCCACGTCAAAAATATGCAGGAGAGTGTTGGACTTATTTATTGATCCTGTAGCCAACGACTGAAGATTTACTTTTTTTGATAATCACTAAGAAGAAAGTTTTGTACTCTCTGCATGTGATAAGGGTAAAGCCCTTCTTCATGGAGGATATCTTGATATGCTGCTTTTGTTAAATCATGTGACTGTTGCCACCCGATGTAGAACTGTCTCGAGGATCTACGTCAAATAAGTCGCAACACTCTTCTGCATATTTTTGACGTGTAACGCTCTCTCTGATGCTTTTAAACGGAGGATTTTTTACAACTTTGACTCTTCAATATCTCGGCAACGGATGAGACAATTGGACATGGGTTTATAGATCAATGTATGGCTTATGAATTGAATTCATAGACATCACTGGTGAGTTATTTCGCTTTACTCACGGGACAGCTCTGGTTATATGAAAACTGGTTAAATGCTGCTAATTTTGCATCTTCTGGATAAAACGACAATACTTATGGGTACCCCTACTACTATAATGCTTCTAGAATGTTTGGATAAAGATTTTATGGAATATAATGCTATTCAAATCTAATCTTTATTGGGAAGCAGATTCACAATTTCTTTGGCAATAGTGAATGTAGATATGTCGCAGACGGACCAAACCTCCCCCCCCCCTCGCGCACACATATAGTGGTGTGGAATTTCTCGGGTTTTATGTGCACACATACATTGTTAGTGTTACGTAATAGATAAAGTGGTGTGAAATTCTCTCGGTTTTATGTAGCACACATGCATATCTTAGTATTACGTAATAGATAAAGTGGTGTGAAATTCTCTCGGGTTTATGTAGCACACATGCATATATTAGTATTACGTAATAGACAAAGTGGTGTGAAATTCTCTCGGGTTTTATGTAGCACTGATACATTGCTAATATTACATAATAGATAAGTGTGGCGAAATTTTCTGGGCTTTCAATGGCGACATTTTTTTTTTTTTTAGTATACTTAATAGATAAATGGTAAAAGGTCAAGCTGATGGTGAATGTCAAAGGGTCAAGGTAAATGTCAAAGAATTAAAGGTATGTTCCCTGAGGCATGGAGCTCTGAGCTCGGAGATCTGAGATCTAAGGTCGAGCTCAGAGCTCTGAGGTCAAGCTCTGAGATCTGAGTCGAGCTCTAACGTCTGAGGTAACATTAAAATTGCCAGGGGAACATTTAATATTAGTCGCTACCTGGCAATTAATATTATTTGCTTCTGTCAACATTAATATTAATACACAAAAACAATAATAAATAAATAAAAGACAACAAACAAGAATAAGAAAAATATTTCAAAATAAAACAATTAATCACATTGGCTCTTCCGGGATAAATAGATGGTCCAGCAATGAATTCTTTGCTTAACTTTCACTGTCTTTGTAAAATTATTCTTTGTCCTAATAAATTATGATATTTTAATGAAATTAGCATATTATTATTATTAATATAAATC
>JACMZG010000206.1:0-5000 GCA_018340805.1 Microvelia longipes
AGTCTTTCGCCCCTATACTCATGTCCGATCGATCGATTGCACGTCAGAACCGCGGCGGTCCTCCACCAGAGTTTCCTCTGGCTTCAACCTGCACAAGCATAGTTCACCATCTTTCGGGTCTCTATGATCGCTCAAACTCGCCAGATGCGAACATCTTTAGACGGGTCGATGTTGCACTCAGTTTCCACGAGGTCAACATCACAGTTTACCGAGGTAAACCTTTACATAATTACGCCGTGGGGTTTCGTAAAGGCCCTTTGACTCGCGAATCAATATAAACTCCTTGGTCCCGTGTTTCAAGACGGGACGAGTAGTAACCTACATACACTGCAGACTTTAGATCAACACATCGATCATGAAAACATCAAAATCACAAATAGCCTATTATAGTCATAAAAACATCAACATTAACCAATCAATTCTGTCAATCGCAATCACAATAAATCATTTAACCGTGTAACCAGCTATAAAACCATTCCGAAGGAATGATCACCTTCAAATTACGACAGAAAAAGACGCTATCGGTCGCAGTACTGTTATACAGAAAGTGCATCAACCGCATATTAAGATTCGATAAAAGCGATTCCTAGTGAGATTTCGCAAAAATCAAGAAAAACACGCAGTTAACTGAATCCCATACAACATCTTCGGCTTCACTCGTTTACCTCTAAGCGATTTCACGTACTATTACTCTCTTCTCAAAGTTCTTTCAACTTTCCCTCACGGTACTTGTTGCTATCGGACTCACACAAGTATTTAGCCTTAGATGGAGTTTACCACCCAATTTGGACTGCATTCTCAAACAATCCGACTCATAGGAAGCATCAATAATAAGTTTCAAAACTCCAACGGGCCTAACACCCTCTATGGACAACATCACAATCAAGTGAATTTGGAGTATCATCTTCAATTAAAACGCAACTTTACACCACAATTCCCAATATCAAAGATACAGGATTCGGTGCTGGCTAATTCCCGGTCGTTCGCCACTACTGGGGAAATCCTTGTTAGTTTCTTTTCCTCCGCTTAATGATATGCTAAGTTCAGCGGAATCTCGTCTGATCTGAGGTCGGGTAATAAATCAAATATGCATAATGAATGTTCCTTAAAATAAATTGATTATTTACTCTTACTAACGTATCACTAGAGCACAATCAAAGCCGTGGCTCCAGCTTAATTAAAACGAAAGTAATTTTAATATCCAGAACATTTCCACATACTCGATTTGTTAAAAACGCAATAAATTACGAATTCAACATAAACTCTATGTTTCCATAGAGGTGTACCGAAATACACTATCACCTTAAAGAGGCACTTTCGACAAAATAAACGCCAAAAGTGAACCCCTCAAAACATTACTATTGAACGTAATGATAAATACAATGCCGACCCTCAGACAGCCGTGGCTAAAGGTTTACCAATAGCCGCCATTTGCGTTCAAATTGTCAATGATCAGAGCGTTGTGCATTTTACATTAATTCACGTATTTTGCTACGTTCTTCATCGACGTGTGAGCCGAGTGATCCATCGCTTAAAGTGGTTATTAATACAGATGCTATTAGGCGATCCATACTCTATTTTGATCAACTCAATAATGAATCGAGGACCCGTATTGCTTTTGCAATACTATTATAAAATTAAATTATAGACGTTCTCAGGGCTCTCTTTCAATTTTGTAAACATATTTATAGCCAATCCAAGATTTATCGCAACAATTTCGGTATTAACCTACAAAGCATCAGGTAGTCGCGACTCGGACAAATACGTAAACAATCTTTACTGAAATATTTAAGCCTTGCACAATATCTTGATCACGCTTTGATATTGTTTAGATCAGTGCCAGATAATGAATAAATTCAAAATCCGTATTGCATACGCCAATTTAAAGCACTGTACTTGCCACGCAAATATTTCTATTCACACGACATAGGCACCCTGAGAAAGAGTTTAATGCTAAGCCAAGTTGTATCCTGAACCTATTGCAAAATAGAATTGACCCGAAAAATCAATTCACATTTGCTTACAATCAAAATAGCATTGATGCATCAGTATCATGATACACTAATTTAGTTACGAGTTAAACTGTTATGAACTAATAATGATCCTTCCGCAGGTTCACCTACGGAAACCTTGTTACGACTTTTACTTCCTCTAAATGATCAAGTTTGAGTGTCTTTTCCCATTCATAGAAATGTTGCCATTTCTTAGACCAGAATCCAACAATCTCACTAAACCATTCAATCGGTAGTAGCGACGGGCGGTGTGTACAAAGGGCAGGGACGTAATCAGCGCAAGCTAGTGACTTGCGCTTACTAGGAATTCCTCGTTCATGCGAAATAATTACAATTCGCAATCCCTGATACGACAGTGTTTCACAAGATTGCCCAACTATTTCTAGTAAGGGATACTTGTTGGAACTGCCATTGTAGCGCGCGTGCGGCCCCGGACATCTAAGGGCATCACAGACCTGTTATTGCTCTTTTTCATTTAGCTAGACGCTATTTATTCTTCTAAGAAGTGATCATTTACGAGTTAAAATAAATACACTATTTAGCAAGTTAGAGTCTCGTTCGTTATCGGAATTAACCTGACAAATCGCTCCACCAACTAAGAACGGCCATGCACCACCACCCACCGAATCAAGAAAGAGCTATCAATCTGTCAATCCTCACAGTGTCCGGACCGGGTGAGATTTCCCGTGTTGAGTCAAATTAAGCCGCAGGCTCCACTCCTGGTGGTGCCCTTCCGTCAATTCCTTTAAGTTTCAGCTTTGCAACCATACTTCCCCGGAACCCAAAGACTTTGGTTTCCCGGTGACTTCTAGCAAGATGATAAATTATCATCGCTAACTGTCAGTTGGCATAGTTTATGGTCAGAACTAGGACGGTATCTGATCGTCTTCGATCCTCTGACTTTCGTTCTTGATTAATGAAAACATTCTTGGCAAATGCTTTCGCAGTAGATTGTCTGCTGATGGTCTCAGAATTTCACCTCTAGCACCAGCATACATATGCCCCGGCAGTCTCTTTTAATCATTACTTCAGTTTCGAAAACCAACAAAATAAAACCGAAGTCTTATTTCATTATTCCATGCAACATATGCAGGCATAAGCCTGCTTTAAGCACTCTAATTTTTTCAAAGTAAACTTGTCGGTTATTGAAAAATCCCAATAAAGTGACTTAACAATATACACGACGGTGAAGGAAGATTCAACACTCGGTCATAGACCTCATAAAGAATCATTTCCTCAATTTCAACTACGAGCTTTTTAACTGCAACAACTTTAATATACGCTTTTGGAGCTGGAATTACCGCGGCTGCTGGCACCAGACTTGCCCTCCAATTGATACTTGATAAAGTATTTAAAATATTCTCATTGCAATTATGAAACCACTAGGGCCCATATTGTTATTTATTGTCACTACCTCACCGAACCGGTATTGGGTAATTTTCGCGCCTGCTGCCTTCCGTGGATGTGGTAGCCGTTTCTCAGGCTCCCTCTCCGGAATCGAACACTGATTCCCCGTTACCCGTTACAACCATGGTAAGCTTTGATCTTACCATCGAAAGTTGATAGGTCAGCCATTTCAAGAGATTCGTCGTCAACACAAAGGTTGTACGATCAGTGAAGTTATCCAGAGTCATCAAAATTCTGCCTTGCGACAGGTTAGTTTTGATCTAATAAATCCGCCGCTTCGTGAGTCACGGCATTCTTTTAAAATATTAGCTCTAGAATTACCACAGTTATCTTGTGGCAAATAGATTATATCTCTTAAATAATAGCTGTTATAATGAGCCATCCGCGTTTCAGTTTATAAAACTGTGTACTTAGACATGCATGGCTTAATCTTTGAGATAAGCATATGACTACTGGCAGGATCAACCAGATATTTATATATATACGACCGCCTAAGCGAGTCATTTCGTTAATATTCAATCGCATAACTGCATATTTAAACACAGCTACATTAGGTCATTCGTTATAATTGCAAAGCAACTATTTCTTTATTCGTTAAACCCTCATAAATGATAGGTAATTAATTGAATTAATCAATTAAATCTGACAAGATACAGGCCTGGACAGAGAAAATGAAATTGCAACTGCTACAATGCTGCTGCTATATTCACCCGGACGAATATGTATAAACGTAAACAATCATAAAGATTATTTAAGGATTATCGCTGCGTTGGCTGTAGGGCTACTAACAAAATATTCTGTACTGATCCACAATTGTATTAACAATTGATAGATTTTATATGAGCCAACAAATAATCAATCAGTATATTTCAACTAATCAACTATAATTAAATAGTCAGCTCACATATATACTGTGGATATATACCTTGGGTAGCATCCTGAAACCGGCGACTTTAGTATTAATTTATTGTTTCCAAAATATATTTATTTAGATGTAAAACTGTTTTCTTAATATGGTTAGCGAAAAAAATTTATCAAAAACGGTTAAAAATAAGAAATTTAGGGCATTTCTCTTTGAAAATTTGTGTAAAAATTTTAAAATTTTTTTTATCTTTTGTTTGTATTTATTATGTTTATTAAGCTCAAATTGCTTTTCTAGTATAATTTTTAATTCTCTGTTAAATGTACTAATTTTTATTTTCAAATTTAAAATTTTTTAGCAATAGTTTAGACATTTATGTTGGTTCATTAAAAATACACGTGATTAAACATAATTATCACTTTTTGCTGATATTATTAAATGTTTATATAATTATCAGTTAGAGAAAAAAATTCTACATCGAATCATACTAAAATCTCTTATATATCTCAATTTTTTACTAAAGTTATGACTAAATTTAAGTTTATGAGAGGTTTCCTTAATTTTTGGATTTGGCCGCTGGGAGTTTGAAGAAATACACATTGTACTGAATTGAATTATATATCTAATGAAAGAGCGTAAAAAGTTGAGTAGGAATCAGTTTAAATATACCAAAAAACTTTATTATTCACAAAGTTATTCGAGGTTTAAGTTTATCGGAG
>JACMZG010000206.1:10000-23815 GCA_018340805.1 Microvelia longipes
TAAGTTCAGCGGGTAATCTCGTCTGATCTGAGGTCGGGTAATAAATCAAATATGCATAATGAATGTTCCTTAAAATAAATTGATTATTTACTCTTACTAACGTATCACTAGAGCACAACTCATAAAGCCGTGGCTCCAGCTAATTAAAACCGAAAGTAATTTTAAATAATCCAGAACATTCCACATACTCGATTTGTTAAAAACGCAATAAATTACGAATTCAACATAAACTCTATGTTTCCATAGAGGTGTACCGAAATACACTATCACCTTAAAGAGGCACTTTCGACAAAATAAACGCCAAAAGTGAACCCCTCAAAACATTACTATTGAACGTAATGATAAATACAATGCCGACCCTCAGACAGCCGTGGCTAAAGGTTTACCAATAGCCGCCATTTGCGTTCAAATTGTCAATGATCAGAGCGTTGTGCATTTTACATTAATTCACGTATTTTGCTACGTTCTTCATCGACGTGTGAGCCGAGTGATCCATCGCTTAAAGTGGTTATTAATACAGATGCTATTAGGCGATCCATACTCTATTTTGATCAACTCAATAATGAAATCGAGGACCCGTATTGCTTTTGCAATACTATTATAAATTAAATTATAGACGTTCTCAGGGCTCTCTTTCAATTTTGTAAACATATTTATAGCCAATCCAAGATTTATCGCAACAATTTCGGTATTAACCTACAAAGCATCAGGTAGTCGCGACTCGGACAAATACGTAAACAATCTTTACTGAAATATTTAAGCCTTGCACAATATCTTGATCACGCTTTGATATTGTTTAGATCAGTGCCAGATAATGAATAAATTCAAAATCCGTATTGCATACGCCAATTTAAAGTATGCACTGTACTTGCCACGCAAATATTTCTATTCACACGACATAGGCACCCTGAGAAAGAGTTTAATGCTAAGTTGTATCCTGAACCTATTGCAAAATAGAATTGACCCGAAAAAATCAATTCACATTTGCTTACAACTCAAAATAGCATTGATGCATCAGTATCATGATACACTAATTTTAGTTACGAGTTAAACTGTTATGAACTAATAATGATCCTTCCGCAGGTTCACCTACGGAAACCTTGTTACGACTTTTACTTCCTCTAAATGATCAAGTTTGAGTGTCTTTTCCCATTCATAGAAATGTTGCCATTTCTCCAGAATCCAACAATCTCACTAAACCATTCAATCGGTAGTAGCGACGGGCGGTGTGTACAAAGGGCAGGGACGTAATCAGCGCAAGCTAGTGACTTGCGCTTACTAGGAATTCCTCGTTCATGCGAAATAATTACAATTCGCAATCCCTGATACGACAGTGTTTCACAAGATTGCCCAACTATTTCTAGTAAGGATACTTGTTGGAACTGCCATTGTAGCGCGCGTGCGGCCCCGGACATCTAAGGGCATCACAGACCTGTTATTGCTCTTTTTCATTTAGCTAGACGCTATTTATTCTTCTAAGAAGTGATCATTTACGAGTTAAAATAAATACACTATTTAGCAAGTTAGAGTCTCGTTCGTTATCGGAATTAACCTGACAAATCGCTCCACCAACTAAGAACGGCCATGCACCACCACCCACCGAATCAAGAAAGAGCTATCAATCTGTCAATCCTCACAGTGTCCGGACCGGGTGAGATTTCCCGTGTTGAGTCAAATTAAGCCGCAGGCTCCACTCCTGGTGGTGCCCTTCCGTCAATTCCTTTAAGTTTCAGCTTTGCAACCATACTTCCCCCGGAACCCAAAGACTTTGGTTTCCCGGTGACTTCTAGCAAGATGATAAATTATCATCGCTAACTGTCAGTTGGCATAGTTTATGGTCAGAACTAGGACGGTATCTGATCGTCTTCGATCCTCTGACTTTCGTTCTTGATTAATGAAAACATTCTTGGCAAATGCTTTCGCAGTAGATTGTCTGCTGATGGTCTCAGAATTTCCCTCTAGCACCAGCATACATATGCCCCCGGCAGTCTCTTTTAATCATTACTTCAGTTTCGAAAACCAACAAAATAAAACCGAAGTCTTATTTCATTATTCCATGCAACAATATGCAGGCATAAGCCTGCTTTAAGCACTCTAATTTTTTCAAAGTAAACTTGTCGGTTATTGAAAAATCCCAATAAAGTGACTTAACAATATACACGACGGTGAAGGAAGATTCAACACTCGGTCATAGACCTCATAAAGAATCATTTCCTCAATTTCAACTACGAGCTTTTTAACTGCAACAACTTTAATATACGCTTTTGGAGCTGGAATTACCGCGGCTGCTGGCACCAGACTTGCCCTCCAATTGATACTTGATAAAGTATTTAAAATATTCTCATTGCAATTATGAAACCACTAGGGCCCATATTGTTATTTATTGTCACTACCTCACCGAACCGGTATTGGGTAATTTTCGCGCCTGCTGCCTTCCGTGGATGTGGTAGCCGTTTCTCAGGCTCCCTCTCCGGAATCGAACACTGATTCCCCGTTACCCGTTACAACCATGGTAAGCTTTGATCTTACCATCGAAAGTTGATAGGTCAGCCATTTCAAGAGATTCGTCGTCAACACAAAGGTTGTACGATCAGTGAAGTTTATCCAGAGTCATCAAAAATTCTGCCTTGCGACAGGTTAGTTTTGATCTAATAAATCCGCCTTCGTGAGTCACGGCATTCTTTAAAATATTAGCTCTAGAATTACCACAGTTATCTTGTGGCAAATAGATTATCTCTTAAATAATAGCTGTTATAATGAGCCATCCGCGGTTTCAGTTTATAAAACTGTGTACTTAGACATGCATGGCTTAATCTTTGAGATAAGCATATGACTACTGGCAGGATCAACCAGATATTTATATATATACGACCGCCTAAGCGAGTCATTTCGTTAATATTCAATCGCATAACTGCATATTTAAACACAGCTACATTAGGTCATTCGTTATATTGCAAAGCAACTATTTCTTTATTCGTTAAACCCTCATAAATGATAGGTAATTAATTGAATTAATCAATTAAATCTGACAAGATACAGGCCTGGACAGAGAAAATGAAATTGCAACTGCTACAATGCTGCTGCTATATTCACCCGGACGAATATGTATAAACGTAAACAATCATAAAGATTATTTAAGGATTATCGCTGCGTTGGCTGTAGGGCTACTAACAAAATATTCTGTACTGATCCACAATTGTATTAACAATTGATAGATTTTATATGAGCCAACAAATAATCAATCAGTATATTTCAACTAATCAACTATAATTAAATAGTCAGCTCACATATATACTGTGGATATATACCTTGGGTAGCATTCCTGAAACCGGCGACTTTAGTATTAATTTATTGTTTCCAAAATATATTTATTTAGATGTAAAACTGTTTTCTTAATATGGTTAGCGAAAAAATTTATCAAAAACGGTTTAAAAATAAGAAATTTAGGGCATTTCTCTTTGAAAATTTGTGTAAAAATTTTAAAATTTTTTTATCTTTTTGTTGTATTTTATGTTTATTAAGCTCAAATTGCTTTTTCTAGTATAATTTTTAATTCTCTGTTAAATGTACTAATTTTTATTTCAAATTTAAAATTTTTTAGCAATAGTTTAGACATTTATGTTGGTTCATTAAAAATACACGTGATTAAACATAATTATCACTTTTTGCTGATATTATTAAATGTTTATATAATTATCAGTTAGAGAAAAAAATTCTACATCGAATCATACTAAAATCTCTTATATATCTCAATTTTTACTAAAGTTATGACTAAATTTAAGTTTATGAGAGGTTTCCTTAATTTTTGGATTTGGCCGCTGGGAGTTTGAAGAAATACACATTGTACTGAATTGAATTATATATCTAATGAAAAGAGCGTAAAAAGTTGAGTAGGAATCAGTTTAAATATACCAAAAAACTTATTATTCACAAAGTTATTCGAGGTTTAAGTTTATCGGAGGCTGGGAGTTTTCCTTAATTTATAATTTTTCTTAAAAAATTATTTTCTTTAATTTAAGGTGTATTAATATGATTTACATATTATTAGAAAAGAGCAAAGAAAGGGAAATCAGATCCATTCCTTACTTTTCGTATATGTCTCAGATGAAAAAAGTTATATTAATTTGAAAATTAATTAATTAAATTTTACTTAAGAATTATTATGCAATGATGTAATACTTGCAAAAATATCTTTGTCATAAATTTAGTGCAATAATTTTTTAAATAAAATGTGTTTCGATTTCTTTAATTTTAGTTCGATAATATGATTTATATATCATTAGAAAGAACAAAAAAATAATTAGACGGACAGTTTATTTGCCTTATTTAATTAATTGAAACAAGTTATATTAATTTAAAAGTTAATTAATTAAATTTCATTTAACAGTTAGTAAGAAATTATGTAATATTTAATCCCAAAAATTTTTTGGAAAATTTTGGGAATTTTTAAATGTTGTCATCAAATATAAATCAAAATTTATCAATTTTTTAAAAATGATTACAGAAAATTATTACAATAATAATAATAATTGTAAAAATTATTATTATATTATTATTATTAATTTATTTTTATTATTTATTATATTTTATTATTTATTATTATTATTATTATTATTATTATTATTATTATTATTATATTATTATAAATTATTATTATTATAATTTTATTGACCAAAAAAAATTTTGCCAAAAAATTCTTCTGGAAAAATTTTGAAAAATAGATAATTTATTATTACCAAGAAAATTTTTAGCCTCAAAAATTTCGGGAAAATTTTTAGAAGAAATATAATTTATTTTGACCAAAAACATTTTAGCCACAAAAATTCTGGAAAATTTGAAAATAATAACTTTATTTTGACCAAAAATAATTCTTGCCAAAAAATTGCTGAAGAAAGATTTTTAAAAAAATATTATTTTTTGATCAAAAAAAATTTTTTCGAAAATTTCTGGAAAATTTTGAATATTGATTTTTTGATCAAAATTTTTCGAAAAATTTTGGAATTTTGAAAAAATTCCATTTTTTTTTAAAAAATGTATGCATTTTTATAATTTTTCTTGTTACTATATGCTTAAATTGAACATAATTCGGTAAATTTTTCAAATTCCCGACTAAAAGCATTGAAATTTTTGTAATGTAAGGTGTATTAATATGATTTTACATTTATTAGAAAGAAGCAAAGAAAGGGACATCAGATCCAATTTACCTTACTTTATCGTATATGATCTCAGATGAAAAAGTTCTTAGTATTTGCAAATTACATTAATTTAAATTATTACTTAAGGAATTATTATGACAATGATTGTATACTGGCAAAAATTTTTGTCATAAATTTTAGTGAAATAATTTTTTTAAGTAAAATGATGTTAGTCGATTTCTTGTAATTTTAGTTCGATAATATGAATCTATATATCATTAGAATAACAAAAAAATAAAATTAGAGGACAGTTTCTTTGCCTTATTTAATTAATGGAAACAAAGTTATATAATTTAAAAGATAAATAATAAATTTCATTAACAGTAGTAAGAATTATGTAATATCTTAATCCCACAAAATTTTTAGGAAAATTTTCGAGGAAATTTTTTAAATGTGTTCATCAAAAATCAAAAATTTATCAATTTTTTAACAATGATTTTACAGAAAATTATTAACAATCAATTAATAATTAAATTGTAAAATTTTAATTATTTTATTATTATTATTTTATTATTATTTTTATTATATATATTTTTTATTATATTATTTATTTTTTATTATATTATTATTATATTTATTATATTATTAATTTTATTGACAAAAAATTTAGCGCCAAAATTTCTGAGAAATTTTGAAAAAGAATTAATAATTTATTTTTGACCAAAAAATTTGTACAAAAAATTTCTGGAAATTTGAATAATAATTATTTTGACCAAAGAAAATTTTGCCACACAAAATTTCTGGAAAATTTTAAAAGAATAATAATTATTTTGGACCAAAAATTTTTGCCAAAATTCTGGAAATTTTAAAAATATTAATTTTTTTGATCAAAAAATTTGATTTTTTCGAAAAATCTGAAAATTTTGCAAAAAATATTAAATTTTTGATCAAAAATTTTTTTCGAACAATTTCTGGAAAATTTTGAAAAATTCCGATTTTTGGGTTAAAAATTATGGCAATTATAGATTTTCTGTTGAATATTTATGCTTAAAATTGAAACTAATTCAGGTAAATTTTCAAATTCACCGACGAAGCATTGAAATATTGTGATTTAGGTGTATTGAATTATGATTTACATATGAGGTAGAAGGAAGAGAAAGGATCAGATCAGTCCTTACTTTTTATATGTCCTCCAGAGAAAAGTTATATTATTTGAAAATCAATTAATTAAGTTATTTACTTAAGAATTATTACTGGCAATATGTAATACTTGCAAAAGATATAGTTGTCATAGAAATTGTTGTTGCAATAATTTTTTATAAAATGTGTTTCGATTTTTCTTTTATTTTAGGTTCGTAATATGATTTAATATTCATTAGAAAGAACAAAAAAATAAAATTAGCACGGACAGTTTCTTTGCGTCTATTTAATTAATGGAAACAAAGTTATCTTATTTAAAAGTTACATTAATTTAAAATTTCAGATTTAACAGTTAGCTAAGAAATTATGTAAATATTTATCCAAAAAAATTTTTTGGGGAAATTTTTGGGAGAAATTTTTTTAATGTGTGTCATAAAATAATATCAAAATATTATCAATTTTAAAAATGATTTACAGAAAAATTCATTAACCAATAATATATAAATTGTAAAATTGTAATTATTGATTATTTATTATTAATTTTATGTATTATAATTCTATTATTATTATATTATTATTATTATTATTATTATTTTATAGTATTTCATTATTATTATTATATTATTATTAATTCTTATTGCCAAAAAAAATTTTTAGCCAAAAATTTCTGGAAATTTTGAACAAATATAATTTATTTTTGACACAAAAATTTTAGCCGAAAATTTCTGGAAAATTTGAAAAAAATAATAATTTTTTTGACCAAAAAATTTTAGCCAGAAATTTCTGGAAAATAATTTTGAAAAATAATAATTTATTTTGACCAAAAAAATTTTGCCCAAAACAAATTTCTGGAAGATTTTTAAAAAATATTTAATTTTTTTGATCAAAAATTTTCTTCGAAAAATTTTGGGAAAATTTAAATATTATTTTTGATCAAAAAATTTTTTCGAAAATTGGTCTCGGGAAATTTTGAAAAAAATTCCATTTTTTTTAAAATGGAGGCAATTATTAATTTTTGGTTAGTATATTGCTTTAGAAATTGAAATAATTCGGTAAAACTTCAAATTCCCGGACTAAGAAAGCATTGAAATTTTATTGTAATTTGTTATGATTTTCAGAAATTTGAGGAAATAATTAAATCGAGCCAAGAAAACTATAATTCTGTAACAGTTTCAAATACAAATATAAAAGCTGAATTGCATCATGCCTTCCTACTTATAAAAAGCCACTATAAAAAGCACTATAAAAGCACTATTAAACAAGCCTATTTAAACAGCACTATAAAAAGCCACTACTAAACAACACTATTTGAACCACTAATAATTATCAAACTAGATAATTAAAAGTATAGTCTAATATTGCCCTGACCGCCACAATGAAATGCACTCTAAGTTTCCAAGATCATCGCGCAAATGGGGATATTAGTTTCAAAAATCTCGCAGTTTAACCGCTCGAATTCTTTACCGCACCCCGACCGAAAGTAAGTCGTCTACATAACGATTTAATGCCACACGTAAAACCTATTATAAATGATTCAAACATGCCCTTCTACTTCATAGAAGGTGCGAGTTTAAAATGTATGGCTAAGCACCATCACCGACTTGGCGTTCAGTGAAAATATTATTGCCTCTTCGATGGTGGCACAATTAGATGATTCTAGGCGAGATTCCGACGTAGAGGGTTCAGTTCTTATCTCGTCGCGTGGTAGCTTCGTGGCCACTGATTTCGATCAAGCACACGTTACCAGTGATCCAGGAATCTGCGGTTTCCTCATCGTACGAGCAGAACTTTACTATTATCATGACACTTATATTATTGGATATAGGGTAAACGACTGAACCTGTCTCACCGACGGTCTAAACCCCACGGCTCACTTCCTATTAGTGGTAGACAATCCAACGCTTTGCGAAATTCTTGACTTCGCAATTGATAGG
The DNA here is from genome assembly GCA_018340805.1 of Microvelia longipes. Lineage (NCBI taxonomy): Eukaryota > Metazoa > Arthropoda > Insecta > Hemiptera > Veliidae > Microvelia > Microvelia longipes. The sequence continues at coordinate 18,210 of JACMZG010000206.1, forward strand.
AAGAGCGACATTCCGAAGGATCAAAAAGCGACGTCGCTGATTTGCAACGCTTGGCCGCCACAAGGTTATCCCTGTTGGTAACTTTTTCTGACACCTCTTGCTTTTAAACTTCTAAATTAGATTCGAAGTCGATAGGCCGCGCTTTACACAGGTCTTGTATTCGTACTGAAATCCAAAATCAAGAGAGCTTGTCCCTTTTAGTCAACACCAGGTGTTTCTGTCGCTGGTTGAGCTCCCTTGGGACATCTGCGGTACCATGGACAGATGTACCGCCCAGTCAAATCCACTGACACTGTCCTCGGACAGTTCGACGGCATCGAGATTACCATACTTATCTACGACAATTATTAACCTAAGTTAATTTGCACTGCTTACTGAGTAAGTAAAGAAACCAATCAGAGTCGAGTAGTGGTATATTCACTGGCGATTTGTCGTCTCCCACTTATGCTGCTACACTTATGTTTCCCCTCCAAAGTCGACTAGAGTCAGCTCAACCGAGGTCTTCTTTCCGCTATATTTCCAAGCCGTTCCTTGCTGTAGTTTGCTACGATAGTAGATAGGACGTCAGGATCTCGATTTAATCCATTCCATTAGACGTCACTAATTAGAATGACGAGGCATTTGGCTACCTGAAGAGGAGTCATAGTTTATCCGCCGTAACGCAGCGCTTAAATTGATTTTATTCACATTGACATTCATGGCAGTTGGAGAAAGATCAGCATTGCGTTCAAAGCCGTTCACAGCGTATCGCAATGCTTTGTTTTAATTTAGACGTTCGGATTCCCTCTAGTCCAATGCCAGTCTAGGGTTGATCGATTTAGTGCCACTCGGACCTTATTACATAGTCCCGGAAGACTCATATATAGCATACCCGCCAATCAATCGATCAAAAATGTGGCGTAGGTCGAATCAAACTCGCAAGTTTGCCCTAAAGTCAATCAATAACAACCCACAATCGTGTCACTTCGACTTCTTGATTAAAGCGCACCATGCCGCTCCCTAGAGCAATCCTATTTACCGAGTACGGATCTAATTTGGGGGGGGCCCCGGGGGACTTTTTCCGCTTTTACCTACATTTTCTAAGACTAGGTAGGCTGCTCACCTAGGAGACCGTGCTGGCGGAATATACGTAGGACAATTGATATGAAATTTTATACTGCTCCCTCAGATTTTCAAGGGGCATCAAGAGCGCTTCGGACATTCACGTGGAAGTGATCTTTGTAACATTTCACATCCTTTCTCCCAGATAACCTTGTTCTAGGCGACATGTTTATGTATACAAAGAAAAGAGAACTCTTCCCAAAACACCTGAGTGGTAACGTCTGCTGCAGATCGCTTGTGTTACCACCTTGTGTTGCCGAAACACCAATTTCGCATATTCAAAGTTCAGGTAATATTACAAACTGTCCCTTTCGCTTCAAGAGGCTTAAATCAATTATAACACTATTGCTATGTCTATACTTTCTGATAGACTGAATTACCAGATCGCTTAGGACCGGGACTAACCCGATGTTCCAAATGCTGTGGACATGGAAAACCTTCTCCCACTTCAGTCAACAGGAATCTCACTTGATAATTGCTACTTACCAAGATTCTGTACCGTGACCGCTCCAACTCCGTGGACTTACGCCGTAGCTTATGCTAGCAACACACGGCACCCTCCTACACGATTATCGCTTTTATCGTTTTGTAAACTTTACGATATCGATCCGGTATAGATGCCAAACGCTACGCCGCATCCCATTTTCAGGTGGTTAGATCTCGGCAGGGATGAGTTGTTATCACTTCCTTAGCGAATGACGCTCCATGCTCCACCGTCCTGCTATGTCTTTATCAAACAACACTTTTGTGGGTTTCTCATGAGCGTTATGTTAGGCAACCTTAACCAGATTTTGGTCATCCCACAGTCGCAGTTCTGGCTTACCAAAAATGGCCCACTAGACGACTTGAATTCGATGCACATCTTTCAATGAAGAAGAAACGCACTTCGAACCATTTAAAAGTTTGAGAATAAGTTGAGGACATTTGTCCCACAATTACTTCTAATCATTCGCTGTAACCAGGTAAAACATACAATAACAAATGTCAAACTATCCTGAAGGGGCCTTCGGATGGAAACCAGCTACTAGATGGTTCGTTAGTCTTTCGCCATATACTCTGTGTCCGACGGATCGATTTGCACGTCTCAGAACCGCGGGCGGTCCTTCCACCAGAGATTCCTCTGGCTTCAACTGCACAAGCCATAGTTACCTCTTTTGGGTCTCACATGAGTCGCTTCAAACTCCGGCCAGATGAACATCTTTAGAGACGGGTCGATGTTGCACTCAGTGTTGCCACGAGGTCACATCACAGATTTACGAAGGTAACCTTTACATTAATTACGCGGTGGGGTTTCGTAGGCCGTATTGACTCGCGATCATAATAAACTCCTTGGTCGGTGTTTCAAAGGACGGGACCGGGGGTAATAGTACCTACATACACTGCTGGACTTTAACTAGACACATCGATCGATGAAATGCATCAAAAAATTCATACAATAGACTATTATTAGTGTATTAAAGAATCCATTCAACATTAAAACCAATCCATTTCTGCTCATCGAACACAATAAATATTACCGTGTAACCAGCTGGAACCATTCCCGAAGGAATTGATCACCTTCAAAATTACGACAGAAAAAGACGCATTATCGGTCGCAGTACTGTTATACAGAACAGGCATCAACCGCATATTAAGATCTCAGATAAAGCAGCCGATTTGTGAGATTTCGCAAAAATCAAGAAAACACGAGTTAACTGGATTCCCATACAAACATCTTCGGCTTCACTCGTTACCTCTAAGCGCATATCACGTACGCATTAACTCTCTCTTCAAAGTTCTTTTCAACTTTTCACGAGGTACTTGTTTGCTATCGGACTCACACAGTATTTTAGACTTAGATGGGATTTACCACCCTTTGGACTGCATTCTCAAACAATTCGACTTCAGTAGGAAGCTCGAATATAGTTCAACACTCCAACGGGCCAACCCCTCTTGGACAATCCACAATCAATGAATTGAGCAATTATCTTCATAAAAACGCAACTTTACCCACCACAATGCCCAATATCAAAGATTACAGGTTCGGTGTGGGCTAATTTCCGTCGTTCCGGCACTATGGGAAAATTCCTTGTTAGTTTCTTTCTCCGGCTTGAATGATATGCTTAAGTGTCGCAGCGGGTATCTCGTCTGATTTGACGGATCGGGTAATAAATAATTGCTTAAATGAATGTTCTTAGAAATAATTTGATTATTTATTTACTAAGTAATCACGTAGAGCACAACTCATAAGCGTGGTCCAGCTAATTTAACCGAAAGTAATTTCTATAATCCAACATTCACATTACTCGATTTGTTAAAACGCAATAAATTACGAATTCAACATAACTCTAATGTTCATTAGAGGTGTACCACGAAATACAACTAGTCACCTTAAAGAGGCACTTTCGACAAAATAAAGCGCAAAAAGTGAACCCCTCCAAACATTACTATATGACGTAGATGATAAATATAATGCCGACCCTCAAGCGCGGGCTAAAGGTTTTTACCAATGCCGCCATTTGCGTTCAAATTTCAATGATCAGAGCGTGTGCATTTCATTAAGTCAGTTTTTTGTACGTTCGTTATCGAGTGTGAGCCGGTGATCCGTCCTTAAAGTGGTTATTACTGACAGATGCTTTAGATCATACTTATTTTGATCAAACTCAATAATGGAAATCGGGACCGCGTATTGCTTATGATACTATTACTACAATTAAATGATTAGGGACGTTCCAGGGCTCTCTTTCAATTTATGTAAACATATTTATAGCCAAGTCCAGATTTATCGCAGACAATTTCGGTATTACTGACAAAGCATAGGTAGTCGCGACTTCGGCAATACGTAAACAATCTTTACTGAATATTTAAGCCTCGCACCAATATCTTGATCCGCTTTGATATTGTTTAGATCAGTGCAGTAATGATAAATCAAAACGTATTGCAGTTACGCCAATTTAAAGTTGCACAAGTACTTGCACGCAAATATTTCTATTCACACGACCATCGGCACCCTGGAAAGAGTGTTATGCTAAGCAAGTTGCTAATCCTGGAACTATTGCAAATAGATGCCGAAAATCAATTCACATTTGCTTACAACTCAAACTAGCTATTGAGCTGCTAGTATCATGATTACACTAACTTTTAGTACGAGTTAACACCTGTTAGAACTGAATAATTATCTTCGCAGGTTCACCTACGGAACCTTGTATTACGACTTTTCTTCTCTAAATGGATTTCAGTTTGAGTCTTTTCGCATTCATAGAATGTTGCAATTCTTAGACCAGAATCAACAATCTCACTAAACAGTTCATCGGTATTAGCGACGGGCGGTGGTGTACATGAGGCCAGGGACGTAACTCAGCGCAGCCTCAGTGACTAGCGACTTACTAGGAACGTTCCCTCGTTCATGCGAATAATGACGCACGTTCGACTAATATGATACGACAGTGTTTCACAAGATTGCCAACTATTTCTGTAGTAGGGATACTATCGTTGGAACTGCCATTGATAGGCAGCGCGTGCGGCCCGGACATCTAAGGCCATCACAGACCTGTTTATTTGCTCTTATTTCTTAGTAGACGCTAGTTATTATTCTAGAAAGGTGATCATTTACGAGTTAAATAAAATACACTATTAGCAAGTTTAGGTCTCGTTTCGTCTATCAGAATTAACCTGACATCGCTCCACACAAATAAGACGGCCATGCACACCAGCAACCGATCAAGAAAGAGCTACTCAACTGTCAATCTACAGTCGTCGGAACGGGTGAAGTTTCGTGTGAGTCAATGAAGCGCCGGGCTCCACTCCCTGGTGGTGCCTTCGTCGAATTTTAAAGTTTCAGTTTGCAACCATACTTTCCCCGGAACCAAGACTTTGGTTTCCCGGTGATTCTAGGCAATGATATAATTATCCATCGCTAACTGTCAAGTTGCATAGTTTATGGTCGAATTAGGACGGTCTTTGATCGTCTTCGATCCTCTGACTTTCGATTCTTGATTTAATGTAAACATTCTGCAAATTGCTTTCGCGAGTAGATTGAGTCTGTGATTGGTCTCGAATTCACCTCTAAAGCACCAGCATACATATGCCCCGGGTCTGTTTTAATCATTACTGTAGTTGCGAAACTCACAAAATAAACCGATCTATATATTATTATTCATTGCACAATATGCAGTAAGCCCTGCTTTAAGCACTCTAATTTTTTCAAAGTAAACTTGTCGTTATTGAAAATCCAATAAGTGATTACAATATGAACACGACGGTGAGGAGATGTAAATCGGTCATAACCCAGTAAGAATATTTACTCAATTTAACTACGGGCTTGTTTAACTGCAACACCTTTATATACGTTTTGGAGTGGATTACGCGGCTGCTGCACCAGATTGCCTCCTATTGACTACTTGATAAAGATTCATTGCAATTATGAAACCTACTGGCCCATATTGTTATTGTTTGTTCACTAATACCTCACCGAACGTAATTGAGTATTTTCGCGCCTGCTGCCTTCCAGTGATGTGGACGTTTCT
>JACMZG010000207.1:0-23810 GCA_018340805.1 Microvelia longipes
AAATCTTCCAATTCATAAGTTCGATGATTCAATTCATCTTAAAGCTTCTTTAGCTACTTTATACGTTTATAAATTTTCAATAAGCATTGTATTAGAAGAGTTCTTATCTATCTTCTCATCAAATAGGCATTATAGACTTCAAAATTTTGTTACTATCTCGTCTGAATTATTAAGTCGCCTATAATCACTTTCTTGAATAGCTCAATTGTCAACAACCGTTTATCAAGTTTGCTTGTTTCCACTTCTATGAACCTTTCAAATATCTATTATTCATCAAAGTAATTTTTTTCTTGTTTCCTAATTCGATTTTGGAATGAATGTAATTTTCTAACTTCTAAAAATAATCACCAGCATCAACTTTCATTTAATCACCTTTCTCCATGCATCGGAAATTAATTTAATAACTCCTATTAACTGTTGCTCCTTTCATTATCACATCTCAATAATATCCATCACCGATAATCGGCATTTTAATAAGCTGAACTTTCAAATCATTTTCCAGCAAACCTTACAACCGATAATTATTGCATCTTTCTGCTTATTTCCAATTTTTTAAATTCAAGTCGATACTTCTTGAGTTGTAAAAAAGAACAATTAGATTGGTTTGCTTTCCACTCATAGTATCCTGATCTGGTTTTTCATTCATTTCTATCGATTTTATCAATTGGCTTTGACATTTATTAATATGACCTTTCAATTCACTTGAATCAGTTTCGATTTCAAAGATCTTCAAAATCGATTCAATCCGTTCATTGCTCTTACTCTTCTTTCTCTGCATTTGTGATTCTTCAAGCAATACTGGAATAAAATGACGAAATTCAAACTGCCTCACAAAGAATAATTCTCAATGTTCACGATAGATGAAAATCAATTCATTACATCTGCTGTCTCCAATTTTCAAATGAACATAATCTTCCAATTCATAATTTAGATTGATTCAATTCATCTTTAAAGCTCTTAGCCTAATTTATACGTAAAAATTTCCAATATCATTTGATGAAAGAGTTTCTTATCTGATCTTCTTCATCAAATAGGCATTTAAGCAGCTCGCAAATTTGTTACTATCTTCGCGATATTAATTCGCTTATCACTTTTCTGGCAATAGCTTTCAAATTGTCACACACCGTTTTATCAAGTTTTGCTTTGTTCCACTTTCTATTGAACCTTTCAAATTATCTATTATTTCATCAATAATTTCTTTCTTTGTTCCAAATTTCGATTTGGAATGAATTTTTCATTCTTCTATCTTATATAATTCACCAGCACAATTTCATTTAATCACCTTTCTCCATTGCATCGGAATTAATTTATAACTCTTATCAACTGTGCTTTTCTTTCATTATCAACATCTCACATTAAATCACAACGATACGCATTTTTTAAATTAAAGCTGAACTTTCACATCATTTCAGCAAACTCTAACATACTTTCGAAACTCATTGCATCTTCCTTCTATTTCCAATTCTTTAAATTCAAGTCTATACTATCTGGAGTTTTGGTAAAATAGAACGATTATTATTTTTTGCTTCCACTCAAGCTTCTCTATCTGGTGTCCATTTAATTTTACTATCGATTTAAATCAATTGCTTTTGACATTTATTCTAAATTTATGACTTTCAATTTCACTGATCATTTTCGAGTTTCCATAAACTTTCGAAAAATGATTCACTCGTTTCCTACTTGCCTTCTTCTTCTTCTGCATTTGTGGATTCTTTCACGCAAAATACGTGAATAGATGAACTGAATTTGAACTGCTTCCACAAAGAATATTCATCAATGGTTCACGATATGAATCTAATTCATTAAATCTTTGCTGTCTTCAATTTATTCAATACAATATCTTCAACAAATAAGGTTAGATTGATTCAATTCATTCTTTAAGCTCTTTAGCTACTTAATTAACCCGTTAATAAATTTTCAATATCATTTGTATGAGAAGAGTTCTTATCTAATTCCTTCTTCATGCAATAGAGGCATATTAAGAGCTCGACAAAATTTTGTTACTCATCTTCGTCGAAATTATTAAGTCGCTATCACTTTTCTGCAATAGCTTTCAATTGTTTCCAAACCTTTTAATCAGCTTTTTGCTTTTCCAACTCTTCCTATGAACCTTCAAATTAATCTATTATTTCATCAGTTTTTTTTTCTTTGTTTCCTGAATTCGATTTTGGAATGAATGTTTTTCATTCTTCTAATGCCTCTAAATATATTCACCAGCATCAATTCATTTAATTCACCTTTCTCCATTGCATGATTATAATTTAATACTCTTATCAACTGTTCTTTCTTCATTTAATCACATCTCAATTATATCATCAACGTATCGGCATTAATTAACTTGAACCTTTCAAATCCTTTCAGCAAACTCTTACATACTTCGATAATCATTTGCATCTTCCTTGCTATTCCAATTTTTCTAAATCAATGTCTGATACTTTTGAGTTTTTGGTAAAATAGAATCGATATGATTGTTTTGCTTTCCCACCTCATCTAGCTTCCTGATCTGGTGTTCATTTAATTTACTATCGATTTATCAATTGCTTTGACATTTATTAATATGACTTCAATTCACCTTGACAGTTTCGAGTTTCAGAAGCATCTTCAAAATCGATTCAATTCGGTTTCCTACTGCTCTTCTTCCTTCTTCTTTCTGCATTTGTGATTGTGATTGCTTTCAGCATATCTGGAATAGATTACTGATTGAACGCTTCACAAAGAATATTCATCAAAATGTGTCACGATAGATGAATCTAATCATAAATCTTTGCTGTCTTCCAAATTCAATAATATAATCTCAATTCAATAAGTTAGATGATTCAATTCATTCTTTAAAGATTCTTTTAGCTACTTTATACCTTAAATAAATTTTTCAATATCATCTTGTATTGAGACAGAGTTTCTTATCTGATTCTTCTTACAAATAGCATTTAAGAGTTCCAAAAATTTCGGTTACTATCTTCGTCTGAATATTAAGTCGCTACACTTTCCTTGGCATAGCTTTCAATTGTTCACAAACCGTTTATCAAGTTTGCTTTTGTTCCACTTTCTATTGAACCTTTCAAATTTATCTATTTCATCAAGTAATTTCTTTTCTTTGTTTCCTGAATTCGATTTTTGGAATGAATGTTTCATTTCTTCTAAGCCTCTAATAATTCACCAGCATCAATTCATTTAATTCACCTTTCTCCATTGCATCGGAAATTAATTTATAACTCTTATCAACTGTTGCTTTTCTTTCATTATCACATCTTCAATTATAATCATCAACGATATCGGCATTTTTAATTAAGCTTGAACCTTTCAAATCATTTTCAGCAAACTCTTACATACTTTCGATAATTCATTTGCATCTTTCTGCTTATTTCCAATTCTTTTAAATTCAAGTCTGATACTTCTTTGAGTTTGGTAAAATAGAATCGATTATTGATTTGTTTGCTTTCCACTCATTAGTCTTCTCTGATTCTGGTGTTCATTTAATTTACTATCGATTTATCAATTGCTTTTGACATTTTATTTAAATTATGACCTTTCAATTCACTTGATCAGTTTTCGAGTTTTCCAGAAGATCTTTCAAAATCGATTCAATCGGTTTCCTACTTGCTCTTCTTCTTCTTTTTCTGCATTTTGTGATTCTTTCAGCAATATCTGGAATAGATGACTGAATTTGAACTGCTTCACAAAGAATATTCATCAATGGTTCACTGATAGATGAATCTAATTTCATTAAATCTTTGCTGTCTTCCAATTTATTCAATAATATATCTTCCAATTCAATAAGTTTAGATTGATTCAATTCATTCTTTAAAGCTTCTTTAGCTACTTTATACCGGTTAATAAATTTCAATATCATTTGTATTGAGAAGAGTTTCTTTATCTGATTCTTCTTCATCAAATAGGCATTTAAGAGCTTCCAAAATTTGTTACTATCTTCGTCTGAATTATTAAGTCGCTTATCACTTTTCTTGGCAATAGCTTTCAATTGTTCACAAACCGTTTTATCAAGTTTTGCTTTTGTTCCACTTTCTATTGAACCTTCAAATTATCTATTATTTCATCAAGTAATTTCTTTTCTTTGTTTCCTGAATTCGATTTTGGAATGAATGTTTTTCATTTCTTCTAATGCCTCTAATAATTCACCAGCATCAATTTCATTTAATTCACCTTTCTCCATTGCATCGGAAATTAATTTAAACTCTTATCAACTGTTGCTTTTCTTTCATTTATCACATCTTCAATTATATCATCAACGATATCGGCATTTTTAATTAAGCTTGAACCTTTCAAATCATTTTCAGCAAACTCTTTACATACTTTCGATAATTCATTTGCATCTTTCTTGCTTATTTCCAATTCTTTTAAATTCAAGTCTGATACTTCTTTGAGTTTTGGTAAAATAGAATCGATTATTGATTTGTTTGCTTTCCACTCATTAGTCCTTCTCTGATTCTGGTGTTTCATTTAATTACTATCGATTTTATCAATTGCTTTGACATTTTTATTTAAATTATGACCTTTCAATTTCACTTGATCAGTTTTCGAGTTTTCCAGAAGATCTTTCAAAATCGATTCAATCGGTTTCCTACTTTGCTCTTCTTCTTCTTTCTGCATTTTGTGATTCTTTCAGCAATATCTGGAATAGATGACTGAATTGAACTGCTTCACAAAGAATATTCATCAATGGTTCACTGATAGATGAATCTAATTTCATTAAATCTTTGCTGTCTTCCAATTTATTCAATAATATATCTTCCAATTCAAATAAGTTTAGATTGATTCAATTCATTCTTTAAAGCTTCTTTAGCTACTTTATACCGGTTAATAAATTTTCAATATCATTTGTATTGAGAAGAGTTTCTTTATCTGATTCTTCTTCATCAAATAGGCATTTAAGAGCTTCCAAAATTTTGTTACTATCTTCGTCTGAATTATTAAGTCGCTTATCACTTTTCTTGGCAATAGCTTTCAATTGTTCACAAACCGTTTTATCAAGTTTTGCTTTTGTTCCACTTTCTATTGAACCTTTCAAATTATCTATTATTTCATCAAGTAATTTCTTTTCTTTGTTTCCTGAATTCGATTTTGGAATGAATGTTTTCATTTCTTCTAATGCCTCTAATAATTCACCAGCATCAATTTCATTTAATTCACCTTTCTCCATTGCATCGGAAATTAATTTATAACTCTTATCAACTGTTGCTTTTCTTTCATTTATCACATCTTCAATTATATCATCAACGATATCGGCATTTTTAATTAAGCTTGAACCTTTCAAATCATTTTCAGCAAACTCTTTACATACTTTCGATAATTCATTTGCATCTTTCTTGCTTATTTCCAATTCTTTTAAATTCAAGTCTGATACTTCTTTGAGTTTTGGTAAAATAGAATCGATTATTGATTTGTTTGCTTTCCACTCATTAGTCTTCTCTGATTCTGGTGTTTCATTTAATTTACTATCGATTTATCAATTGCTTTTGACATTTTATTTAAATTATGACCTTTCAATTTCACTTGATCAGTTTTCGAGTTTTCCAGAAGATCTTTCAAAATCGATTCAATCGGTTTCCTACTTTGCTCTTCTTCTTCTTTTTCTGCATTTTGTGATTCTTTCAGCAATATCTGGAATAGATGACTGAATTTGAACTGCTTCACAAAGAATATTCATCAATGGTTCACTGATAGATGAATCTAATTTCATTAAATCTTTGCTGTCTCCAATTTATTCAATAATATATCTTCCAATTCAATAAGTTTAGATTGATTCAATTCATTCTTTAAAGCTTCTTTAGCTACTTTTATACCGGTTAATAAATTTTCAATATCATTTGTATTGAGAAGAGTTTCTTTATCTGATTCTTCTTCATCAAATAGGCATTTAAGAGCTTCCAAAATTTTGTTACTATCTTCGTCTGAATTATTAAGTCGCTTATCACTTTTCTTGGCAATAGCTTTCAATTGTTCACAAACCGTTTTATCAAGTTTTGCTTTTGTTCCACTTTCTATTGAACCTTTCAAATTATCTATTATTTCATCAAGTAATTTCTTTTCTTTGTTTCCTGAATTCGATTTTGGAATGAATGTTTTCATTTCTTCTAATGCCTCTAATAATTCACCAGCATCAATTTCATTTAATTCACCTTTCTCCATTGCATCGGAAATTAATTTATAACTCTTATCAACTGTTGCTTTTCTTTCATTTATCACATCTTCAATATATTCATCAACGATATCGGCATTTTTAATTAAGCTTGAACCTTTCAAATCATTTCAGCAAACTCTTTACATACTTTCGATAATTCATTTGCATCTTTCTTGCTTATTTCCAATTCTTTTAAATTCAAGTCTGATACTTCTTTGAGTTTTGGTAAAATAGAATCGATTATTGATTTGTTTGCTTTCCACTCATTAGTCTTCTCTGATTCTGGTGTTTTCATTTAATTTACTATCGATTTTATCAATTGCTTTTGACATTTTATTTAAATTATGACCTTTCAATTTCACTTGATCAGTTTTCGAGTTTTCCAGAAGATCTTTCAAAATCGATTCAATCGGTTTCCTACTTTGCTCTCTCTTCTTCTTTCTGCATTTTGTGATTCTTTCAGCAATATCTGGAATAGATGACTGAATTTGAACTGCTTCACAAAGAATATTCATCAATGGTTCACTGATAGATGAATCTAATTTCATTAAATCTTTGCTGTCTTCCAATTTATTCAATAATATATCTTCCAATTCAATAAGTTTAGATTGATTCAATTCATCTTTAAAGCTTCTTTAGCTACTTTTATACCGGTTAATAAATTTTCAATATCATTTGTATTGAGAAGAGTTTCTTTATCTGATTCTTCTTCATCAAATAGGCATTTAAGAGCTTCCAAAATTTTGTTACTATCTTCGTCTGAATTATTAAGTCGCTTATCACTTTTCTTGGCAATAGCTTTCAATTGTTCACAAACCGTTTTATCAAGTTTTGCTTTTGTTCCACTTTCTATTGAACCTTCAAATTATCTATTATTTCATCAAGTAATTTCTTTTCTTTGTTTCCTGAATTCGATTTTGGAATGAATGTTTTCATTTCTTCTAATGCCTCTAATAATTCACCAGCATCAATTTCATTTAATTCACCTTTCTCCATTGCATCGGAAATTAATTTATAACTCTTATCAACTGTTGCTTTTCTTTCATTTATCACATCTTCAATTATATCATCAACGATATCGGCATTTTAATTAAGCTTGAACCTTTCAAATCATTTTCAGCAAACTCTTTACATACTTTCGATAATTCATTTGCATCTTTCTTGCTTATTTCCAATTCTTTTAAATTCAAGTCTGATACTTCTTTGAGTTTTGGTAAAAAGAATCGATTATTGATTTGTTTGCTTTCCACTCATTAGTCTTCTCTGATTCTGGTGTTCATTTAATTTACTATCGATTTTATCAATTGCTTTTGACATTTTATTTAAATTATGACCTTTCAATTTCACTTGATCAGTTTTCGAGTTTTCCAGAAGATCTTTCAAAATCGATTCAATCGGTTTCCTACTTTGCTCTTCTTCTTCTTTTCTGCATTTTGTGATTCTTTCAGCAATATCTGGAATAGATGACTGAATTTGAACTGCTTCACAAAGAATATTCATCAATGGTTCACTGATAGATGAATCTAATTTCATTAAATCTTTGCTGTCTTCCAATTATTCAATAATATATCTTCCAATTCAATAAGTTTAGATTGATTCAATTCATTCTTTAAAGCTTCTTTAGCTACTTTTTATACCGGTTAATAAATTTTCAATATCATTTGTATTGAGAAGAGTTTCTTTATCTGATCTTCTTCATCAAATAGGCATTTAAGAGCTTCCAAAATTTTGTTACTATCTTCGTCTGAATTATTAAGTCGCTTATCACTTTTCTTGGCAATAGCTTTCAATTGTTCACAAACCGTTTTATCAAGTTTTGCTTTTGTTCCACTTTCTATTGAACCTTTCAAATTATCTATTATTTCATCAAGTAATTTCTTTTCTTTGTTCCTGAATTCGATTTTGGAATGAATGTTTTCATTTCTTCTAATGCCTCTAATAATTCACCAGCATCAATTCATTTAATTCACCTTTCTCCATTGCATCGGAAATTAATTTATAACTCTTATCAACTGTTGCTTTTCTTTCATTTATCACATCTTCAATTATATCATCAACGATATCGGCATTTTTAATTAAGCTTGAACCTTTCAAATCATTTTCAGCAAACTCTTTACATACTTTCGATAATTCATTTGCATCTTTCTTGCTTATTTCCAATTCTTTTAAATTCAAGTCTGATACTTCTTTGAGTTTTGGTAAAATAGAATCGATTATTGATTTGTTTGCTTTCCACTCATTAGTCTTCTCTGATTCTGGTGTTTCATTTAATTTACTATCGATTTTATCAATTGCTTTTGACATTTTATTTAAATTATGACCTTTCAATTTCACTTGATCAGTTTCGAGTTTTCCAGAAGATCTTTCAAAATCGATTCAATCGGTTTCCTACTTTGCTCTTCTTCTTCTTTTCTGCATTTTGTGATTCTTTCAGCAATATCTGGAATAGATGACTGAATTTGAACTGCTTCACAAAGAATATTCATCAATGGTTCACTGATAGATGAATCTAATTTCATTAAATCTTTGCTGTCTTCCAATTTATTCAATAATATATCTTCCAATTCAATAAGTTTAGATTGATTCAATTCATTCTTTAAAGCTTCTTTAGCTACTTTTATACCGGTTAATAAATTTTCAATATCATTTGTATTGAGAAGAGTTTCTTTATCTGATTCTTCTTCATCAAATAGGCATTTAAGAGCTTCCAAAATTTGTTACTATCTTCGTCTGAATTATTAAGTCGCTTATCACTTTTCTTGGCAATAGCTTTCAATTGTTCACAAACCGTTTTATCAAGTTTTGCTTTTGTTCCACTTTCTATGAACCTTTCAAATTATATTTATTTCATCAAGTAATTTCTTTTCTTTGTTTCCTGAATTCGATTTTGGAATGAATGTTTCATTTCTTCTTCTAATGCCTCTAATAATTCACCAGCATCAATTTCATTTAATTCACCTTTCTCCATTGCATCGGAAATTAATTTATAACTCTTATCAACTGTTGCTTTTCTTTCATTTATCACATCTTCAATTATATCATCAACGATATCGGCATTTTTAATTAAGCTTGAACCTTTCAAATCATTTTCAGCAACTCTTTACATACTTTCGATAATTCATTTGCATCTTTCTTGCTTATTTCCAATTCTTTTAAATTCAAGTCTGATACTTCTTTGAGTTTTGGTAAAATAGAATCGATTATTGATTTGTTTGCTTTCCACTCATTAGTCTTCTCTGATTCTGGTGTTTCATTTAATTTACTATCGATTTTATCAATTGCTTTTGACATTTTATTTAAATTATGACCTTTCAATTTCACTTGATCAGTTTTCGAGTTTTCCAGAAGATCTTTCAAAATCGATTCAATCGGTTTCCTACTTTGCTCTTCTTCTTCTTTTCTGCATTTTGTGATTCTTTCAGCAATATCTGGAATAGATGACTGAATTTGAACTGCTTCACAAAGAATATTCATCAATGGTTCACTGATAGATGAATCTAATTTCATTAAATCTTTGCTGTCTTCCAATTTATTCAATAATATATCTTCCAATTCAATAAGTTTTAGATTGATTCAATTCATTCTTTAAAGCTTCTTTAGCTACTTTTATACCGGTTAATAAATTTTCAATATCATTTGTATTGAGAAGAGTTTCTTTATCTGATTCTTCTTCATCAAATAGGCATTTAAGAGCTTCCAAAATTTTGTTACTATCTTCGTCTGAATTATTAAGTCGCTTATCACTTTTCTTGGCAATAGCTTTCAATTGTTCACAAACCGTTTTATCAAGTTTTGCTTTTGTTCCACTTTCTATTGAACCTTTCAAATTATCTATTATTTCATCAAGTAATTTCTTTTCTTTGTTTCCTGAATTCGATTTTGGAATGAATGTTTTCATTTCTTCTAATGCCTCTAATAATTCACCAGCATCAATTTCATTTAATTCACCTTTCTCCATTGCATCGGAAATTAATTTATAACTCTTATCAACTGTTGCTTTTCTTTCATTTATCACATCTTCAATTATATCATCAACGATATCGGCATTTTAATTAAGCTTGAACCTTTCAAATCATTTTCAGCAAACTCTTTACATACTTTCGATAATTCATTTGCATCTTTCTTGCTTATTTCCAATTCTTTTAAATTCAAGTCTGATACTTCTTTGAGTTTTGGTAAAATAGAATCGATTATTGATTTGTTTGCTTTCCACTCATTAGTCTTCTCTGATTCTGGTGTTTCATTTAATTTACTATCGATTTTATCAATTGCTTTTGACATTTTATTTAAATTATGACCTTTCAATTTCACTTGATCAGTTTTCGAGTTTTCCAGAAGATCTTTCAAAATCGATTCAATCGGTTTCCTACTTTGCTCTTCTTCTTCTTTTCTGCATTTTGTGATTCTTTCAGCAATATCTGGAATAGATGACTGAATTTGAACTGCTTCACAAAAATATTCATCAATGGTTCACTGATAGATGAATCTAATTTCATTAAATCTTTGCTGTCTTCCAATTTATTCAATAATATATCTTCCAATTCAATAAGTTTAGATTGATTCAATTCATTCTTTAAAGCTTCTTTAGCTACTTTTATACCGGTTAATAAATTTTCAATATCATTTGTATTGAGAAGAGTTTCTTTATCTGATTCTTCTTCATCAAATAGGCATTTAAGAGCTTCCAAAATTTTGTTACTATCTTCGTCTGAATTATTAAGTCGCTTATCACTTTTCTTGGCAATAGCTTTCAATTGTTCACAAACCGTTTTATCAAGTTTTGCTTTTGTTCCACTTTCTATTGAACCTTTCAAATTATCTATTATTTCATCAAGTAATTTCTTTTCTTTGTTTCCTGAATTCGATTTTGGAATGAATGTTTTCATTTCTTCTAATGCCTCTAATAATTCACCAGCATCAATTTCATTTAATTCACCTTTCTCCATTGCATCGGAAATTAATTTATAACTCTTATCAACTGTTGCTTTTCTTTCATTTATCACATCTTCAATTATATCATCAACGATATCGCATTTTTAATTAAGCTTGAACCTTTCAAATCATTTTCAGCAAACTCTTTACATACTTTCGATAATTCATTTGCATCTTTCTTGCTTATTTCCAATTCTTTTAAATTCAAGTCTGATACTTCTTTTGAGTTTTGGTAAAATAGAATCGATTATTGATTTGTTTGCTTTCCACTCATTAGTCTTCTCTGATTCTGGTGTTTCATTTAATTTACTATCGATTTTCAATTGCTTTTGACATTTTATTTAAATTATGACCTTTCAATTTCACTTGATCAGTTTTCGAGTTTTCCAGAAGATCTTTCAAAATCGATTCAATCGGTTTCCTACTTTGCTCTTCTTCTTCTTTTCTGCATTTTGTGATTCTTTCAGCAATATCTGGAATAGATGACTGAATTTGAACTGCTTCACAAAGAATATTCATCAATGGTTCACTGATAGATGAATCTAATTTCATTAAATCTTTGCTGTCTTCCAATTTATTCAATAATATATCTTCCAATTCAATAAGTTTAGATTGATTCAATTCATTCTTTAAAGCTTCTTTAGCTACTTTTATACCGGTTAATAAATTTTCAATATCATTTGTATTGAGAAGAGTTTCTTTATCTGATTCTTCTTCATCAAATAGGCATTTAAGAGCTTCCAAAATTTTGTTACTATCTTCGTCTGAATTATTAAGTCGCTTATCACTTTTCTTGGCAATAGCTTTCAATTGTTCACAAACCGTTTTATCAAGTTTTGCTTTTGTTCCACTTTCTATTGAACCTTTCAAATTATCTATTATTTCATCAAGTAATTTCTTTTCTTTGTTTCCTGAATTCGATTTTGGAATGAATGTTTTCATTTCTTCTAATGCCTCTAATAATTCACCAGCATCAATTCATTTAATTCACCTTTCTCCATTGCATCGGAAATTAATTTATAACTCTTATCAACTGTTGCTTTTCTTTCATTTATCACATCTTCAATTATATCATCAACGATATCGGCATTTTTAATTAAGCTTGAACCTTTCAAATCATTTTCAGCAAACTCTTTACATACTTTCGATAATTCATTTGCATCTTTCTTGCTTATTTCCAATTCTTTTAAATTCAAGTCTGATACTTCTTTGAGTTTTGGTAAAATAGAATCGATTATTGATTTGTTTGCTTTCCACTCATTAGTCTTCTCTGATTCTGGTGTTTCATTTAATTTACTATCGATTTTATCAATTGCTTTTGACATTTTATTTAAATTATGACCTTTCAATTTCACTTGATCAGTTTTCGAGTTTTCCAGAAGATCTTTCAAAATCGATTCAATCGGTTTCCTACTTTGCTCTTCTTCTTCTTTTCTGCATTTTGTGATTCTTTCAGCAATATCTGGAATAGATGACTGAATTTGAACTGCTTCACACAAGAATATTCATCAATGGTTCACTGATAGATGAATCTAATTTCATTAAATCTTTGCTGTCTTCCAATTTATTCAATAATATATCTTCCAATTCAATAAGTTTAGATTGATTCAATTCATTCTTTAAAGCTTCTTTAGCTACTTTTACCGGTTAATAAATTTTCAATATCATTTGTATTGAGAAGAGTTTCTTTATCTGATTCTTCTTCATCAAATAGGCATTTAAGAGCTTCCAAAATTTTGTTACTATCTTCGTCTGAATTATTAAGTCGCTTATCACTTTTCTTGGCAATAGCTTTCAATTGTTCACAAACCGTTTTATCAAGTTTTGCTTTTGTTCCACTTTCTATTGAACCTTTCAAATTATCTATTATTTCATCAAGTAATTTCTTTCTTTGTTTTGAATTCGATTTTGGAATGAATGTTTTCATTTCTTCTAATGCCTCTAATAATTCACCAGCATCAATTTCATTTAATTCACCTTTCTCCATTGCATCGGAAATTAATTTATAACTCTTATCAACTGTTGCTTTTCTTTCATTTATCACATCTTCAATTATATCATCAACGATATCGGCATTTTTAATTAAGCTTGAACCTTTCAAATCATTTCAGCAAACTCTTTACATACTTTCGATAATTCATTTGCATCTTTCTTGCTTATTTCCAATTCTTTTAAATTCAAGTCTGATACTTCTTTGAGTTTTGGTAA
This sequence comes from Microvelia longipes, assembly GCA_018340805.1. Classification (NCBI taxonomy): domain Eukaryota; kingdom Metazoa; phylum Arthropoda; class Insecta; order Hemiptera; family Veliidae; genus Microvelia; species Microvelia longipes. The sequence goes on from JACMZG010000207.1 coordinate 13,280, forward strand.
AATAGAATCGATTATTGATTTGTTTGCTTTCCACTCATTAGTCTTCTCTGATTCTGGTGTTTCATTTAATTTACTATCGATTTTATCAATTGCTTTTGACATTTTATTTAAATTATGACCTTTCAATTTCACTTGATCAGTTTTCGAGTTTTCCAGAAGATCTTTCAAAATCGATTCAATCGGTTTCCTACTTTGCTCTTCTTCTTCTTTTCTGCATTTTGTGATTCTTTCAGCAATATCTGGAATAGATGACTGAATTTGAACTGCTTCACAAAGAATATTCATCAATGGTTCACTGATAGATGAATCTAATTTCATTAAATCTTTGCTGTCTTCCAATTTATTCAATAATATATCTTCCAATTCAATAAGTTTAGATTGATTCAATTCATTCTTTAAAGCTTCTTTAGCTACTTTTATACCGGTTAATAAATTTTCAATATCATTTGTATTGAGAAGAGTTTCTTTATCTGATTCTTCTTCATCAAATAGGCATTTAAGAGCTTCCAAAATTTTGTTACTATCTTCGTCTGAATTATTAAGTCGCTTATCACTTTTCTTGGCAATAGCTTTCAATTGTTCACAAACCGTTTTATCAAGTTTTGCTTTTGTTCCACTTTCTATTGAACCTTTCAAATTCTATTATTTCATCAAGTAATTTCTTTTCTTTGTTTCCTGAATTCGATTTTGGAATGAATGTTTTCATTTCTTCTAATGCCTCTAATAATTCACCAGCATCAATTTCATTTAATTCACCTTTCTCCATTGCATCGGAAATTAATTTATAACTCTTATCAACTGTTGCTTTTCTTTCATTTATCACATCTTCAATTATATCATCAACGATATCGGCATTTTTAATTAAGCTTGAACCTTTCAAATCATTTTCAGCAAACTCTTTACATACTTTCGATAATTCATTTGCATCTTTCTTGCTTATTTCCAATTCTTTTAAATTCAAGTCTGATACTTCTTTGAGTTTTGGTAAAATAGAATCGATTATTGATTTGTTTGCTTTCCACTCATTAGTCTTCTCTGATTCTGGTGTTTCATTTAATTTACTATCGATTTTATCAATTGCTTTGACATTTTATTTAAATTATGACCTTTCAATTTCACTTGATCAGTTTTCGAGTTTTCCAGAAGATCTTTCAAAATCGATTCAATCGGTTCCTACTTTGCTCTTCTTCTTCTTTTCTGCATTTTGTGATTCTTTCAGCAATATCTGGAATAGATGACTGAATTTGAACTGCTTCACAAAGAATATTCATCAATGGTTCACTGATAGATGAATCTAATTTCATTAAATCTTTGCTGTCTTCCAATTTATTCAATATATATATCTTCAATTCATAAGTTTAGATTGATTCAATTCATTCTTTAAAGCTTCTTTAGCTACTTTTATACCGGTTAATAATTTTCAATATCATTTGTATTGAGAAGAGTTTCTTTATCTGATTCTTCTTCATCAAATAGGATTTAAGAGCTTCCAAAATTTTGTTACTATCTTCGTCTGAATTATTAAGTCGCTTATCACTTTTCTTGGCAATAGCTTTCATTGTTCACAACCGTTTTATCAAGTTTTGCTTTTGTTCCACTTTCTATTGAACCTTTCAAATTATCTATTATTTCATCAAGTAATTTCTTTTCTTTGTTCCTGAATTCGATTTTGGAATGAATGTTTCATTTCTTCTAATGCTCTAATTAATTCCAGCATCAATTCAATTCACCTTCTCCATTGCATCGGAAATTAATTTATAACTCTTATCAACTGTTGCTTTTCTTTCTCACTTTCAATTATTCATCACGATATTTTTTTACTTCTAAAATCATTTTCAGCAACTCTTTACATACTTTCGATAATTCATTGCATCTTTCTTGCTTATTTCCAATTCTTTTAAATTCAAGTCTGATACTTCTTGAGTTTTGGTAAAAATAGAATCGATTATTGATTTGTTTGCTTTCACTCATTAGTCTTCTCTGATTCTGGGTGTTTCATTTAATTTACTATCGATTTTATCAATTGCTTTTGACATTTTATTTAAATTATGACCTTTCAATTTCACTTGATCAGTTTTCGAGTTTTCCAGAAGATCTTTCAAAATCGATTCAATCGGTTTCCTACTTTGCTCTTCTTCTTCTTTTCTGCATTTTGTGATTCTTTCAGCAATATCTGGAATAGATGACTGAATTTGAACTGCTTCACAAAGATATTCTCAATGGTTCACTGATAGATGAATCTAATTTCATTAAATCTTTGCTGTCTTCCAATTTATTCAATAATATATCTTCCAATTCAATAAGTTTAGATTGATTAATTCATTCTTTAAAGCTTCTTTAGCTACTTTTATACCGGTTAATAAATTCAATATCATTTGTATTGAGAAGAGTTTCTTTATCTGATTCTTCTTCATCAAATAGGCATTTAAGAGCTTCCAAAATTTTTGTTACTATCTTCGTCTGAATTATTAAGTCGCTTATCACTTTTCTTGGCAATAGCTTTCAATTGTTCACAAAACCGTTTTATCAGTTTTTGCTTTTGTTCCACTTTCTATTGAACCTTTCAATTATCTATTTATTTCATCAAGTAATTCTTTCTTTGTTTCCTGAATTCGATTTGAATGAATGTTTTTCATTTCTTCTAATGCCTCTAATAATTCACCAGCATCAATTTCATTTAATTCACCTTTCTCCATTGCATCGGAAATTAATTTATAACTCTTATCAACTGTGCTTTTCTTTCATTTATCACATCTTCAATTATATCATCAACGATATCGGCATTTTTAATTAAGCTTGAACCTTTCAAATCATTTTCAGCAAACTCTTACATACTTTCGATAATTCATTTGCATCTTTCTTGCTTATTTCCATTCTTTTAAATTCAAGTCTGATACTTCTTTGAGTTTTGTAAAATAGAATCGAATTATTGATTTGTTTCTTCTACTCATTAGTCGTTCTCTGATTCTGGTGTTTCATTTAATTTACTATCGATTTTATCAATTGCTTTTGACATTTTATTTAAATTATGACCTTTCAATTTCACTTGATCAGTTTTCGAGTTTTCCAGAAGATCTTTCAAAATCGATTCAATCGGTTTCCTACTTGCTCTTCTTCTTCTTTTCTGCATTTTGTGATTCTTTCAGCAATATCTGGAATAGATGACTGAATTTGAACTGCTTCACAAGAATATTCATCCATGGTTCACTTGATAGATGAATCTAATTTCATTAAATCTTGCTGTCTTTCAATTTATTCAATAATTACTTCCAATTCAATAATTAGAATGAATTCAATCATTCTTGAAAGCTCTTTAGCTACTTTATAACGCGGTTAAATAATTTTCAATATCATTTGTATTGAGAAAGTTCTTTATCTGACTTCTTCTTCATCAATAGGCATTAAGAGCCCAAAATTTGTTACTATCTTCGTCTGAATTTTAAGTCGCTTATCACTGTCTTGGCAATAACTTTCAATTGTTCACAAACCGTTTATCAATTTTGCTTTTGTTCCACTTCTATTGAACCTTCAAATTATCTATTTATCATCAAGTAATTTCTTTTCTTGTTTCTGAATTCGATTTTGGATGAATTTTTTCATTTCTTCTAATCCTCAATAATTGCACCAGCATCAATTCATTTAATTCACCTTTCTCCATTGCATCGGCAAATTAATTTAAACTCTTATCAACTGTTGCGTTTCTTTCTTTATGTTTCATTTTGTCATTTCCATATTTATTTCAATATAAATACTTTTTCTAATCATTAATTTTTCACCTGTGTACTTCTCCTTCGTCTTTTTCTTTCTTCATCTCATCTCTTCTTCTCGATTGTATCTAAAATTTCATTTATATTCTGCTTTCATTTTCGGTCATATTTTTTGGTTCATCCTTCATTTTCTATTTGTCTATACTTCCAATGAGTTCAACATATAGTTGTTTGGTTTTCTTTTTTTGAGTTTCTATGCCCTTTTGCACTATTTTTTATTGGTTTTAATAATTTCTTATGCATGAACTCCTTCACTTTTGATTTATTATATTTTCCTCACTTGTTTAACATTTTGCATATCAAAAATCTTCAATATATTGTTTTTTTTTTTTTTTTTTTTTTTTTTTTTCATTTTCTTTTATAATGTTTTTAGAGCGGTATTTATTGTTTCAATATTTCCATGCTCTAGTAATTAATTGCTTTCTTCTTGAAGATACGTCTTAATAATAATCAATTGTTGTTGGTATTTTTTTGTTTCCATTCATTTAAATAATTTCCATAGGCTTCATTTATAATTTCTGTTCTTCGTCTTGCAAAAATGCAACAATTGTTTTCTTGAAAACTTCTTTGCCGTAAACGCGATTATATCTTCAATTTTCTTCACTAATGGCCGGTCAATACTAGCTTTCTCTTTCTTCTGATTTTCTTAAAACAATTTAACATTTTTAGAACGTTTTCATGGATTTATTTTTCTTTTGCGTTCTGAAATTCAGACCACACACTGTTACTTTGGTTTCCGTCAGAATATTCTAGTGGATCTTCCTTCATCGTCACTTATATCTGGACTCCTCCTTGACAATATTCCAAACAGTTTTGAACAATACTTTCCCGATTCTTCTTCATTGAAACAATTTAACCAAAATCAATAATGCTTCCACTCATCTCCTGAAATCCTTACCTTTCATATTCTTTTAAAATTTCTTTGTGTTAAATCTGAAGAATTTTCACGAATTCTTTTTATGAGAATATCATCGAGAAATTTATTTAAATTTTTGAAATATGTACTTCCCATTTGACTAAATCATCTATGACTAAGAATACCAGTAATTAATGTTGACTCTTTAATTTATTTGTTAATTCGTTTTTTTCAACACATTTGATCGGATCAAATCTGTGTTCAATAGTTAATTTGAAAATCGTTGTTTGAAAACGATTGATTGATAACCTGAAACTATTAAGTTTGTTCCTAATATCAAGATCATTTTCTGAATCAGAAGATTCAATGGATTCGTTTTCGAATCAAAGTATCAGAAATTTCTGATAACGATCACAATAGATATCATTTCTTTTATAATATTGTTACTTTGAATTACTTAATAATTGAAATTGTAATTTGAATTTATTGATGAATCTACTTGAAAGACAATGTTTCCTGACTAATCGGTCAATAATTTACCCAATTCTACAATTGGTTTTGATTTAACTATTTGATTTTTTAATAAATAATTGACAATATTCATATTTTATTAAGTTTATCAATTTAATTCGGAATTCTTTCTTTTTGTCGAAATCATATTTTACACTAAATAGTAATCCGGAGTATTTATCTGATTTTTTTAATTGTTGATTAATATCAACTTAAGAAAACTGATTTATCTTTGGTAAATATGTTATTGGACTTTTTAAGTTCTTTCAATTCCTCTATGTTAATTTTCATTTGATAATGAATTTCAGGAATTAGATTCAAAATAAACAGTTGGATAGAAATTTTCTTGGATATGCTCAAAAGTGTTGATAAAATATTACTGCGCGGATACAACTCGATTTGTTGACAACTGATCCATATCGATGAACAACCATGTTCATTTGTAACAGATTTAACTTGTTTTGGAAATTCTGTGATTGTGCATCGTTGATTTTTTGCGTTAAATCGTTTTCTTTAATTTCTTTTTCCTAAGGAAATCATTGCAATTTTTGCAGAATATAATTGTTTTGTTAAATTACTTATATTTTACTAAATTTTAAGATAAAACAAACTCTAATCATCAAATGTTATATATAATAAGGTTAGGTAAGTTACCGCTGTTACCGTTCCCAAGTACGAATTGTAACAAATAAAACTATTGAATTTCATTTATATAAGTAAATGTAAACTTTTATTAATAGTAATCAAAAATTAAATAAATTCAAAATTTTAAAATATAAATAAACTTTTTTTAAATTCAGATTTTAATCATTAATCTATAAAATTTGAAATAACTCAATTTTTGATAAAGCAAAGGATCAAAATTGCTTGATCTTCTATTCATGATTGTTCCATATTTTCGGCATAGTCCTTCTCAAAGAACTATTGGTTATAAATTTTAAATAAAAACAAATTACCAATTAATTCGATTAAATTAATTTTTCATTGGTTGAATATATAACATCAAATTTATAAAAATATGCTCGTTAAGTAGTGCTCACCATTAAATATATTATTTAATCACTATTTTAATACTTTTTCAAAAATTTTAATCATTGATCTTAAATTTTGAAATAACTCATTTTTTGTAAAATGGAAGCAAAGATCAAAATTGCTTTCCATTTCCATGGATATTCATATTGCCTTGCTTTCAGGAACTATTGTTCAATTCATTCTGATTATAAATTTTTTAAATAAAAAATCCTTTTGTTTTAAATATTTTATTTATGTCTATATAATATCAAAAATATATTGATAATTTTTTTAATTTATCAATATTTGTAAAAACTTATTGTAAATTTTTTACATTATCTGCTGCTTTCTTGGTCATAACAACATTTTTTGTTCAACCAGAGTTCCTTGATTGTATCATTAAATTCAAAAAATTAATACCGTAATCACTCGTATTAACCGAAGTGATTTTTATAGTCACATTTTTGTCCAAAATAAAAGTACCACAGTATCTTAAGCCGAGGTAAAAAAAATAGCTAAAATCTGACTAAATTATTTAAATAATCACAAAACTGTTTTGACATGTGCACAATTTGAAAATCACAATGACGCAACATGTTAGACAAAAAATTGTTTTTTGGGAAAATTTTTATCAAATCAAGTAAATAATCAACAATAATAATTTAAATGCACATTTTAATAATTAATTTGAAATACCGATGTTTGGCCACCAAGTTTTTTGCAAACAATAACCATACTAGTAAAATTAATATTATATTGACAAAAATGGAATGGTCAATTAAATATGATTTTTTTAAATAAAAATAATGTTTTTTGGCTGCAAAAAATATTGGTTTTTGTTACCCCGTATATAAGCGGTGAAAAAATTAAGCGTTAAAAAATTGCCCAAATAAATTCCTCGCTATACACGAGTATATAACGGTATACTTTATCTCACTTTAAGAAATATTGTAAAATGAGTGACGTTTGGTAGACTTTGATAAAAATCGAATTAAATACGGCCAAATCTAACTGCAAAGACCTACATCCCGAAGGAAACATTTTGGCATTTATATTCAAACATTGATAAAAACATATTACTCGTTAAAAACTTGAAATTGTATCAATTCATTTTATTATTCCAATAAACAAAATTAAATAATTTCTCTAGTAAAATTTGTTTAATATTTTTATCGTTAATTTAATGAGAACCCTAATATTACAAAAAACATAATTTTCGTGCACCTGTGTCACTTCGCTTTCAGCTGGCAGCCCTATTAATAATCAAGATTATACAGTGTGACCGCATATTACGACGCTGCCAATGCGGACATCGCTCTATAACGACTGACAACGTCGTTCCTGGCAGAATCATTCTAATTTGTTTTATATTTTTAGTTTTATTAACGGACCACTGTATTTCAGACAAGAATTCTGTCCCAAAACATCCCGTATAGGTTGAGTTTTTCTACTGTACTTGGAAACTTGAATTTTCATAATAAGAAATAGGGACATTTATGAACAATACACAAAGAAATGATTTTTTTAATGAAAAATAGCACAATTTTTTGTGCTAGTTTCATTTAACTTTTTTGTGGCTACTTTAATATTTAAAATATTAAAAAAATATTTATGCCTAAATATTATAAAAAAAAATTGTGCTATTTTCATAAAAAAAACTTTTTTTGTGCTATTTTCTTTAATTTCCCCATAGAAATATGCAACAAATTATACCGTTTACATTTCAACAAATATTATGACCTGGAAATCAACATACTCGTATGTTAAGGATATCCCACTATAACATTATCTTAGTAACGTATAACCGTTATCAATACCTTACATAACTATAACATTCTGAAATGAAATAACAATAAAATTGTTTTATTTATTAATAACATTGTTCACAATTATCAGTTGTTGAATGAAATGTCGTTTATCTTTAACAAAATTATTATAAAAACAGAAATAAATACATCAATTAGTCAATAGGTATGCTCCGCCAGATATCAATACTGCCGCCACGTCCACGTAATGAAGTGGATATCCTTTCTCGAAGAATTCGGCTGTTGTGACTTCGAAGAAGTGGCACCAAATATTGATTTCGTCTAGGTTTTGAAAATCTCTCTCTCATAAATGCTCCATCGACCAAACAAATGATAATCGGATGGCGCAATGTCTGGGCTTTATGGCGGGTAGGCAGAACTTCCCATCCAAATCTTCAATTCTGTGCAGGTGATTTTTTGAAACGTGCGGCCGAGCGTTTATCATGGAAATTTGTATCATACTTGTATCGATATTCCTGGTGCATCAGCGCTGTCACTCCGGCTCAGTTGTTGTAATATAGATCATAATTGACCGTCTGCCCGTTCCAGATCCCCCCTCAAAGTACACCAATCCCTTAGTGTTCCCCAAAACGCACAGTAAGTTTTTTTACATGAAATTCGGGTTTTGGCGTTGTTCGGGGCTCACCAGGCTAACCACTGCCGCTTTTGGTTGCTTTATATATATGATAGCCATTCATCCGATGTAAGAGATGAATCAAAAAAACCCGCGTTTTTTGGCTCTGCGGAGAAGATTTCCGGCTATGGTGACACTCAGCCTTGTTGCATTGCTGAGTTGATGCGGCAGCCCTTTCCGCATAGGTTATCTTTCCCAATTGCATGCAAGTGCAATGTAAGGGGAATAATGAACAACCAAATCTCTTTGCCAATTGACGAAAAACTTGGGGTTTCGTTGGGTCTAAACTCAATAGCGCCTTCAAATTCTTCATTATCGACGATTTCCGATGTTTGCCATGCTCCATTCTTCCAGGGCTTTCATCGCCTTCTCGAACGTTGGAACCACCGTTGGCACTGACTAGGTTGGAACATCTATAAATACTTCACATAGGAAGCTTGTGATTCTTTTGCATTTTTCCTGTTTAAAATCATATAGGAGACCATCCGTATACATATTTTTGTTCATCATTGCTAAAATGTTCTATTAACATTTTAAAAATCGTAAATATTGACATACTTTTTAAAGATTTGCAAAGAGATTGAACCCTTCAAAATGAATATTAACACAATACAAAGATATTATTATTAACTGAAGAAAATAGAAATTAAAGTAGCGACATTTCCAATTTCAATGCAACCTATACAGAATGAAAAATACTACAGGGTTAACTTCAATTTCATGATTTATCATCTCATTATTCCGATGATGTTTAAATTAAACATAATATTTTCGTGATATTTATTTCGAAAAATTAATCATAATTTAACAATAGCTTTGCAAAATATAATACTAAAATATGCGATTTTTCAAACAATAAATGTCAACTTTAATTAGATTTTACATAATATCTTCCCTAACTTTTAACAGCCAATTTCTTGAGAATCAGTACAGTACCATCAACCAAAGTTCAATAAAGTCATTTAATCGGTCACTTTTATTTTCGAATTTAACCTGTCGGTACTTTTTTCATTACTTTTTTCTTTATTATCGAAGAAAATGGAAAAGAAAATATTTTTATACATCACTATAAATCGATCTTGCCTTTTATTCTCACAAAAAAATTAATATCCTTTGCTTCTTTCCATTGTCCCGAAAGATTTCTGTATTTTCTTTGAATATACTTTATAATTTTTCATAAACATTTGAAACAGTTGAATCAATACGATCATTAATAAATGATAAGAATTAATGCAAAATAAAATCCTGGAGTGTTGGAAATATTTTCCGAAAATAAATAATTAGTATTATTTTAATAGAAAAGGTAAAAACTTGAATGAAGTAATTCACCAAAAAAAGAAAAACACAGGAAAACAAACTATTTTTAATAAAAACATAACTATACATTATTATAAATATAACATTTGTATGTAAAGCTTTCACAATGTCCACATATGTACACTTGTATATTTCAGAGACTAGAGTGCTTACAGACTAACGCTTTAACGCAATTTTTGTCTTTTAAACCTTTTGTAACCTTCCGTTTTGAATTTGGCTTCTCAAGTAATTTTCAGTTTTTTTTAATTGAAATGTTTAGCAAAATAGAAGTCAAGATGTTAATCAAAACAAATAAACAATTTTCTTAATTAGCAAATTTTTGAAAGAAAATTTGAAATTTTCAAGAAAATTTTTAAAAAATTATAATCTTGAGTTGATCTACTGAGTTGAATTCTATTATCGATAGAGTTGTATTATTTTATTTTAATTACAGGTCTAGAGATCACATTGTACCCGTCATGATTCCCGCGCCCGAAACCAGTTTTCTCGGCAGCGTCGTAACCTTCAAGACGGTAGTGCAGATCGCACCGATTCGTTTAGGTTCCTCCATTTAATAAGAGCGATGAAGCTCTTGAGTGAATCAAGTAACTGTCTCCTTACGCCTCGTACCGCCGGCGCTACATTAATAAAT
>JACMZG010000207.1:25824-40052 GCA_018340805.1 Microvelia longipes
CTACAGTCGAGAGTCCACGATTCGATGACTCTAGTTCAAGCTCCAGTTCAGTTTAATCGCAGTTAACAGTGAGACATTTACATTTTTGTGTGATCCTTGATAGTGAACTTAAACAGTTACTTTGATTTGTGTTTGATGAAACCTTTTATTTTTATACGATTGATTTTAAATATCTCAATTTGAGTATGTGAGAATTAGTGTATGATTTTGATTAAAAACTCTGAATTTACTTTCTTTTACTGACCTATCAGTTACCTTGCTTGAGGGATCTTGTAAACCGTAATCACCATTAGCATGGGGGAATGATCAGGGGAACATAAAAACAAAAATCAGGCTGGTTTTAAGTATAATGGAATTGTAATTCCGGGACGGAATTTTTTTGAGGCCAGTAATTTGTTGGGCTAGAATACCGAATATGGAAGAAAAGTAGTCGAAACTATGAAAGTAGAGGAAAATAGAAAAAGAGAATAAATAAAATTATATTGTTAATCATATTTGTATGTATAAAATATATCAATGTTATATTCGTAGATTTATAAGTTAATATAAAATAAGTGTATCGATTTTAAGAACCCGGTAAAATTAATAAGAATAAATATGAAAGTCACAAGGGAATTATTAGAGTTATTAAAATTAGTATTAAAAGAAAATAAATTAAATAAACAATAATCAGGAGATGTTATGGCGACAAATTATTAAGACGATTATTTCAGATTATCGACAAATAATGATTATGTATTATATGATAGTATTATTATTATTATTATTAGTAGTAGTAGTAGTATTCATATTATTATTTTATTGGACAATTATTATTATTGCTAGTTAGAAAATTAGTAGAAAAACTAGAAATTAATTGTGCTCACCATACAAATAAGTAAAACCTAATTGAGTGGTAGAACCTTAATTTAAAATAATACAAGAAACAATTTAGAATATTTTGTATTAATTTTAACATCATTTAAAATTTTTATTTTTAGTTTAAATATTATTATTATTTTAATAGAACAACTATAGATATTTCGAGCGGAGAATTTGTATAATGAAGAATTGACATAGAAGGAAGTTTAAATTTGTAGGTGGATTTTAAAAAATCCTTTATATAATTATTTATCAATATATTTATTATATGTATTAATTATAATTTAATTAAATTCATGTATGACAAAAACTATTTGAAAGTCTTGTCATCAAAAATTCGTAGCATATACAAACCCGAATCATGAGAGAATCGGTTAAATTTCAAAATTGTATACAAAGCCGAATCATGAGAGAATTCGGTTAAATTTCAAAAAATCCGATACGGTGACATCATGAAGACGATAATGAAAATAATGTTCATTTTCAAAATCAATGTCTGTGTTAGGACATGTAAATGAACATTGGTAAATAAACAATAATGAACAGTATGTACAACCAGAGAAAAATACAATCGAAAACATCAACAACCGGAATGATAGACAGGTCAACATAGTATATAAGGAGAATCATTTTACACATAATTAGACTAAATTTTGACACAACTGTGAGCTTTAATTTCTGTAAAAAAAATTGTTTATAGAAAAATTTGAAAAACGAATAATTCACCTTTTAACGAAGAGTTATAAATTTTGTGGTGTAACAGATTGTATCGAAAAGCTAGTTAAACAAGAAGTAAATTTTACTTTTATTTATAAAAATATTATTAATGAGTATATACTTAAACATTAGACCGTGATTCTAGATGATAAGTTTTAGGTGATTCGGTTTTAGTTAATTTTACATGATTTGATTATCGATGGGTTGAAATTTATATCTTAGAAAGAATTTGTTTTTATGATTGATTTGAAGTTTCATTCCATTGTGTAGTAGAAAATGTCTTAGTTTTGTTTTATATAGATGTTGTTTAATTAAGGCAATTGATATATTATTACATAATATCATAGCCGATAGTATTTTAAATTAAATAAATCTTTTGCTGCCTTATTTTAGTCTTATCAAAACAACATGGCGCCACGATCAGTTTTAGAAGAATTTCTCAGATTCTAACAGGGAAATACAGTTTTCCAGAAGCAGTTTCAGATCCATGACAATATAAACCATCATTTATCTGAAAATTGATAAGTTTTTCGCAGAACAAAATATATCAAACTCAGCAAATCTGGAAAATTAATGAACAGCTTAGAAAAAAATGCAAAGCTAGAATTTAAATCATTATCAAATTTCAAAGAAAACATGTCAAATTATGAGTGGATCAAAGAGGAATTAATAAAATTATTCGCACAAATCTACAAGGTATCTCCAATTATTAATATTATCAATTGCAGACAAGATAATATGTCTATCCGTGAATATTTAACGACTGTTCGAGTCGCAGGAATGAAACAAATGCCCGATATGGATGATACTGAACAAGAAGGTATTCTGATTAATATTTTTTTAAAAGGAATACACAATCGAAATGCAACCAAAGCGACCGAATTGATGAAGCCAAAATCACTAGAGGAAGCATTTAATCTTATTAAAAAGAAGACAAAAAACAGAAATTGTTATGTAAGAATTGATAACGAATGAATTGACGCTCAAAAATCAAATGAAATAGAAAGTTAAAGAAAGAATTTCTGATTTAGAGAATAAAATAAAACAGATAGAAAAAATCAAGATATAGAAAACATTTTAATTATGAGAAAACTTCTAATGATCGAATAAAAAGAAATGAATGCTATAACTGCAAAAGAAGGACATATTGCAAGAAACTGTTTGAAACCATTGCGATGCAATAATTGTAAGAAGACTGGGCATATTCTCGATTTTGTAAGAACAATCATAAATTTCAACAAAGGCAAATATTCGACAATTTTCAGGATAAAATTTCAATGAAGAAATTGAATACGATGAAACTTCTTGCGATAATGAGTAGATAAATAGCGGCGCACTATACCAACCCACCAACTCCCCTCTGCAGGTTTGATTTTTTTGGTTTTTTGGTTTGATTTTTGGTTTGAAATCTCGAATTTTCATTGGTCGAAAATTTGACAAGAAAATTTTTTCGAATTTGGATTTGATTGGTCGAAAAATCGTTCGGTAAGTTCGAATTTCGAAATTTTGTTTTTCAAATTTTGCGGTCAATTTTAATCGTATGATTTTGAGGTTGGTACCAATCTTCCTAGAATTAAATTCTTAACATTTTTCATATATGGTTTGTCGGGCGAAAATGTCTGTGGAGGACACAAAAAAATACTGGCGCACTATAACAAATTCACTTAGTTTGTAGATATCCACAGACACAGCCACAGCCAAAGCCACAGCCACAGCCACAGCCACAGCCATAGCCACAGCCACAGCACAGCCCCAGTATAGTTTGAAAAAACCACAGCCACAGACAACAGTAAAGTATACATTTCTATCGAGTTTGTAGCAGAAAGGAAGCATTTTTCCAAACGATATTTGCACTTTGTACAGTCAGTTTTTAATTCTGAATCAATGGTATCAAAGACAAAGCCATACGTCACTCTACAAAGATAATCGCGTGTTAAAAGTCAAAATTTGAAAACAAAAGTTAATTTATCTCGGCCTGGTAAGTTTGGTGATTTTAGGTGATGATATTCGTGATCAGCATGAAATTCTCTATCGAATAGACATGTTGATTTTAATTTTGAGATAAAATATTTTTCGACCACGTTTTTATTTCATAAAAGTAATCCCGAGGTCGTCCCGAATCGATTTATGTAAAAATCTCGAGAAAAAATTTTTTGAAAAAATTTCCTAAAATTGTCCTAAAAATTAAAAAATTTTGAAAAATGACTTGATTTAAACAAAAATGGGATTTTCCACCGATTTTCCCAAGATTTTTCATGTATAACTCGTATATAATTATATTTAATCTATAGTTGTAATTATTACATAATCACATTTACAGCCACAGCCACAGCCACAGCCACACAGCCACAGCCACAGCCACAGCCACAGCCACAGCCACAGCCACAGCCACAGCCACAGCCACAGCCACAGCCACAGCCACAGCCACACAGCCACAGCCACAGCCACCACAGCCACACCACAGCCACAGCCACAGCCACAGCCACAGCCACAGTATAGCCACAGCCACAGCCACCCACAGCCCACAGCCACAGCCACCACAGCACCACGCCACAGCCACAGCCACAGCCACAGCCACACCACAGCCACAGCCACAGCCACAGTATAGCCACAGCCACACAGCCACAGCCACAGCAGCACAGCACAGCCACAGCCACAGCCACAGCCACAGCCACAGCCACAGCCACAGCCACAGCCACAGCCACAGCCACAGCACACAGCCACAGCCACAGCCACAGCCACAGCCACAGCCACAGCCACAGCCACAGTATAGTTTGAAAACCACAGCCACAGCCACCACAGCCACAGCCACAGCAACAGGAAATCACCACAGCCACAGTAAGTTTGAAAAACCACAGCACAGACACAGTAAAGTATACATTCTATCGAGTTTGTAGCAGAAAGGAAGCATTTTTCCAGAAACGATATTAACACTTTGTACAGTCAGTTTTTAATTCTGAATCGATGGTATCAAAGACAAAGCCATACGGTCACTCTACACAAAGATAATCGCGTGTTAAAAGTCAAAATTTGAAAACAAAAGTTAATTTATCTCGGCCCTGGTAAGGTTTGGTGATTTTAGGTGATGATATTCGTGATCAGCGTGAAATTCTCTATCGAATAGACATGTTGATTTTTAATTTTGAGAAAAAATATTTTTCGACCACGTTTTTATTTCATAAAAGTAATCCCGAGGTCGTCCCGAATCGATTTATGTAAAAATCTCGAGAAAAAATTTTTTGAAAAAATTTCCTAAAATTGTCCTAAAAATTTAAAAAATTTTGAAAAATGACTTGATTTAAACAAAAATGGGATTTTCCACCGATTTTCCCAAGATTTTTCATGTATAACTCGTATATAATTATATTTAATCTATAGTTGTAATTATTACATAATCACATTTACCACAGCCACAGCCACAGCCACAGCCACAGCCACAGCCACAGCCACAGCCACAGCCACAGCCACAGCCACAGCCACAGCCACAGCCACAGCCACAGCCACAGCCACAGCCACAGCCACAGTATAGCCACAGCCACAGCCACAGTATAGTTTACCACAGCCACAGCCACAGCCACAGCCACAGCCACAGCCACAGCCACAGTATAGTTTAGCCACAGCCACAGCCACAGTATAGCCACAGCCACAGCCACAGCCACAGTATAGTTAGCCACAGCCACAGCCACAGCACAGCCACAGCCACAGCCACAGCCACAGCCACAGCCACAGCCACAGCCACAGCCAGCCACAGCCACAGCCCACAGCCAGCCACAGCCACACAGCCACAGCCACAGCCACAGCCACAGCCACACCACAGCCACAGCCACAGTATAGGCCACAGCCACAGCCACAGCCACAGCCACAGCCACAGTATAGTTTGAAAAACCACAGCCACAACCACAGTATAGTATAATTTCTACGAGTTTGTAGCAAAAAGGAAGCATTTTTCCAGAGACGATATTAACACTTTGTACAGTCAGTTTTAATTCTGAATCAATGGTATCAAAGACAAAGCCATACGATCACTCTACACAAAGATAATCGCGTGTTAAAAGTCAAAATTGAAAACAAAAGTTAATTTATCTCGGCCCTGGTAAGGTTTGGTGATTTTAGGTGATGATATTCGTGATCAGCGAAATTCTCTATCGAATAGACATGTTGATTTTTAATTTTGAGAAAAAATATTTTTCGACCACGTTTTTATTTCATAAAAGTAATCCGAGGTCGTCCCGAATCGATTTATGTAAAAATCTCGAGAAAAAATTTTTTGAAAAAATTTCCTAAAATTGTCCTAAAAATTAAAAAATTTTGAAAAATGACTTGATTTAAAAAAAATGGGATTTTCCACCGATTTTCCCAAGATTTTTCATGTATAACTCGTATATAATTATATTTAATCTATAGTTGTAATTATTACATAATCACATTTACCACAGCCACAGCCACAGCCACAGCCACAGCCACAGCCACAGGCCACAGCCACAGCCACAGCCACAGCCACAGCCACAGCCACAGCCACAGCCACAGCCACAGCCACAGTATATACAGCCACGCCACAGCCACAGCACACAGCCACAGCCACAGCCACAGCCACCCACAGCCACAGCCACAGCCACCACAGCCACAGCCACCCACAGCCACAGCCACAGCCACCACAGCCACACAGCCACAGCCACAGCCACAGCCACAGCCACAGCCACAGCCACAGCCACAGCCACAGCCACAGCCACAGCCACAGCCACAGCCACAGCCACAGCCACAGCCACAGCCACAGCCCACAGCCAGCCACAGCCACACAGCCACAGCCACAGCCACAGCCACAGCCACAGCCACAGCCACAGCCACAGCCACAGCCACAGCCACCACAGCCACAGCCACGCCACAGCCACAGCCACAGCCACAGCCACAGGCCACAGCCACACAGCCACAGCCACAGCCACAGCCACAGCCACAGCCACAGCCACACCACAGCCAGCCACAGCAGCCACAGCCACAGCCACAGCCACAGCCACAGCCACAGCCACAGCCACAGCCACAGCCACAGCCACAGCCACAGCCACAGCCACAGCCACAGCCACAGCACCAGCCACAGCCACAGCCACAGTATAGTTGTAGCCACAGCCACCACAGCCACAGCCACAGCACAGCCACAGCCACAGCCACAGTATAGCCCACAGCCACAGCCACAGCACGCCACAGCCACAGTATAGCCACAGCCACAGCCACAGCCACAGCCACAGCCACAGCCACAGCCACAGTATAGCCACAGCCACAGCCACAGCCACAGCCACAGCCACAGCCACAGCCACAGCCACAGCCACAGCCACAGCCACAGCCACAGCCACAGCCACAGCCACAGCCACAGCCACAGCCACAGCCACAGCCACAGCCACAGCCAGCCACAGCCACAGCCACAGCCACAGCCACAGCCACAGCCACAGCCACAGCCACAGCCACAGTATAGTTGCCACAGCCACAGCCACAGCCACAGCCACAGCCACAGTATAGTTTAAACCACAGCCACAGCCACAGCCACAGCCACATATAGTTAAAACCACAGCCACAGCCACAGCCACAGCCACAGCCACAGCCACAGCCACAGCCACAGTATAGTTTGAAAAACCACAGCCACAGCCACAGCCACAGCCACAGCCACAGCCACAGTATAGTTAGCCACAGCACAGCCACAGTATAGTTTCAGCCACCCCACAGCCACAGCCACAGCCACAGCCACAGCCACAGCCACAGCCACAGCCACAGCCACAAGCCACCACAGCCACAGCCACAGCCAAGCAGAGCCACAGCCACAGCCACAGCCACAGCCACAGCCACAGCCACAGCCACAGTACCACAGCCACAGCCACAGTATAGCCACAGCCACAGCCACAGCCACAGCCACAGCCACAGCCACAGTATAGTTTGAAAAAACCACAGCCACAGACCACAGTATAGTATAATTTCTATCGAGTTTGTAGCAAAAGGAAGCATTTTTCCTAGACGAATTTCACTTTGTACAGTCAGTTTTTAATTCTGAATCAAATGGTATCAAAGACAAAGCCATACGTCACTCTACACAAAGATAATCGCGTGTTAAAAGTCAAAATTTGAAAACAAAAGTTAATTTATCTCGGCCTGGTAAGGTTTTGATTTTAGGTGATGATATTCGTGATCAGCATGAAATTCTCTATCGAATAGACATGTTGATTTTAATTTTGAGAATAAAATATTTTTCGACCACGTTTTTATTTCATAAAAGTAATCCCGAGGTCGTCCCGAATCGATTTATGTAAAAATCTCGAGAAAAAATTTTTTAAAAAATTTCCTAAAATTGTCCTAAAAATTTAAAAAATTTTGAAAAATGACTTGATTTAAACAAAAATGGGATTTTCCACCGATTTTCCCAAGATTTTTCATGTATAACTCGTATATAATTATATTTAATCTATAGTTGTAATTATTACATAATCACATTTACCCACAGCCACAGCCACAGCCACAGCCACAGCCACAGCCACAGCCACAGCCACAGCCACAGCCACAGCCACAGCCACAGCCACAGCCACAGCCACAGCCACAGCCACCACTTAGCCACAGCCACAGCCACAGCCACAGCCACAGCCACAGCCACAGCCACAGTATAGTTAAACCACAGCCACAGCCACAGCCACCACAGCCACAGCCACAGTATAGCCACAGCCACAGCCACAGCCACAGTATAGGCCACACAGCCACAGCCACAGCCACAGCCACAGCCACAGCCACAGCCACAGCCACAGCCACAGCCACAGCCACAGCCACAGCCACAGCCACAGCCACAGCCACGCCACAGCCACAGCCACAGCCAGCCACAGCCACAGCCACAGCCACAGCCACAGCCACAGCCACAGCCACAGCCCACAGCCACAGCCACAGTATAGCCACAGCCACAGCCACAACCACAGCCACAGCCACAGCCACAGCCACAGTATAGGCCACAGCCACACAGCCACAGCCACAGCCACAGCCACAGCCACAGCCACAGCCACAGCCACAGCCAGCACAAGCCACAAGCCACAGCCACAGCCACAGCCACAGCCACACACAGCCACAAGCCACAGCCACAGCCACAGCACAGTAGCCACAGCCAGCCACAGCCACAGCCACAGCCACAGCCACAGCCACAGCCAGCAGCCAGCCACAATAGCCACAGCCACAGCCACAGTATAGTTTTGAAAAACACAGTCCACACACAGTATAGTTAAAAAGCCACAGCCAACAGTATAGTTTGAAAACCACAGCCACTGCCACAGTGTAGTTTTGAAAAACCGAACTGCCACAGCCAAGTATAGTTTAAAAAAGCCACAGCCCACAGCCATAAGAAAATAGTTTGAAAAGCCACAGCACAATGCCACAGTATAGTTTTAAAAAAACCCCAGCCAACAGTATAGTTTGAAAAAAACAGCCACAGCCATAGGTATAGTTTGAAAAACCACAGCCACAGTAATATGTTGAAAACCCACGGCAAGCCACAAGTAATGTTGAAGAAGCCAAACATCCACAGCCACAGTATAAGTTTTGAGAAAGGCCACAGCCGCAGTAATAGTTTTGAAAAAGCAACAGCCAACAGGTATATTTGAAAAACGCCACAGCCACAGTATGTTTAAAAAACCACAGCCACAGTAAGAGTTTGAAAACACAGCCCACAGCCACAGTAATAGTTTGAAAAACCACAGCCACAGCTACAAAAAGTTTGAAAAGCCACTAGCCACAGTATACGTTTTGAAAACACCATCAGCCACAGTAAATATTTTTGAAAACCCACCGTCACCATCCCACAAGATGTTTGAAAATAGCCACAGCCACAGCACAGTATAGTTTAAAACACAACAGCCACAGCCACAGTTTAATAGTTTGAAAAGCCACAGCCACAGTATAGTTTTGAAAAGCCACAGCACAGCCATAGTATAGTTTGAAGAAAAGCCACACGCCACAGCACATTAATAGTTTAAAAGCCCACAGCCACAGTAATAGTTTGGAAAACACCAACGCCATGACACAGGTGTAAAGTTTGAAAAACCACTTGCCACAGCCACAACCCACAGTCCACAGTATAGTTTTTAAAAGCCACAGCCAAGCCATAGTAATGTTGAAAGCCCACAGCCACAGCCATACAGAATAGTTAAGAAAGCCACAAGCCACAGTAAAAGTTTGAAAAAAACAGCCACACAGCCATATTATAGTTTGAAAAAGCCACAGCAACGCCACAGTATAGTTTAAAAAAGCCACAAGCCACAGTATAGTTTGAAAAGCCCACAGCCACAGCCATCAGTATAGGTTTGAAAAACCACAGCCACATGCCTACAAAATAGTTTGGAAACAGCCACAGCCACAAGTATAGTTGAAAAAACCACAGCCCACAAGTAAGTTGAAGAACCCAATCGGTCCAACAGCCACAGTATTGTTTGAAATAAAGCCACAAGCCACAGCCACAGTAAAGTTTGAAAAAGCCACAGCCACAGTATAGTTTGAAAAGCATAGTAAGTTTTGAAAACCCTACAGCCACAGCCACAGCCACAGGTATATTGTTGAAAAGCCACAGCCAACAATATAGTTTGAAAAAGCCAACAGCCACAGCCATAGTTATAGTTTTGAAAAGCCACAGCTCACAGTAATAGTTTGAAAGCCATAGTAAATAGTTTGAAAACTCACAGCCACATTCACACGCCACATATAGTTTGAAAACCCACAGCCACAGTATGTTGAAAAGCCACAGCAAACAGCCATAGTCAATAGTTTGGAAAAGCCACAGCCACAATAATTAGGTTTAAAAAGCCACAGTCCACAGTATAGTTTGAAAAAACCCACAGCCCACTGCCACAGTGGTTGTTTGAAAAAAAACCACTGCCACAGGCCACAGCACAGCCACAGTATAGTTTAAAAGTCACAGCCACAGCCATAGTTATGGTTGAAAAGCCACAGCCACAGCACAGTATATGTTTAAAAAAGCCACGCCCACAGTATAGTTTGACAAACCCATCGGCCACAGCCAAGTATAGTTTGAAAAAAGCCCACATCCACAGCCACAGAAGTAAGTTTGAAAGCCACAGCCACAGTATAAGTTTGAAAAGCACAGCCACAGATAAGTTTTGGAAAAGCCACAGCACAGCCATAGTAATATGTTTGAATAAGCCACAGCGCACAGTATAGTTAAAATAGCCACCAGCCACATAAAATGTTTGAAAAACCACAGCCACTGCCACAGTGTAGTTTGAAAACCACTGCCACAGCCACAGTATAGTTTTAAAAACCAACCACAGCCATAGATAGTTGAAAAGCCACAGCCACAGCCACAGTATAGTTTTAAAAGCCACAGCCACAGTATAGTGTGGAAAAAAACAGCCACACCATAGTATAGTGAAAAAGCCACAGCCAACGCCACAGGATAGTTTAAAAAGCCACAGCCACAGTATAGTTTGAAAAAAAGCCACAGCCACGCCACAGTATATTTGAAAAACCACAGCCAACCAGCTACAAAATAAGTTTGAACAGCCACAGCCACAGTAATATGTTTGAAAAACCAACAGCCACAGTATTATTTGAAAACCCACGTCACAGCCACAGTATTGTTTTGAAAAGCCACAGTCCACATGCCACAGTAATAGTTTAAAAAAAACAGCCACAGCCACAGATAGTTGAAAACCACAGCCCAACAGTATAGTTTGAAAAAGCATAGTATAGTTTTGAAACCAGCATCCACAGTAATAGTTTTGAAAGAGCCACAGCCACAGTATAGTTTGAAAACTCACAGCGACAGCCATAGTTATAGTTGACAAAGACCAAGCCACAGTAATAGTTAACAAAGCCACAGCCACAGTAATATGTTTGAAAAACCACACCACTGCCACTGTGTAGTTTGAAAAAACCACTGCCACACCACAGCCACAAGCCACAGATAGTTTTAAAATAGGCCACAGCCACAGCCATAAGTATGGTTTGAAAAGCCACAGCCACAGCCACAGTATAGTTAAACCCCAGCCACAGACAGAATAGTTGACAACACACGGCACAGCCACAGTATAGTTTGAAAAGCCATAAAAACAAAAAACATCCACAGCACAGGAAATAGTTGAAAGCCACAGCCACAAGTATAGTTTGAAGAAGCCACAGCCACAGTAAAGTTTTAACAGCCACAGCATACACCAATATATAGTTTGAACAAAGCCACACCTACAGTAATAGTTTAAAAAGCCACTGCCAACAGTATAGTTGAAAAACCACAGCCACTGCCACAGTGTAGTTTGAAAACCACTGCCGAACACGCCACAGTAATAGTTTTAAAAAGCCACAGCCACAGCCCATAGTAATAATTTGAAAAGCCAACAAGCCACAGCCACAGTAGTTTAAAAAAGCCACAGCCCACAGTATAGTTTGATAAAAACAGCCACAGCCATAGTAAATAGTTGAAACAAACCACAGCCACAGTATAGTTTGAAAACCCAACTGGCCACAGGCCACAGTAGTTTTTTGAAAAAAGCCACAATCCACAAGCCACAGTAAATAGTTTGAATAAAGCCACAGCCAGACAGTATAGTTTGAAAAGCCACAGCACAGTATAGTTTTGAAAAAGCCACAGCCACAGTATAAAGTTTAAAAAAGTCCACAGCCACAGTATATTGAAAAGCGCCACAGCCACAGCCCACAAGTATAGTTTGAAAAACCACAGCCAAAGCTACAAAATTAGTTTGAAAAGCCACAGCCACAGTATATGTTTGAAATAACCCACAGCCCACAGTAAAGTTTGAAAACCCACGGTCCACAGCCACGTAATTGGTTTGAAAAAGCACACAGCCACAGCCACAGTATAGTTATAAAAAAAACAGCCACAGCCACAGTAATAGTTTGAAAAGCCACGAGCCACAGTAAAGTTTGAAAAGCCACAGCAACAGCCATAGTAAGTTTTGAAAAGCCACAGCCACAGCCACAGTATAGTTTATAAAGAGCCACAGCCACAGTCTAGTTTGAAAACCACACACTGCCACAGTTAGTTGAAAACCCCACTGCCACACAAGCCACAGCCACAGCCACAGTATAGTTTTAAAAGCACAGCCACCAGCAGTAGTCATGGTTGAAAAAGCCACACCAACCGCCACAGTATTATGTTTAAAAAGCCACAGCCACATGTAATAAGTTTGAAAAAAAACAGCCACAGCCCATAGTATAGTTTGAAAAGCCACAGCCAACGGCCACAGTATAAGTTTAGAAAAGCCACAGCCACAGTAAGTTTGAAAAGCACAAGCCAACCAGCCACAGTATAGTTTGAAAAAAAACCACAGCCACGCTACAAAAATTAGTTTGAACAGCCACAGCCACAGTATACGTTTGAAGAAACTCATACAGCCACAGTAAATAGGTTTGAAACCCACGGCACAGCCACAGTATTGTTTTGATAAAGCCACACCACAGCCACATATAGTTTAAAAAAACAGCCACAGCCACAGTATACGTTCTTGAAAAGCCACAGCCACAGTATAGTTTGAAAAACCATAAGTATAGGTTTGAAAACCACAGCCACAGCCACAGCCACAGTATAGTTTGAAAAAGCCACAGCCAAGCCATAGTATAGTTGAAAAGCCACACAGCAACAGCCCATAGTATAGTTTGAAAAGAAACAACAGCACAAGCACAGTATAAGTTAAAAAAGCCACATCCACAGTATAGTGAAAAACCACAAGCACAGCCGACAGCCACATAATAGTTTAAAAAGCACAGCCACAGTATAGGTTTTGAAAAAACCACAGCCACCAGCATTAGTATAGTTAAAATGCCACAGCCAAGTAGTAGTTTGAAAAAGCCATAGTATAGTTTGAAAACCCACAGCCACAGCCACAGCCATCAGTATAGTTTGAAAAGTCCACGCCACATTATAGTTGAAAAAGCCACATGCAACAGCCATAGTATAGTGAAAGCCACAGTATATTTAAAAAAAGCCACAGCCACAGTATAGTTTGGAAAAAAGCCATAGTAAAAAGTTGACACTCCACAGCCAGCCACAGACCACAGTATAGTTTGAAAAGCCACAAGCCACAGTATAGGTTGAAAAGCCACAAGCACAGCCATAGTAAGTTTTAAAAGCTCACATCGGCCAACAGCCACAGTATAGTTTAAAAGCCACAGCCCACAGTCATAGTTTGAAAAACCAAGCCACATGCCACCAGTATACGTTTTAAAAAGCACAGCCCACAGTATACGTTTGAAAAAACCAAACAGCCACAGCCACAGTATAGTTTACAAGCCACAGCACAGCCACAAGCCATAGTATAGTTTGAAAAGCCACAGCCCACAGTATAGTTTTGAAAAAGCCACAGCCACATATAGTTTGAAAAACCAACAGCCACAGCCATAGTAATAGTTTGAAAAGCACAGCCACATCCACAGTATAGTTTGAAAAACCACAGCCACAGCCACAGTATAAGTTTGAAAAGCCACAGCCACAGTATAGTTTTTAAGAAAAACCACAGCCACAGCCACAGCCACAGTATAGTTTAAAAACCACAGCACAGAGCACAGTAAGTATAGTTGAAAGCCACAGCCACAAGCCACAGTATAGTTTAAAAAGCCACAGCAGTATAGTTTGAAAAACCACAGCCACAGCCACAGCACAGTTAAAAAGC
>JACMZG010000208.1:0-12500 GCA_018340805.1 Microvelia longipes
AAATGCTGACCTATCAACTTCGCCTGGTAAATCAACACCATGTAAACGGCTAACGGAAATCAGCTGTCGATTCCGGAGAGGACCTGAGAAACGGCTACACATCCACGAAGCACAGCGCGAAAATACACAATACCGTTCGGTGAGAAGGACAATAAAATAACAATATGGGCCAGGTCATAAATGCAAAATATTAAATACCTTTATAAGACAATGAGCAAGTGGGCCAGCATCCGCGGTAATCCACCAAAACGTATATAAAGTTGTGCAGTTAAAAAGCTCGTAGTGAAAGAGGAAATGATCTATGAGCTACGACCGAGGTGAACTCCTTCACCGTCGTGATATTGAAGTCATTTATGCGATTTTCAATAACCGACAGTACTTTGAAAAATTAGATGCTAACAGCAGTATCCGCATAGTGCATGGAAAAGAAATAAACTCGGTTTATTTGTGGTTTCCGAACTGAAGTAATTGATAAAAAAGACTGCCGGGGCATTTCTGGTGCCAGAGTGAATCTAGACATCACAGATCAATCTACGCGAAAGCATTTGAGCAAACAAGTTTTCATAATCAAGAAGAAGTAAGAGGAGCGAAGACGATCAGATACCGTCCTAGTTCTGACATAAACTATGCCACGACAGTTAGCGATGATAATTTATCATCTTGCTAGAAATCACCGGAAACCAAGTCTTGGTCCGGGAAGAGTTGCGAAGCTGAAACTTAAAGGAATGACGGAGGGCAACCACAGAAGGAGCCGCGTAATTGACTCAACACGGGAAATCTCACCCGTCCGGACATGGAGATGACAGTTGATAGCTTTTTGATTCGGTGGGGTGGTCCATGGCCGTTCTTGTTGGTGGAGCGATTGTAGGGTAATTCGATAACGAACGAGACTCAACTTGCTAAGTGTTTTATTTTAACCGTAAATGATCACTTCTAAGAAGAAAAATAGCGTCTACTAAATGAAAAAGCACAATAAAGCTGCTCCCTAGATGTCCGGGCCGCACGCGCGTACAATGCAGTTCCACAAGTATCCCTTAAAAGAAATAGTTGGCAATCTTGTGAAACACTGTCGATCAGGGATTGCGAATTGAATTATTCGCATGAACGAGAATTCCTAGTAGCGCGTCACAGCTGCGCGATTACGTCCGCCTTTGTACACACCGGCCGTCGCTATGCACCTGAATTGAATGGTTAGTGAGATTGTGGGATTCTGGTCTAAGAAAGGCAACATTTCTATGAATGGGAAAAGACTCAAACTTGATCATTTAGAGGAAGAATAAAGTCGTAACAAGGTTCCGTTAGGTGAACCTCGGAAAGGATCAATTATTATTCATAACAGTTTAAGCTCCGTAACTTAAATAGTGTATCAGATACGATGCAGTCAAGGCTATTTTGAGTTGTAAAGAAATGTGAATGATTTTCGGGTCAATTCTATTTGCATATAGGTTCAGGATAAACTTGGCTAACGCAATTAAACTCTTTCCAGGGTGCCTTATGTCGTGTGAAGTATGATATTTGCGTGGCTAAGCTACAGTGCATACTAAATTGCGTATGCATACGGATTTGAATTTAATTCATTATAGCGGCACTGATCTAAACAATAATCAAAGCGTGATCAAGATCATGTGCAGGCCTTAATATTCAGTAAAGATTGTTTACGGTATTTGGTCCGAGTCGCGAACTACCTGAGCTTTTGTAGGGTTAATACCAGAAATGTTGCGATAAATCTTGGATGCTTATAAATAGGTTTACAAAAATTGAAAGAGACCCTGAGAACTCCCTAAAATTTATTTTATAATAGTTATTGCAGGAAAGCAATACGGGTCTCCGATTTCAATATTGAGTTGATCAAATAGAGTAAGGATCGCCTAATAGCATCTGGTATTATAGACCACTTTAAGCGATGGATCACTGCCGGCTCAACACGTCGATGAGAAAACGTAGCCAAAATACGTCGAATTAATGTAAAATGCCACAACGCTCTGATCATTTTGACAGATTTGACGCCAACTGGCGGGCATTGGGTAAACCCTTGTAGCCACGGCTGTTGAGGGTCGGCATGTTTTACATACGTTCAATTAGTAATGTTTGAGGTTCAACTTTGGCGTTTATTTGTCGGAAATGCCTCTGTTAAGGTGATAGTGATTTCGGTAACACCCTCTATGGAAACATAGAGTTTATGTGAATTCGTACATTTAATTGCGTGTTTTAACAAATCGATTATGTGGAATGTTCTGGATTAAATGTAAAATTACTTTCGGTTTCATTAGCTGGAGCCACGGCTTTATGAAGTTTGCTCTAGCTGATACGCTTAGTAAGAGTAAATACTGAAGTTATTTTTAAGGAACATTCCCATTATGCATATGATTGTATCCCGACCTCAGATCATACACGAGATTACCGCTGAACTAAGCATATCATTAAGCGGAGGAAAAAGAAACTAACAAGGATTTCCCAGGTAGTGGCGAACGACCGGAATTAGCCCAGCACGAATCCTGTATCTTGAATTAGGAATTTGTGTAAGGGTTGCGTTTTTAATTGAAGATGAACTCCAAATTCACTTGATTGTGATGTTGTCCATAGAGGGTGTAGGCCTGTGGAGTGTTGAAACTATTTATGATGCTCCTATGATCGGATTGTTTGAGAATGCAGTCCAAATTGGGTGGTAAACTCCATCTAAGGCTAAATACTTGTGTGAGTCCGATAGCAAACAAGTACCGTGAGGGAAAGTTGAAAAGAACTTTGAGAGAGAGTAAATAGTAACGTGAATCGCTTAGAGGTAAACGAGTGAAGCCGAAGACTGTTGTTGGGGTTTCAGTTTGATTGTTTTCTTGATTTTGCGAAATCCCACTAGAATCGCTTTTAAGATCTAATGCGTTGATGCACTTTCTGTATAACAAACCTGCGACCATAGCGCTTTTTTCTGTCGTAATTGGTGAAGGGTGATCATTCTCGGGAATGGTTTATAGCTGTGTACAGCGGTAAATATTATTGGTGATTGCGATTGACTGAGAATTGATTGGTTTACTGTTGATGATTGTTTAGACTCAAAGAATAGCTATTTGTAATGTTATGTTTCATGATCGATGTTTGAAATCTAAAGTCTGCAGGGTATGTAGGGTTACTTATCGTCCGTCTTGAAACACGGACCAAGGAGTTTTATTATGATCGCGAGTCAAAGGGCCTTACGAAACCCCACGGCGTAATTATGTAAAGGTTACTCGGTAACTGTGATGTGACCTCGTGGCAACACTGAGTGCAACACGACCCGTCTAAAGATGTTCGCATCTGGGCGAGTTGAGCGATCATGTAGAGACCCGAAAGATGGTGAACTATTGTGCAGGTTGAAGCCAGAGGAACCTGGTGGAGGACCGCGCGTTCTGACGTGCAAATCGATCGTCGGACATGAGTATAGGGGCGAAAGACTAATCGAACCATCTAGTAGCTGGTTCCCTCCGAAGTTTCCCCAGGATAGCTGACATTTGTTTATTTGTAGTTTTACCTGTAAAGCGAATGATTAGAAGTATTGGGGACGAATGTTCTCAACTTATTCTCAAACTTTAAAATGGTTCGAAGTGCGTCTTTCTTTTGAAGATGTCATCGAATACAAATGTCTAGTGGGCCATTTTTGGTAAGCAGAACTGGCGATGTGGGATGAACCAAACACTGGTAAGGTGCCTAACATCACGCTCATGAGAACCACAAAAGGTGTTGTTGATAAGACAGCAGGACGGTGGACATGGAAGTCGTCATCCGCTAAGGAGTGTGTAACAACTCACCTGCCGAATCAAACCAGCCCTGAAAATGGATGGCGCTGTAGCGTTGGGACCTATACCGGCGATATCGCGTAATTACAAAACGAGTAAGCGATATCGTGGTAGGGGTTGCCGTGGTTGCTAAGAAGCTACGGCGTAAGTCAGAGTGAGCGGTCACGGGTACAGATCTTTGGGTAGTAGTAGCAATTATTCAAGTGAGAATCCTTGAAGACTGAAGTGAAGAAGGTCCATGTGAACAGCATTTGAAACATGGGTTAGTCGTCCTAAGCGATCTGGTAATTCAGTTATCAGAAAGAGGTGATAGACATTAGCAATAGTTTTATAATTGACTTTAGCCTCTTGAAGCGAAAGGGAATCAGGTTAATATTCTGAACTTGAAATACGGAAAATTTGGTTGTTCGGCAACACAGGTGTAACACAAGGCGATCTCAGAGACGTCATCAGGTGTTTGGGAAGAGTTCTCTTTTCTTTGTATACAATCATGTCCTAGAATCAGGTCATCTGGAGAAAGGGATGTGAAATGTTAAAAGCATCAGTTTCTTGTATGTCCGAAGCGCCTTGATGGCCCTGAAAATCTGAGGAGCAGTTATAAATTTCATATCAATCCGTACCGATATCCGCAAGCAGGTCTCCTAGGTGAGCAGCCTATAGTCCTTAGAACAATGTAGGTAAGGGAAGTCGGCAAATTAGATCCGTACCTTCGGTAAAAGGATTGGCTCTAGGATCGGGCATGATGGGCTTATCAAGAAGTTGATTGAACGAGAGTGGGTTGTTGATTAGCTTAGGGCAACTTGAGTGATACTTGAATGGCACATTTTTGATTCGATTGATGGCGGGTTTGCTATATTTGAGTCTTTCGGGACTTGTAATAGGTCGCTGTGCACTACACGATCAACCTAGAATGGCATGGACTAGGGAATCCGACTGTCTATTAAACAAAGCATTGCGATGGCTGGTGAACGGCTTTGACGCAATGTTGATTCTGCCCAGTGCCATGAATGTCAACGTGAAGAAATTCAAAAAGCGCTGGTTAAACGGCGGGAGTAACTATGACCTCTTCAGGTAGCCAAAGCCTCGTCATCTAATTAGTGACGTGCATGAATGGATTAAACGAGATTCCTACTGTCCCTATCTACTATCTACGCGAAACTACTGCCAAGGGAACGGGCTTGGGAATAATATAGCGGGGAAAGAAGACCCTGTTGAGCTTGACTCTAGTCCGACTTGTAGGGAACATTAGAGGTGTAGCATAAGTGGGAGACGCAAGTCGCCAGTGAAATAACCACTACTCTGATTGTTCTTTACTTACTCAGTAATGCAGTGCAATTAACTTAGGTGTAATTTAATTTTGTCGAGATAAGATGTAATCTTCGGATGCCCGTCGAACTGTTCTGAGGAATGTGTCAAGGTGGGGAGTTTGACTGGGGCGGTACATTGTCTGTCCCAATGGTAACGCAGATGTCCCCGGGGACTCAACCAGGAAGAAACCTGGTTGTTGACCAAAAGGGGAAATGGCTTGATTTTTGATTTTCAGTACGAATACAGACCGTGAAAGGCGCGGCCTATCGATCCTTTTGATTAATGAGATTTAGGGAAGTGTTAACAGAGGTGTCGCACGAAAGATTACCTGGGATAACTGGCTTGTGGCGGCAAGCGTTCATAGCGACGTCGCTTTTTGATCCTTCGATGTCGGCTCTCCCTATCATTGCGACAGAATTCACAAAGCGTTGGATTGTTCACGACACTAACTGGGCAAGCTGGAGCGGGTGAGTATGAGACGCGTCGTGAGACAGGTTGAAGGTTACGGCCCAACTATACTCGTACATGCTCGTCATGATAATAGATAATTATCTTGCTCAGCCTAACACGAGAGGAAACCGCAGATGGGTCAGGACTTCCACTGGTAGTGTCTTGATTCGAAAGGTCAAGTGCAGCGAAGCTACATCCGAGAGATTAAGATCTGAACGCCCTCTAAGTCGAATCTCGCCTAGAAGTCCAGATAAATTGTGCCACGCCTTCGTAAAGAGAGGGCGAATTAATAGTTATTCTGCACTGCGCATAGTCGGTGAATGTGGCTTTGCCATCATTTTAAACTCGGACCTTTCTTGAAAATACGAAGGGATTGTTCTGAATCATTTATGAATGGTTTAAGTGTGGGCATGTAAATCGTTTGTAGACGACTTTACTTTCGCGTGGGGTAGGTAAGAATTGTGACGCGGTTTAAACTGCGAGACTTGTGAACATATATCCCATGTGACAGCGTAATGAATTGGAACTGTTTAAGTTCATGCAATGTGGCGGTCGGGCAATGATTAATCTATACTTTTTAATTATTCTGGTTGAATGTTATTAGTGCTGATTTAATAGTGCAGCGTGTGATATGAGTGCTTTATTTGAGTCCGTTGTAGTAGTGCATGTTTAATAGAACTTTTTATTGTGGGAATTGCATTGGATGGCAGTTCCGCTTTTATTATTTTTGTATTTTGAAATGTAGCGAAGTTATATTTTTTGGCTTCGATTAATGTTTCCAATATCTCTGAAAAATTGATATAAAAATTACAAAAATTTCCTGTCTCCAAATGCTTTTAGTCGGGAATTTAAAATTGTACCGAATTATTTTTCAATTTTAAACAGCATATTATTAGGCCCAGAAAATTTTAAATATCCAAAATTTTGTTTTAAAAAATGTGAAATGTTTTCAAAAATTGTCCCAGAAAATTCCGAAAAAGATTTTTTTTGGTCAAAAAATAGAAACATTATATTCTAACTTTGCCAGAAATTTTGTTTGAACAAATTTTTTTGGGGGTCAATAAAAGATAGACTAATAATATATTATATAATAATACATTTTTTGATACAAAAATTTTTGGGTCAACTAAAAAATAATAATATAATAATAATTTTTTGAACAAAATTTTTTGGGTCAATAAAATAATAATAATAATAATAAGGAATATAATAATAATTTTTGACAAAATTTTTTGGGTCAATAAATAATAAATAATAAGAATAATAATAATAATAATAATAATTTTTTGACAAAATTTTTGGGTCAATAAAAAATAAAAATAATAATAAAATAATTTTTTGACAAAATTTTTTGGTTCAATAAAATAATAATAACTAATTAAAATAAAATAATAATTTTTAAAATTTTTATTATTTATTGTTAATAATTTTCTGTAATTTTTTAAAAATTGATAAATTTTGATTTATTTGATGATTTAAAAATTTCCCCAAAAAAGTTTCCCAAAAAAATTTGAGGATTAAATATTACAAGTAATTCTTACTAACTGTTAAATGAAATTTAATTAATTAACTTTTAAATTAATATAACTTTGTTTCCAATAATTAAATAAGGCAAATAAACTGTCCGCCTTATTATATTTTGTTCTTTCTAAATGATATATAAATAATTATCGAACCTAAAATAAGAAACCGAAACACATTTTATTAAAAATTATGACGAAAATTTATGCAAAGATATTTTTGCAAGTATACATCATTGCATAATAATTCTTAAGTAAAATATTAATTAATTAATTTTCAAATTATATATAACTTTTTTCATTCTGAGACATATACGAAAGAAGGAATGGATCTGATTTCCCTTTCTTTGCTCTTCTAAAAATGATAAAATCATATAATACAACCTTAAATTAAAGAAAATAATAATTTTTTAAGAAAAATTATTAAATTAAGGAAAACTCCCAGCCTCCGATAAACTTAAACCTCGAATAACTTTGTGAATAATAAAGTTTTGGTATATTTAAACTGATTCCTAACTCAACTTTTACGCTCTTTCATTAAGATATATAATTAATTCAGTACAATGTGTATTTTCTTCAAACTCCCCAGCGGCAAATCGAAAAATTAAGGAAACCTCATAAACTTAAATTTAGTCAAACTTTAGTAAAAATTAGATATATAAGAGATATTTAGATGATTCGATGTAGAATTTTTTTTCTCTAACTGATAATTATATAAACATTTTAATAATATCAGCAAAAAGTGATAATGGTAATTGTTATGTTCACGTGTCTAATTTTTTTGAATGAAACCAAGACACTAAAGAGAATTAAAATTATGGCTAAAAAGCATTTAGCTTATTTAAAAGATAAAAAAATTATAAAATTTTACAAAAATTTGAAAGAATTATGCCTAAAGAAATTATTTAAATTTTTAAATTACTAAAGAAAACATTTTAAATTTCTTAACCGTTAAATTTGATATAAAATTTGAACCATAACACATTTTTACATCTAAATAATATATTTTTGGAAACAATAAATTATACTAAAGTCGCCCGGTTTCAGGAACGGCTCCAAGGTATTATATCCAAGTATATATGGTGAGTTGACTATTTAATTATAGTTGATTAGTTGAAATATACTGAAAAGATTGATTATTGTTGGTGCTCATATAAAACTATTCAATTGTTAATACAATGTGGATCAGTACAGAATATTTTGTTAGTAGCCCTACAGCCAACGCAGCGATAATCCTTAAATAATCTTTATGATTGTTTACGTTTATACATATTCGTCCGGGTGAATATAGCAGCAGCATTGTAGCAGTTGCAATTTCATTTTCTCTGTCCAGGCTGTATCTTGTCAGATTTAATTGATTAATTCAATTAATTACCTATCATTTATGAGGTTTAACGAATAAAGAAATAGTTGCTTTGCAATTATAACGAATGACCTAATGTAGCTGTGTTTAAATATGCAGTTATGCGATTGAATATTAACGAAATGACTCGCTTAGGCGGTCGTATATATGTAAATATCTGGTTGATCCTGCCAGTAGTCATATGCTTATCTCAAAGATTAAGCCATGCATGTCTAAGTACACAGTTTATAAACTGAAACCGCGGATGGCTCATTATAACAGCTATTATTTAAGAGATATAATCTATTTGCCACAAGATAACTGTGTAATTCTAGAGCTAATATTTTAAAGAATGCCGTGACTCACGAAGCGGCGGATTTATTAGATCAAAACTAACCTGTCGCAAGGCAGAATTTTGATGACTCTGGAACTTCACTGATCGTACAACCTTAGTGTTGACGACGAATCTCTTGAAATGGCTGACCTATCAACTTTCGATGGTAAATCAAAGCTTACCATGGTTGTAACGGGTAACGGGGAATCAGTGTTCGATTCCGGAGAGGGAGCCTGAGAAACGGCTACCACATCCACGGAAGGCAGCAGGCGCGAAAATTACCCAATACCGGTTCGGTAGGTAGTGACAATAAATAACAATATGGGCCCTAGTGGTTTCATAATTGCAATGAGAATATTTTAAATACTTTATCAAGTATCAATTGGAGGGCAAGTCTGGTGCCAGCAGCCGCGGTAATTCCAGCTCCAAAAGCGTATATTAAAGTTGTTGCAGTTAAAAAGCTCGTAGTTGAAATTGAGGAAATGATTCTTTATGAGGTCTATGACCGAGTGTTGAATCTTCCTTCACCGTCGTGTATATTGTTAAGTCACTTTATTGGGATTTTTCAATAACCGACAAGTTTACTTTGAAAAAATTAGAGTGCTTAAAGCAGGCTTATGCCTGCATATTGTTGCATGGAATAATGAAATAAGACTTCGGTTTTATTTTGTTGGTTTTCGAAACTGAAGTAATGATTAAAAGAGACTGCCGGGGGCATATGTATGCTGGTGCTAGAGGTGAAATTCTGAGACCATCAGCAGACAATCTACTGCGAAAGCATTTGCCAAGAATGTTTTCATTAATCAAGAACGAAAGTCAGAGGATCGAAGACGATCAGATACCGTCCTAGTTCTGACCATAAACTATGCCAACTGACAGTTAGCGATGATAATTTATCTTGCTAGAAGTCACCGGGAAACCAAAGTCTTTGGGTTCCGGGGGAAGTATGGTTGCAAAGCTGAAACTTAAAATTGACGGAAGGGCACCACCAGGAGTGGAGCCTGCGGCTTAATTTGACTCAACACGGGAAATCTCACCCGGTCCGGACACTGTGAGGATTGACAGATTGATAGCTCTTTCTTGATTCGGTGGGTGGTGGTGCATGGCCGTTCTTAGTTGGTGGAGCGATTTGTCAGGTTAATTCCGATAACGAACGAGACTCTAACTTGCTAAATAGTGTATTTATTTTAACTCGTAAATGATCACTTCTTAGAAGAATAAATAGCGTCTAGCTAAATGAAAAAGAGCAATAACAGGTCTGTGATGCCCTTAGATGTCCGGGGCCGCACGCGCGCTACAATGGCAGTTCCAACAAGTATCCCTTACTAGAAATAGTTGGCAATCTTGTGAAACACTGTCGTATCAGGGATTGCGAATTGTAATTATTTCGCATGAACGAGGAATTCCTAGTAAGCGCAAGTCACTAGCTTGCGCTGATTACGTCCCTGCCCTTTGTACACACCGCCCGTCGCTACTACCGATTGAATGGTTTAGTGAGATTGTTGGATTCTGGTCTAAGAAATGGCAACATTTCTATGAATGGGAAAAGACACTCAAACTTGATCATTTAGAGGAAGTAAAAGTCGTAACAAGGTTTCCGTAGGTGAACCTGCGGAAGGATCATTATTAGTTCATAACAGTTAACTCGTAACTAAAATTAGTGTATCATGATACTGATGCATCAATGCTATTTTGAGTTGTAAGCAAATGTGAATTGATTTTTCGGGTCAATTCTATTTTGCAATAGGTTCAGGATACAACTTGGCTTAGCATTAAACTCTTTCTCAGGGTGCCTATGTCGTGTGAATAGAAATATTTGCGTGGCAAGTACAGTGCATACTTAAATTGGCGTATGCAATACGGATTTTGAATTTATTCATTATCTCTGGCACTGATCTAAACAATATCAAAGCGTGATCAAGATATTGTGCAAGGCTTAAATATTTCAGTAAAGATTGTTTACGTATTTGTCCGAGTCGCGACTACCTGATGCTTTGTAGGTTAATACCGAAATTGTTGCGATAATTCTTGGATTGGCTATAAATATGTTTACAAAATTGAAAGAGAGCCCTGAGAACGTCTATAATTTAATTTTATAATAGTATTGCAAAAGCAATACGGGTCCTCGATTTCATTATTGAGTTGATCAAAATAGAGTATGGATCGCCTAAAGCATCTGTATTAATAACCACTTTAAGCGATGGATCACTCGGCTCACACGTCGATGAAGAACGTAGCAAAATACGTGAATTAATGTAAAATGCACAACGCTCTGATCATTGACAATTTGAACGCAAATGGCGGCTATTGGTAAACCTTTAGCCACGGCTGTCTGAGGGTCGGCATTGTATTTATCATTACGTTCAATAGTAATGTTTTGAGGGGTTCACTTTGGCGTTTATTTTGTCGAAAGTGCCTCTTTAAGGTGATAGTGTATTTCGGTACACCTCTATGGAAACATAGAGTTTATGTTGAATTCGTAATTTATTGCGTTTTTAACAAATCGAGTATGTGGAATGTTCTGGATTATTAAAATTACTTTCGGTTTTAATTAGCTGGAGCCACGGCTTTATGAGTTGTGCTCTAGTGATACGTTAGTAAGAGTAAATAATCAATTTATTTTAAGGAACATTCATTATGCATATTTGATTTATTACCCGACCTCAGATCAGACGAGATTACCCGCTGAACTTAAGCATATCATTAAGCGGAGGAAAGAAACTAACAAGGATTTCCCCAGTAGTGGCGAACGACCGGAATTAGCCCAGCACCGAATCCTGTATCTTTATTGGGAATTGTGGTGTAAAGGTTGCGTTTTTAATTGAAGATGATACTCCAAATTCACTTGATTGTGATGTTGTCCATAGAGGGTGTTAGGCCCGTTGGAGTGTTTGAAACTATTATTGATGCTTCCTATGAGTCGGATTGTTTGAGAATGCAGTCCAAATTGGGTGGTAAACTCCATCTAAGGCTAAATACTTGTGTGAGTCCGATAGCAAACAAGTACCGTGAGGGAAAGTTGAAAAGAACTTTGAAGAGAGAGTTAAATAGTACGTGAAATCGCTTAGAGGTAAACGAGTGAAGCCGAAGATGTTGTATGGGATTCAGTTAACTGCGTGTTTTCTTGATTTTTGCGAAATCCCACTAGGAATCGCTTTTATCGAGATCTTAATATGCGGTTGATGCACTTTCTGTATAACAGTACTGCGACCGATAGCGTCTTTTTCTGTCGTAATTTTGAAGGTGATCATTCCTTCGGGAATGGTTTTATAGCTGGTTACACGGTTAAATGATTTATTGGTGATTGCGATTGACAGAAATTGATTGGTTTAATGTTGATGATTCTTTAATAGACTAATAATAGGCTATTTGTGAATTGTTGATGTTTTTCATGATCGATGTGTTGATCTAAAGTCTGCAGTGTATGTAGGTTACTTACTCGTCCCGTCTTGAAACACGGACCAAGGAGTTTTATATGATCGCGAGTCAAAGGGCCTTACGAAACCCCACGGCGTAATTAATGTAAAGGTTTACCTCGGTAAACTGTGATGTGACCTCGTGGCAACACTGAGTGCAACATCGACCCGTCTAAAGATGTTCGCATCTGGGCGGAGTTTGAGCGATCATGTAGAGACCGAAAGATGGTGAACTATGCTTGTGCAGGTTGAAGCCAGAGGAAACTCTGGTGGAGGACCGCCGCGGTTCTGACGTGCAAATCGATCGTCGGACATGAGTATAGGGGCGAAAGACTAATCGAACCATCTAGTAGCTGGTTCCCT